>NW_019167938.1:14584289-14598204 GCF_002303985.1 Durio zibethinus | reverse complement strand
AAAATTCTAAAAAATCTCCAACCGCAAAAAAGTTTCAAAAATCATGAAAAATAGAAAACGAGTCGTCTTGCCACTTACATGAAGGCTTAGGGGACCATGTATGAATTTACAAGCCTTAAAAATGGCATTGGCATGCAGAATATGAAAGATGTGCTGAACCACTATCACCCGATCGATCCACGGCTTGCGCATCCCGCCTCTCTGGTACGTAGTGCCCTGTCCGCTCATCGTTTCGTGGGTTGACTTAGGCATACGGAGTTCATTCCCAGTCTAAGATCAGACCGGATCGAGGGTTGCGGTAGCAGGATCCATAGCGAGATTGGTAGTACGCAGAGGGGGATCGGGCTGATCCCTGGCTTGCACATTCTGCCTCTCTGGTCAGTTGAGCGCCCGCACGCTCGTTTCATGGGTTGACGTAGGCATACGGAGTTCATCCCCAGTCTAAGCAAGACTCGTTCATTCCCAGTCTAAGATCGATCGGATCGAGTGTTACGGCAGCAAGATCGGCAGCACGTAGGGGGACCGACCCGATGCCTGGCTTGCTCATCCTACCTCTCCGACCAACTGAGCGCCTGCACGCTCGTTTCATTGGTTGACTTAGGCATGCGGAGTTCATTCCCGATCTGAACTCCAATTGGATCGAGGGACCCGCAGTAAGATCGATAGCACGCAGAGGGGGGTCGAGCCGATCATCGGCTTGCGCATTCTAGCTCTCCGGTCGGTTGAGCTCCCGCACGCTCGTTTCATGGGTTAACTGAGGCATACATAGTGCATTCCTGGTCTCGACCAACCAAGGGCCAGAGGCTATTGAGAACCTATCCCTTATATTGGCCCCCTATCCCTCATCAAACCTCGAGAACTCACACCCCCTTAAAGAGCATTTGAGATTTTATAGGTTTGCTGCCAGTAGCCATTAATGTGTCTAAAATGGGAATACTTTTTTCAAACGATCACAAAATCTTCTCCACTTCAAGTTTTTAGCTGAATTTTTTTATGCATGCCAACAAAAATACAAGGATCATGTCTACCAAATTTGGGGTAATAACTCCTTCTAAAAAAATTTTAAAAAATCCTGAACTGTAAAAAGTTTCAAAAATCATGAAAAATAGAAAACGGGTCGTCTTGCCACGAAACTTCACATGAAGGCTTAGGGGACCATTGTATGAATTTACAAGCCATAAAAATGGCATTGGTAGGGCAAAAATATGAAGAAGTGCCTGAACCCACCTATCATCCGATCGATCCACGGCTTGCGCATCACGCTTCTCTGGCCGACGTAGTGCCCGTCTGCTCGTTTCGTGAGTTAACTTAGGCATACGGAGTTCATTCCCAGTCTAAGCCCGAGCCAGACCAAGGGTTGTGACAGCGGGACTGGTAGCGAGATCGGTAGCATGCAGAAGGGGATCGAGCCGATCCCCGACTTGCGCATTATTCCTCTCCGACCAGCTCAACACCCGCACGCTCGTTTCGTGAGTTGACTTAGGCATACGGAGTTCATTCCCAATCCAAGCATACGGAGTTGATTCCCAGTCTAAGATCAGATCGATAGTGGGATCAGAACAGCACGCAGAGGGGGACTGGGCCGATCCTCGGCTTACGCATCCTGCCTCTTCGGTTGGCTGAGTGCCCGCACACTCATTTTGTGGGTTGACTTAGGCATGCGGAGTTCATTCCTGATCTAAGCCCCAACCAGACCGAGGGACCCACAGCAAGATCGGTAGCACACAGAGGGGGGCCGGGTTGATCCTCGGCTTACATATTCTAGCTCTCCTGTCGGCTGAGCGCCCGTGCGCTCGTTTCATGGGTTGACTTAGGCATACGTAGTGCATTCCCAGTCTCGACCAACCAAGGGCCAGAGGCTATCGAGAACCTATCCCTTATATTGGCCCCTTATCCCTCATCAAACCTCGAGAACTCACACCCCCTTAAAGAGCATTTGAGATTTTATAGGTTTGCTGTCGGTAGCCATTAAAGTGTCTGAAATGGGGACACTTTTTTGAAACGATCACAAAATCTTCTCCACTTCGAGTTTTTAGCTGAAATTTTTTGTGAATGCGAACAAAAATACAAGGATCACGTCTACCAAATTTGGGGCCAAAACTCCTTCTAAAAAATTTTTAAAAAATCTCGAACCGTAAAAAGTTTTGAAAATCGTGAAAAATAGAAAACGGGTCATCTTGCCACGGAGTTCATTCCCAGTCTAAGATCGTTTCATGGATTGACTTAGGCATACAAAGTTCATTCCCAGTCTAAGACCAGATCGGATCGAGGGTTGCGGTAGTAAGGCCCGCAGCGGGATTGACAGCACGCAGAGGGGGACCGGGCCGATCCTCGGCTTGCACATTCTGCCTCTCTGGCCGACTGAGCGCCCGCACACTCGTTTTATGGGTTGACTTAGGCATACGGAGTTCATCCCTAGTCTAAGCAAGTCTCGTTCATTCCCAGTCTAAGATCAGATTGGACCGAAGGTTACAACAACAGGTCCAGCAGCAGGATCGACAGCACGCAGGAGGGGATCGGGTCGATCCCTGACTTACGCATTCTGCCTCTCTGGCCGGCTGAATGCCCACACACTCGTTTTGTGGGTTGACTTAGGCATACGGAGTTCATCCCTAGTCTAAGCAAGTCTCATTCATTCCCAGTCTAAGATCGGACTGGACCGAGGGTTGCGACAATAGGTCCAGCAACAGGATCGACAGCACACAGGGGGGGATCAGGTCGATCCCTGACTTGTGCATTCTGCTTCTCTAGCCGGTTGAGCGCCCACACGCTCGTTTCCTGGGTTGGAATAGGCATAAAAAGTTCATTCCATGTCTAAGCCCCAGCTGGACCGAGGGTTGTGGTAGCGGGATCAATAGCACGTAGAGGGGGATCGGGCCAATCCCCGGCTTGCGCATTATGCCTCTCCGTCTGGCTCAATGCCAGCACGCTCATGTCATGGGTTGACTTAGGCATATGAAGTTCATTCCAAATCTAAGATTGAACCGGCAGCGGGATCGGTAGCAGCATACAGATGGGGACCGGGTCGATCCTCGGCTTACGCGTCCTGCCTCTCTGGCTGGCTAAGCGCCCGCATGCTCGTTTCATGGGTTGACTTAGGCATGCAGAGTTCATTCCCAGTCTAAGCCCCAACCGGACTAAGGGACCCACAGCGGGATCGATAACACGTAGAAGGGGTTGAGCCGATCCTCGACTTACGCATTCTGGCTCTCCGACTGACTGAACGTCTGCACGCTCGTTTCATTTCATGGGTTGACTTAAGCATACGTAGTGCATTCCCGGTCTCGACCAACCAAGGGCCAGAGGCTATCGAGAACCTATCCCTTATATTGGCCCCCTATCCCTCATCAAACCTCGAGAACTCACACCCCTTTAAAGAGCATTTGAGATTTTATAGGTTTGTTGCCAGTAGCCATTAAAGTGTCTTAATTGGGGGTACTTTTTTCAAATGGTTACAAAATCTTCTCCACTTCGAGTTTTTAGCTGAATTTGTTTTTGCATGCCAACAAAAATAAAAACATCATGTTTACCAAATTTGGGGCCAAAACTCCTTCTAAACAAATTTTAAAAAATCCCGAACCGTAAAAAGTTTCCAAAATCATGAAAAATAGAAAACGGGTCGTCTTGCCACGAAACTTCACATGAAGGCTTAAGGGACCATTGTATGAATTTAGAAGCCATAAAAATGGCATTGGCACAGCAAAAATATGAAGATGTGCCTAAACCCACCTATCACCCGATCGATCCACGGCTTGCGCATCCCACCTCTCTGGCTGGCATAATGCCCGTCCGCTCGTTTTATGGGTTGACTTAGGCATACGGAGTTCATTCCCAGTCTAAGATCAGACCAGATCGAGGGTTGCAGTAGCAGGACTCGCAGCGAGATTGACAGCATGCAGAGGGTGACCGGGCCGATCCTCGGCTTGCACATTCTGCCTCTCTGTCCGGTTGATCGCCCGCACGCTCGTTTAATGGGTTGACTTAGGCATACGGAGTTCATCCCCAGTCTAAGCAAGTCTTGTTCATTCCTAGTAAGACCAGCAGTAGGATCGACGGCACGCAAAGGGGATCGAGCTGATCCCCGACTTGCGCATTCTGCCTCTCCGATCGATTGAGCACCCGTACGCTCATTTCATGGGTTGGCTTAGGCATACGGAGTTTATTCCATGTCTAAGCCCGAGCCAAACCGAGGGTTGTGGCAACGGGATCGATAGCGAGATTGACAGCACGCAAAGGGGGACCGAGCTGATCCTCGGCTTACACATTATGCCTCTCTGATTGGCTCAGCGCCCGTACGCTCGTTTCGTGGGTTCACTTAGGCATACGGAGTTCATTGCCAGTCTAAGCATACGGAGTTCATTCCCAGTCTAAGATCACACCGACAGCAGCACGTAGAGGGGGATCGGGCCAATCCTTGGCTTGCGCATCCTGCCTCTCCAACCGACTGAGCGCCCGCACGTTCATTTCGTGGGTTTATTTAGGCATACGGAGTTCATTCCCGATCTAAGCCCCAATCGGACCGAAGGACCCACAGCGGGATCAATAGCACGCAGAGGGGGGTCGGGCCGATCCTCGGCTTTCGCATTCTGGCTCTCTGATCGACGGAGCGCCCGCACGCTCATTTCATGGGTTAACTTAGGCATACGTAGTGCATTCCCGGTCTCGACCAACCAAGGGCCAAAGCCTATCGAGAGCCTATCCCTTATATTGGCCCCCTATCCCTTATCAAACCTTGAGAACTCACACCCCCTTAAAGAGCATTTTTTTGTTTTATAGGTTTGCTGTCAGTAGCCATTAAAGTATAAAAAATGGGGACACTTTTTTCAAACGGTCACAAAATCTTCTCCACTACGAGTTTTTAGCTGAATTTTTTTGTGCATGCCAACAAAAATACAAGGATCATGTCTACCAAATTTGGGGCCAAAATTCCTTCTAAAAAAATTTAAAAAATCTTGAACCATAAAAAGTTTCAAAATTTGTGAAAAATAGAAAACGGGTCATCATGCCACGAAACTTCACATGAAGGCTTAGGGGACCATTGTATGAATTTACAAGGCATAAAAATGGCATTGGCATGACAGAAATATGAAGATGTGCCTGAACCCACCTATCACCCGATCGATCCACGGCTTGCGCATCCTGTCTCTCTAGCCGGCGTAGTGCCCGTCCGTTCATTTTGTGGGTTGACATAGGCATACGAAGTTCATTCCCAGTCTAAGATCAGATCGGATTGAGGGTTGCAATAGCAGGACCTGCAGTGGGATCGACAGCACGCAGAGTGGGATCGGGCTGATACCCGACTTGCATATTCTGCCTCTCTGGCCGACTGAACGCCCGCACGCTCGTTTTGTGGGTTGACTTAGGCATACGGAGTTCATCCCCAGTCTAAGCAAGTGTCGTTCATTCCCAGTCTAAGCCCGAGCCAGACCGAGGCTTGTGGCAGTGGGATCGACAGCACGCACAGGGGGACCAGGCCGATCCTCGGCTTACGCATTATGCCTCTTCGACTGGCTTAGCACTCGCACGCTCATTTCGTGGGTTGACTTAGGCATACGGAGTTCATTCCCAATCTAAGCATACGTAGTTCATTCCCAGTCTAAGATCAGACCGGCAGTGGGATCGGCAGCAGCACACAGAGGGGGATCGGGTGGATCCTTGACTTTTGCATCCTGCCTCTCCGGTCGACTGAGCGCCCACGCGCTTGTTTCATGGGTTGACTTAGGCATGCAAAGTTCGTTCCTAGTCTAAGCCCCAACCAGACCGAGGGACCTGCAACGGGATCGGTAGCACACAGAGAGGGGCCGAGCCGATCCTCGGCTTACGCATTCTAGCTCTTCAACCGACTGAGCCCCCACACGCTCGTTTCATGGGTTGAGTTAGGCATACGTAGTGCATTCCCGATCTCGACCAACCAAGGACCAAAGGCTATTGAGAACCTATCCCTTATATTGGCCCCCTATCCCTCATCAAATCTCGAGAACTCACACCTCCTTAAAGAGCATTTAAGATTTTATAGGCTTGCTGCCAATAGCCATTAAAGTGTCTGAAATGGGGACACTTTTTTCAAACGGTCACAAAATCTTTCCCACATCGAGTTTTTAGTTGAATTTTTTTATGCACGCCAACAAAAATACAAGGATCATGTCTACCAAATTTGGGGCCAAAACTCCTTCTAAAAAAGTTTTAAAAAATCCCGAACCGTAAAAAGTTTCAAAAATCATGAAAAATAAAAAACGGGTCGTCTTTCCATGAAACTTCACATGAAGGCTTAGGGGACCATTGTATGAATTTACAAGCCATAAAAATGGCATTGGCATGGTAGAAATATGAAGATGTGCCTGAACCCACCTATCACCCGATCGATCCACGGCTTGCGCATCCGGCCTCTCTGGTTGACGTAGTGCCCGTCCGCTCGTTTTATGGGTTGACTTAGGCTTATAGAGTTCATCCCCCGTCTAAGCAAGCCTCATTCATTCCCAGTCTAGGATCAGACCAGATCGAGGGTTGCGATAGTAGGACCAGCAGCAGGGTCGGCAGAAGACAAGGGGGGATCAAGTCGATCCCCGACTTGCGCATTTTGCCTCTCTAGTCGGTTGAGCGCCCGTACACTCATTTCGTGGGTTGGCTTAGGTATACGGAGTTCATTCCATGTGTAAGCCAGAGCTGGACCGAGGGTTGTGGCAGCGGGATCGACAACGGGATCGGTAGTACGTAGAGGGGGATTGGGCCGATCCCCGACTTACGCATTATGCCTCTCCGACTGGCTCAGCGCCCGCACGCTCGTTTAGTGGGTTGACTTAGGCATACGGAGTTCATTCCCAGTCTAAGATCGAACCGACAGCGGGATTGACAACAACACGCAGAGGGGGATCGGGTCGATCCTCGGCTTGCGCATCCTGCCTCTCCGATCGACTGAGCGCCCGCACGCTTGTTTCATGGGTTGACTTAGGCATATAGAGTTCATTCCTGATCTAAGCCTTAAATCAAACTGAGGGACCCACAACGGGATCGGCAGCACGTAGAGGGGGGTTGGGCCGATCCTCAGCTTGCGCATTCTTGCTCTCCGATCGACTGAACGCCCACATGCTCGTTTAATGGGTTAACTTAAGCATCCGTAGTGCATTCCCGGTCTCGACCAACCAAGGGCCAGAGGCTATCGAGAACCTATCTCTTATATTGGCCCCCTATCCCTCATCAAACCTCGAGAACTCACACCCCCTTAAAGAGCATTTGAGATTTTATAGGTTTGCTGTCAGTAGCCATTAAAGTGTCTAAAATGGGGACACTTTTTTCAAAATGTCACAAAATCTTCTCCACTTCGAGTTTTTTACTGAATTTTTTTGTGCATGCCAACAAAAATACAAGGATCATGTCTACCAAATTTGGGGCCAAAACTCTTTCTAAGAAAATTTTAAAAAATCCCGAACCGTAAAAAGTTTCAAAAATCGTGAAAAATAGAAAATGGGTCGTCTTGCCACGAAACTTCACATGAAGGCCTAGGGGACCATTGTATGAATTTACAAGCCATAAAAATGGCATTGGCATAGCAGAAATATGAAGATGTGCCTGAACCCACCTATCACCTGACCGATCCACGGCTTACGCATCCCGTCTCTCTGGCCGACGTAGTGCCCGTCCGCTCGTTTTGTGGGTTGACTTAGGCATACGGAGTTCATTCCCAATCTAGGATCAGATCGAATCGAGGGTTGCGATAGCAGGACCCGCAGCGGGATCGACAGCACGCAGAGAGTGATCGAACCGATCTCCGACTTGCACATTCTGCCTCTCTGGCCGACTGAGCGCTCGCACGCTCGTTTCGTGGGTTGACTTAAGCATACGGAGTTCATCTCTAGTCTAAGCAAGTCTCATTCATTCTCAGTCTAAGATCAGATCGGACCGAGGGTTGCGACAGCAGGATTGGCAGCACGTAGGGGGGATCGGGTCGATCCCCGACTTACGGATTCTGCCTCTCTGATCGGTTGAGCACCTGCACGCTCGTTTTGTGGGTTGGCTTTGGCATGCGAAGTTCATTTCATGTCTAAGCCCCAACCGGATTGAGGTTTTTAGCAACGAGACTGGCAGCGGGATCGGTAGCACGAAGAGCGGTACCGGGCCGATCCCCGACTTGTGCTTTATGCCTCTCCGACCGGCTCAACACTCGTATGCTTGTTTCATGGGTTGACTTAGGCATACGGAGTTCATTCGTAGTCTAAGATCGGACTGGCAGTGAGATCGATAGTAGCACACAGAGGGGGACCGGGTCGATCCTCGACTTACGCATCCTACCTTTCCGATCGACTGAGTGCATGCACGTTTGTTTCGTGAGTTAACTTAGGCATGCGGAGTTCATTCTCGGCCTAAGCCCCAACCGGACCGAAGGACCCGCAGTGGAATTGGTAGCATACAGAGGGAGGTTGGGCTGATCCTCGGCTTGTGCATTCTGGCTCTCCGATTGACTGAATGCCCGCACGCTCGTTTTATGGGTTGACTTAGGCATACGTAGTGCATTCCCGATCTCGACCAACCAAGGGCCAGAGGCTATCGAGAACCTATCCCTATTGGCCCCTATCCCTCATCAAACCTCGAGAACTCACACCCCCTTAAAGAGCATTTGAGATTTTATAGGTTTACTGCCAGTAGCCATTAAAGTGTCTGAAATGGGGACACTTTTTTCAAACGGTCACAAAATCTTCTCCATTTTGAGTTTTTTGCTGAATTTTTTTGTGCATGCCAAAAAAAATTAAAAGGATCATGTCTACCAAATTTGGGGCCAAAACTCCTTCTAAAAAAATTTAAAAAAATCCTAAACCGCAAAAAGTTTCAAAAATCATGAAAAATAGAAAACGGGTTGTCTTGCCACGAAACTTCACATGAAGGCTTAGGGGACCATTGTATGAATTTACAAGCCAAAAAAATGGCATTGGCATGGCAGAAATATGAAGATATGCCTAAACCCACCTATCATCCGATCGATCCACGGCTTGCGCATCACGTCTCTCTAGTCAGCGTAGTGCCCGTCCGCTCATTTCGTGGGTTGATTTAGGCATATGGAGTTCATTCCTAGTCTAAGATCGAATCGGATTGAGGTTTACGATAGCAAGGCCCATAACGGGATCGACAGCACGCAGAGGGGGATCGAGCCGATCCCCGACTTCCACATTCTGCCTCTCTGGCCGGTTGAGTGCCCGTACACTTGTTTCGTGGGTTGACTTAGGCATACGGAGTTCATCCCCAGCCTAAGCATGTCTCGTTCATTCCCAGTCTAAGATCAGATCAGACCGAGGGTTGCGGCAGCAGGACAAGCAGCAGGATCGACAGCACACAGGGGGGACCGAGTCGATCCCCGACTTACTCATTCTGCCTCTCGGATCGGTTGAGTGCCCGCACGCTTATTTCATGGGTTGGCTTTGGCATACGGAGTTCATTCCATGTCTAAACCCCAGTCGGACCGAGGGTTGTGGTAGTGGGACCGTTAGCGAGATCGACAGCACGCAGAGGGGGATCGGGCCGATCCCCAGCTTGCGCATTATGCCTCTCCGACCGGCTCAGCGCCCGCACTCTCGTTTTGTGGGTTGACTTAGGCATACGGAGGTCATTCCCAGTCTAAGCATACGAAGTTCATTCCCAGTCTAAGATTGGACCGACAGCGGGATCGACAGCACGCAAAGGGGGACCGGGCCGATCCCCGACTTTCGCATTATGCCTTTCCGACCGGCTCAGCGCCCACATGCTCGTTTCATGGGTTGACTTAGGCATGCGGAGTTCATTCCTGATCTAAGCCCCAACCGGATCGAAGGACCCGCAATGGGATCGCCAGCACGCAGAGGGGGGCCGGGTCGATCCTCGGCTTGTGCATTTTGGCTCTCCAACCAGCTGAGCGCCCGCACGTTCATTTCATGGGTTGACTTAGGCATACGTAGCGCATTCCCGGTCTCGACCAACCAAGGGCCAAAGGCTATCGAGAGCCTATCCCTTATATTGCCCCCTATCCCTCATCAAACCTGGAGAACTCACACCCACTTAAAGAGCATTTGAGATGTTATAGGTTTGCTGCCAGTAGCCATTAAAGTGTCTGAATTGGGGACACTTTTTTCAAACGGTCACAAAATCTTCTCCACTTCGAGTTTTTAGCTGAATTTTTTTTTGCATGCCAAAAAAAATACAAGGATCATTTCTACCAAATTTGGGGCCAAAACTCCTTCTAAAAAAAGTTTAAAAATTCCCGAACCGTAAAAAGTTTCAAAAATCATAAAAAATAGAAAACGGGTCATCTTGCCACGAAACTTCACATGAGGCTTAAGGGACTATTGTATGAATTTAAAAGCCATAAAAATGGCATTGGCATGGCAGAAATATGAAGATATGCCTGAACCCACCTACCACCTGATCGATCCATGGCTTGCGCATCCCGTCTCTCTGGTCGACGTAATGCCCTTTCGCTCGTTTCGTGGGTTGACTTAAGCATACGGAGTTCATTCCAGTCTAAGATCGGATCGGATTGAGGGTTGCGATGGTAGGACCTGCAGTGAGATCGACAGCACGTAGAGGGGGACCGGGTCGATCTTCGACTTGCACATTCTACCTCTATGGCCGGCTGAACGCCCGTACGCTCGTTTCGTGGGTTGACTTAGGCATATGGAGTTCATCCCCAGTCTAAGCAAGTCTCATTCATTCCCTGTCTAAGATCATACCGGACCGAAGGTTGCGACAGCAGGACCAACAGCAGGATCGATAGCACGCAGGGGGGACCAAGCCAATCCCTGACTTGTGCATTCTGCCTCTCCAGCCGGTTGAGCACCTGCACGCTCATTTTATGGGTTGGGTTAGGCATATGGAGTTCATTCCATGTCTATGCTTCAGTTGAATCGAGGGTTATGGCAGCGAGACCGACAGCAGGATCGATAGCACGCAGAGTGGGACCGGGTCGATCCCTAACTTACGTATTATGCCTCTCCGATTGGCTCAGTGTCTGCACGCTTGTTTCATGGGTTGACTTAGGCATACAGAGTTCATTCCCAGTCTAAGCATACGGAGTTTATTTCCAGTCTAAGATTGGACCAACAGTGGGATCGATAACAGCACGTAGAGGGGGACCGGGCCGATATTCATCTTGCGCATCCTGCCTCTCCGGTCGACTGAGCGCCCATACGCTCGTTTCATGGGTTGACTTAGGCATGCGAAGTTCATTCCCAGTCTAAGCCACAACCGGATCGAAGGACCCGCAGTGGGATCGACAGCACGCAGAGGGGGGCCGAGACAATCCTCGGCTTACTCATTCTGGCTCTCCGACCGGTTGAGCGTCCGCACGCTCGTTTCATGGGTTGATTTAGGCGTACGTAGTGCATCCCCGATCTCGACCAAGCAAGGGCCAAAGGCTATCGACGACATTTGGGGCAACAACCGAGGGGGACCAGTAGCGGGATCCTTGGTCAGCTTGTGCATCTCACCCCCAACGGTCGATTCGGTGCCCGCACACTCATTTCGATGATCGATCGGGGCGAGCGGAGTTCATTCTCGATCGAGATCAGGGGATGGGGGCCCTGGGTCACTCCCAACCCCAGAAGGGGCGTGGCGTAAAAAGAAAGAAGGTCGGCGGGGGGAGGGACGAATCGAAGCGACAAAGGGCTAAATCTCAGTGGATCGTGGCAGCAAGGCCACTCTGCCATTTACAATACCCCATCGTGTATTTAAGTCATCTGTAAAGGATTCTACCCACCGTTCGGTGGGAATTGAGCTCTAAGGAGGCCCGTGCGGCTCGTTCGCCACAGGGGCTGCACCTACGACATGTGCCTTTAGGGGCCATGGGCCCCTACTGCGGGTCGACAATCGGGCGGTGGGCGCGCGCGTCGCTTCTAGCCCATATTCTGACTTAGAGGCGTTCAGTCATAATCCAGCACATGGTAGCTTCACGCCACTGGCTTTTCAACCAAGTGCGATGACCAATTGTGTGAATCAACGGTTCCTCTCGTACTAGGTTGAATTACTATCGCGACGTAGCCATCGATTCAAGTATGCAACACAAGATCCCGATCGCGCCCCTTAGGCATGACGACTGCATGGGGGGAGATTGAAGAGGATGATGGGTTGACAGTTCGATGCATCGAGCACGGAGCCTGCCAACACGCACAACCATAGCACCACTCATATACCCATTGCGTACAAGTGGCAGCATCCACGTGTGCCAGTCCACAACCCACCCGATCAATTACTCGATAAACGAGTGGAGGAAACGACGTGCGAGGCCACACCAAAATCGCTTGGCATGAGAAAAACATAAGCAAGGGCCACAAGACTGCCCCGACCATCTGACAGGCAACAACAAAGCGACACCACCAATGCTTGGCTTGATCGGGACCGTACACGTGAGCTTCACTGACACCACCCTAGGGGGACGTTGCTCGATTCAGGGACTTGTTCCTGGGGTCTCGGGTAGCATCGATTGTGTGTATGGCCTCATCGAGGCCTGCTCGTTTTTATGGTTGACAAGAAGGGACCGCAAGACCGTCAAATACCGAGAGACCTGGCTGGGCCAAACCCGTAATCACATGCACGGGCTCGAGCTTAGCTCCCTTTTTTCGTATGCACGCCAATCGATCGAGGCCATGGGCACCTGCCGGTCACCGGAGCAACCAGTTGTTAGACCAAATGGTTGAAAGGCATGCACGCCCTATATTTCGCTCGAGGGACGTTACCCTAGGTGTATACAATGGGAGGCCCATCACGCACACCTACTCCCCCTGTAGGGGGAAAGGGGATGCCGAACCACCACACCCTAAAGAGCATTAGAGATTTTACAGATATGCTACCAGTAGACGTTAAAGTGTCTAAAATGGGGACATTTTTTCCAAACAGGCATATCCCGCACCGAGGGTGAGTAGATGCCAATGGTGCTTAGGGAATGTGCCCGCGCTAAGGGCCAGTATATACCGATGGTGGTCGATACGACTGCCCGCACCAAGGGCCAGCTTGTACCAATGGTGGTCCAGGTAACCGCTCGCACCAGATTGAGGCATGTGCCCACACCAAGGCCTGGCATGTGCCGATGGTTTTTGAGGCAACCGCCCATACCAAAGCCTGATATGTGCCGATGTTGTTCGAAGCAACCGCCCATACCAGAGGCCATCTTCTGTCGATGGTGGTCGAGGCAAGAGCCTGCACCAAGGGCCGGCTTATGCCGATAGTGCTCAAGGCAACCGCCCACACCAAGGGCCATTTTCTGTTGATGGTGGTTGAGGTAACCGCCTGCACCAAGGCCCAGCACGTGCCGATGGTGTTCGAGGCAACTGGCTACACCAAGGGCCAGCATGTGTCGATGGTGTTCGAGGCAACCGCCCGTAACAGGGGCCATCTTCTGTCGATGGTGGTCGAGGCAAGAGCCCGCACCAAGGGCCGGCTTGTGCCGATGGTGTTCAAGGCAACTGCTCGCACCAAGGCTCAGCATGTGCTGATGGTGGTCGAGGCAACTGCCCGTACCATAACCCAGTATGTATCGATGGTGTTCCATGCAATCGCCCTCACCAGGGGCCATCTTGTGCTGATAGTGATCGAGGCAACCATCCGCACTAGGGTCCAGCTTGTGCCGATGGCGGTCGAGGCAAGTGCCCGTACCAAATGGCAGCCTATGACAATAATGGTCGATCATGTGCCATCACCATATGCCATCATGTGCCATTGATGGTCGAGGCCTTGGTCGAAGTTTGATTTTGAGCCACGGTGCACATGCTGGGCTCGGGCATGTGCTGGTGCCACATTTTTTTCGCCCAAGGCACCATCGTCGGAGCATCGTCGGAGAACCTAACCAGTGGCATTGGGGGTTCCGGTGATTGAGGGGGCCGAGGGGGTGTGCGTACATGATGTGCGATGGGTGCTGATACTTGGCCCTTATATTGGCCCCCTATCCCTCATCAAACCTCGA
>NW_019167938.1:14561789-14579289 GCF_002303985.1 Durio zibethinus | reverse complement strand
CGAGCGATGCGGGGGGTTCGAAGGGGTCCGGGTGGACAACGAGCGCGCGTCACCGGGGACGAGGCACGTCGAGAGCTCTACCACCGATGATCGTGGTGCTATCATTGCCGGGGACTCGCTTTTGGCCCAACTATGACCCACAGGATCGCGGGAGGCCATCTTTCGCCTCCCTCCTTCCCCCAGAGCCGAAAGAACAGGGGGTCAAAGGGGGGGCGACGGTGCATGACACCCAGGCAAGTGTGCCCTCGGCCTAATGGCTTGGGGTGTAACTTGCGTTCAAAGACTCGATGGTTCATGGGATTCTGCAATTCACACCAAGTATCACATTTCGCTACGTTCTTCATCGATGCGAGAGCTGAGATATCCGTTACCGAGAGTCATTTCATTTTTTCGTGACAAAAGGAGTCACGACGCCGCCCGCGCATGCATTGCGGACGGGTTGGCGACGGCGCGCGCGCTCTATTTTTGTTTCGATTCCTTGGCGCGATTCACGTCAGGGGTTCGTTGTTCGATGACGGGCAAGATGACGCCGATCGTTTCGCCCGTCTTGTAGGGGGACAAAGTGACCGCGCACCCTCCCGAGGTCGGAGGGGGCTCGGGGCGCTGGGGCACCCTCGCCCCCTTGATGTTTCGTTAATGCATCTGCGGGTCGTCCGTCGAGTGGGGTTTCGACAATGATCCTTCTGCAGGTTCACCTATGAAAACCTTATTATGACTTCTCCTTCCTTTAAATGATAAGGTTCAGTGGACTTCTCACGATGTCGCGGGCGACGGACCGTCCACGTCGTCACGATCCGAACACTTCATCAACCATTAAATCGGTAGGAGCGATGGGCGGTGTGTACAAAGGGCAGGGACATAGTCAACGCGAGCTGATGACTCGCGCTTACTAGGAATTCCTTGTTGAAGACCAACAATTGCAATGATCTATCCCCATCACGATGAAATTTCAAAGATTACCTGGGCCTATCAGCCAAGGCTATAGACTCATTGAATACATCAGTGTAGTGCGCGTGTAGCCCAGAACATCTAAGGGCATCACAGACCTGTTATTGCCTCAAACTTCCTTAGCCTAAGCGGCCATAGTCCCTCTAAGAAGCTAGCCACGAAGGATCACCTCCATGTAGCTAGTTAGCAGGTTGAGGTCTCGTTTGTTAATAGAATTAACCAGACAAATCGCTCCACCAACTAAGAATGGCCATGCATCACCACCCATAGAATCAAGAAAAAGCTCTCAGTCTGTCAATCCTTACTATGTCTAGACCTAGTAAGTTTCCCCGTATTAAGTCAAATTAAGCCGCAAGCTCCACTCCTGGTGGTGCCCTTCTGTCAATTCCTTTAAGTTTTATCCTTACGACCATACTCCCCTCGAAACCCAAAGACTTTGATTTCTCATAAGGTACCGACGGAGTCCTAAAAGTAACATCCACCGATCCCTGGTCGATATTGTTTATGGTTGAGACTAGGACGGTATCTGATCGTCTTCGAGCCCTCAATTTTCGTTCTTGATTAATGAAAACATCCTTGGCAAATACTTTCGCAGTTGTTCAATTTTCATAAATCCAAGAATTTCACCTCTGACTATGAAATACGAATGCCCCCAACTGTCCCTGTTAATCATTACTCCAATCCCGAAGGCCAACATAATAGGATCGAAATCCTATGATGTTATCCCATGCTAATGTATACAAGCGTAGGCATGCTTTTAGCACTCTAATTTCTTCAAAGTAACAGCGCTGGAGGAACGACCCGAGTAATTAAGTCTAGGAGCGCATCGTCGGTAGTAGGGATGAGTAGATCGGTGCTCATCGTGAGGCAAACTGAATGACCTAACCCTAGTTCCAACTACGAGCTTTTTAACTGCAACAACTTAAATATACGCTACTGGAGCTGGAATTACCGCGACTGCTGGCACCAGACTTGCCCTCCAATGGATCTTCATTAAGGGATTTAGATTGTACTCATTCCAATTACCAGACTCATAGAGCCCGATATTGTTATTTATTGTCACTACCTCCCCGTGTCAGGATTGGGTAATTTGCGTGCTTGCTACTTTCCTTGGATGTGGTAGCCGTTTTCTCAGGCTCCCTTTCCAGAATCAAACCCTAATTCTCCGTCACCCGTCACCACCATAGTAGGCCACTATCCTACCATTGAAAGTTGATAGGGCAAAAATTTGAATGATGCATCGTCGGCATAAAGGCTGTGTGATCCGTCGAGTTATCATGAATCATCATAGCAACGGGCATAGCCCGCGTCGACCTTTTATCTAATAAATGCATCCCTTCTAGAAGTTGAGGTTTGTTGCACGTATTAGCTCTAGAATTACTATGGTTATCCAAGTAGTAGATACCATCAAACAAACTATAACTGATTTAATGAGCCATTCACAGTTTCATAGTCTAAATTAGTTCATACTTACACATGCATGGCTTAATCTTTGAGACAAGCATATGACTACTGCAGGATCAACCAGGTAGCATTCTTTTGGGATGTTGGCACCGCGTGGGCCTCGACACACCGACCGAGTGGTGGAGAGAGCCTGACGCGGAGCACAAGCGTCGTGCATGTCGAGCACGTAAAATGCGTAGCATCGAATGAACGGGGGCTGAGAGCCCGCGCCCGTTAAATGTTTCACATCCGAGAGCACGATCGAACGCCAGTGCACCAATTCGACCATGAAGGATTGGGTGGCACGCTTGGGACATCGACCATGATTGACGTCTGACCCATGGCCTTCGGGACACGAGATAGATGAGGGATGGCAAGACATCCGATTTCCATCGATTCAAGTATGCAACACAAGATCCCGATCGCGCTCCCTGGGTACGACGACTGCATGGGGAGAGAATGAAGAGGATGGCGGGTCGACAGTTCGATGCATCGAGCATGGAGCCTACCAACACGCACAACCATAGCACTACTCATATAGCCATTGCGTACAAGTGGCACCATCCACGCGCGCCGGTCCACAACCCACGCAATCGATTACTCGACGAGCGAGCAGAGGAAATGATGTGCGAGGCCACGCCACAACCGCTTGGCATGAGAAAAACATAAGCAAGGGCCACGAGACTGCCCCTGCCATCCGACAGGCAACAACAAAGTGACACCACCAATGCTTGGCTCGACCGAGACCGCACGCACGAGCTCCGCTGACACCACCCCAGGGGGATGTTGCCCGATTCAGGGACTTGTTCCTGGGGTCTCGGGTAGCGTCAGCTGCTTGCACGGCCTCGTCGAGGCCTAGGTATTTTTGTGGTTGATGAGAAGGGACCACGAGACCATCAAATACCGAGAGACCTGGCTAGGCCAAGCCCGCAATCACGGCTTCTACTCGCACCACCCCAAGAAGCCGTTGCTTGATTCAAAGACTTGGTTTGGGGTCTAAGGCAGCATCCACCGTGTGCACGGGCTCGAGCTCAGCTCCCCTTTATCATGCACGCCATCCGATCGAGGCCATGGGTGCCTGTCGGTCACTAGAGTAACTAGTCATCAGACAAAATGGCCGGAAGGCATGCACGCCCTGTATTTCACTCGAGGGATGTTACCCTGGGTGTACGCAATGGGAGGCCCATCATGCACACCTACTCCCCCCATAAGAGAGGGAGAGGGGATGCCGGACCACCACCCCCTAAAGAGCATTAGAGATTTTACATATATGCTACCAGTAGACGTTAAAGTGTCTGAAACGGGGACACTTTTTCCAAATAGGCATATCTCGCATCGAGGGTGAGCTGGTGTCGATGGTGGTTGGGGCATGTGCCCGCACCAAGGGCCAGCGCGTATCGATGGTGGTCGATGCGACTGCCCGCGCCAAGGGCCAGTGTGTGCCGATGGTGGTCGAAGTAACCATCCACACCAGATCGAGCCATGTGCCCACACCAAGGCCCGGCATGTGCCGATGGTGTCTGAGGCAACCGCCCACACCAGGGGCCATTTTTTGTCGATGGTGGTCAAGGTAAGAGCCCACACCAAGGGTCGGCTTAGGTCGATGGTGCTCGAGGTAACCGCCTGCACCAAGGGCCATCTTCTGTCGATGGTGGTCGAGGTAACTGCCCACACCAAGGCCCAGCACGTGCCGATGGTGTTCGAGGCAACCGCCCGCACCAGGGGCCAGCACGTGTCGATGGTGTTCAAGGCAACTGCCCGTACCAGGGGCCATCTTCTGTCGATGGTGGTCAAGGTAAGAGCCCGCACCAAGGTCCAGCTTGTGTCGATGGTATTCAAGGCAACCGCTCACACCAAGGCTCGACATGTGCCGATGGTGGTCAAGGCAACCGCCCGTAACACAGCCCAACATGTGTCGATGGTGTTCGATGCAACCGCCCACACCAGGGGCCATCTTGTGCCGATGGTGATCTAGGCAACCGTCTGCACTAGGGCCCAGCGATGGTGGTCGAGGCAAGTGCCCGTACCAAAGGGCAACCTTCACCGATGATGGTCGATGCATGTGCCATTACCATGCACCATCATGTGCCATTGATGGTCAAGGCCTTGGTCGAAGTTTGATTTTGAGCCACGGTGCACATGCTGGGCTCGGGCATGTGCTGGTGCCACATTTTTTTCGCCCGGGGCACCATCACCGGAGCATCGTTGGAGAACCTAATCGACAGCATTGGGGGTTCCAGTGATTGGGGGGGCCGAAGGGGTGTGCACATGATGTGCGATGGGCTAGTACTTGGCCCTTATATTGGTCCCCTATCCCTCATCAAACCTCGAGAACTCACACCCCCTTGAAGTGCATTTGAGATTTTATAGGTTTACTGCCAGTAGCCATTAAAGTGTCTAAAATGGGGACACTTTTTTCAAACGGTCACAAAATCTTCTCCACTTTGAGTTTTTAGCTAAATTTTTTTATGCATGCCAATAAAAATACAAGGATCATGTCTACAAAATTCGGGGCCAAAACTCCTTCTAAAAAAATTTTAAAAAATCCCAAACCGTAAAAAGTTTGGAAAATCATGAAAAATAGAAAACGGGTCGTCTTGCCACGAAACTTCACATGAAGGCTTAGGGGACCATTGTATGAATTTACAAGCCATAAAAATGGCATTGGCATGGCAGAAATATGAAGATGTGCCTGAACCCACCTATCACCCGATCGATCCACGGCTTGCGCATCCCGCCTCTCTGGTCGACGTAGTGCCCGTTTGCTCGTTTTATGGGTTGACTTAGGCATACAGAGTTCATTTTCAGTCTAAGATCGGACCAGATCGAGGGTTGCGATAACAGGACCCATAACGGGATCAACAGCATACAGAGAGGGATCGGGCCGATCCCCGACTTACACATTCTGCCTCTTTGGGTGACTGAGTGCCCGCACGCTTGTTTCGTAGGTTGACTTAGGCATACGGAGTTCATCCCCAATCTAAGCAAGTCTCGTTCATTCCCAGTCTAAGATCAAACCGGATCGAAGGTTGTGGCAGCTGCACCAACAGGATCGACAGCACGCAGGGAGGATCGAGCCGATCCCCGACTTGCGCATTCTGCCTCTCTGGTCGGTTGAGCACCCCACGCTCGTTTCCTGGGTTGGCTTAGGCATACAGAGGTCATTCCATGTCTAAGCCCCAGTCGGACCGAGGGTTGTTGCAGTGAGATCGGCAGCGGGATTGACAGCATGCAGAGGGGAACCGGGCCAATCTCGACTTGTGCATTATGCCTCTCTGATCGGTTCAATGCCTGTACACTCATTTCGTGGGTTGACTTTGGCAAACGGAGTTCATTCCCAGTCTAAGATTGAACCGACAGTGAGATCGACAGTAGCACACAGAGGGGGCTCGGGCTGATCCTTGGCTTACGCATCCTACCTCTCCGATCGATTTAGCACCTATACGCTCGTTTCGTGGGTTGACTTAGGCATGCAGAGTTCATTCCTAGTCTAAGCCCCAACCGGACTGAGGGACCCATAACGGGATTGGCAGCATACAGAGGGGGGCCGGGCCGATCCTCGGCTTACGCATTCTGGCTCTTCGATCGGCTGAGCGCCCGTATGCTCATTTCATGGGTTGACTTAAGCATACGTAGTGCATTCCCGTTCTCGACCAACCAAGGGCCAGAGGTTATCGAGAACCTATCTATTATATTGGCCCCCTATCCCTCATCAAACCTTGAGAACTCACACCCCCTTAAAGAGCATTTGAGATTTTATAGGTTTGCTACCAGTAGCCATTAAAGTGTCTGAAATGGGGACACTTTTTTCAAACGGTCACAAAATCTTCTCCACTTCGAGTTTTTAGCTGAATTTTTTTGTGCATGCCAACAAAAATACAAGGATCATGTCCACCAAATTTGGGGCCAAAATTCCTTCTAAAAAAATTTTAAAAAATCTTGAACGGTAAAAAGTTTCGAAAATCGTGACAAATAGAAAATGAGTCATCTTGCCACGAAACTTCACATGAAGGCTTAGGGGACCATTGTTTGAATTTACAAGCCATAAAAATGGCATTCGCATGGCAAAAATATGAAGATGTGCCTGAACCCACCTATCACCCGATCGATCTATGGCTTGCGCACCCCGCCTCTCTGGCCGGCATAGTGCCCGTTCGCTCATTTCGTGGGTTGACTTAGGCATACGGAGTTCATTCCCAATCTAAGATCAGATCGGATCGATGGTTGTGACATTAGGACCTGCAACAGGATCGACAGCATGCAGAGAAAAAGACTGGGCCAATCTTCGGCTTGCACATTTTGGCTCTCTAGTCGGCTGAGCGCCCGCACACTCATTTCATGGGTTGACTTAGGCAGACGGAGTTCATCCCCAATCTAAGGAAGTATCGTTCATTCCCAGTCTAAGATTGAATCAGATCGAAGGTTGTGGCAGCAAGACTAGCAATAGGATCGACAGCACGCAGGGGGGATCGAGCCGATCCCCAACTTGCGCATTCTGGCTCTCCGGTCGGTTGAGCGCCCGTACGGTCATTTCATGGGTTGGCTTAGGCATACGGAGTTCAGTCCATGTCTAAGCCCCAATCGGACCGAGGGTTGTGGTAGCGAGACCAACAGCGGGATCGACAGCACACAGAGGGGGACCGGGCCGATCCCCGGCTTATGCATTTTGCTTCTTCCGATCGGCTCAGTGCTCGTACGCTCATTTCGTGGGTTGACTTAGGCATACGGAGTTCATTCCAGTCCAAGCATACAGAGTTCATTCCCAATCTAAGATCAGACTGGCAGCGGGATCGGCAGCAGCACGCAGAGGGGGACCAGGCTGATCCTCGACTTACGTATCCTGCCTCTCCGATCGGTTGAGCGCCCGCATGCTCGTTTCGTGGGTTGACTTAGGCATGCAGAGTTCATTCCTGGTCTAAGCCCCAACCAGATCGAGGGACCTGTAGCAGGATTGGCAGCACGCAGACGGGGGCCGAGCCAATCCTCAGCTTGCGCATTCTGGCTCTCCGGCCGATTGAGCGCCTGCAGGCTCGTTTCATGGGTTGACTTAGGCATACATAGTGCATTCCCGGTCTCGATCAACCAAGGGCCAGAGGCTATCAAGAACCTATCCCTTATATTGGCCCCCTATCCCTCATCAAACCTCGAGAACTCACACCCCTTTAAAGAGCATTTAAGATTTTATAGGTTTGCTGCCAGTAGCCATTAAAGTGTCTGAAATGGGGACACTTTTTTCAAACTGTCACAAAATCTTCTCCACTTCAAGTTTTTAGCTGAATTTTTTTATGCATGCCAAAAAAAATACAAGGATCATGTCTACCAAATTTGGGGCCAAAACTCCTTCTAAAAAAATTTTAAAAAATCCTGAACCGTAAAAAGGTTCAAAAATCATGAAAAATAGAAAATGGGTCGTCTTGGCCATGAAACTTCACATGAAGGCTTAGGGGACCATTGTATGAATTTACAAGCCATAAAAATGGCATTGGCATGGCAGAAATATGAAGATGTGCCTAAACCCACCTATCACCCGATCGATCCACAGCTTGCGCATCCTGCCTCTCTGGCCGACGTAGTGCCCTTCCGCTCGTTTCGTGGGTTGACTTAGGCTTACGGAGTTCATTCCCAGTCTAAGATCAGACCGGATCGAGGGTTGCAGCAACAGGACCCGCAGCGGGATCGACAGCATGCAGAGGGGGATTGGGTCGATCCCCGGCTTGCACATTCTGGCTCTCCGACCGACTGAGCGCCCATACGCTCGTTTCATGGGTTGACATAGGCATACGTAGTGCATTCCCGATCTCGACCAACCAAGGGCTAGAGGCTATCGAGAACCTATCCCTTATATTGGCCCCCTATCCCTCATCAAACCTCGAGAACTCACACCCCCTTAAAGAGCATTTGAGATTTTATAGGTTTGCTGCTAGTAGCCATTAAAGTGTTTGTGGGGACACTTTTTTCAAACGGTCACAAAATCTTCTCCACTTCGAGTTTTTAGTTGAATGTTTTTATGCATGCCAACAAAAACAAAAGGATCATGTCTACCAAATTTGGGGCCAAAGCTCCTTCTAAAAAAATTTTAAAAAATCTCGAACCGTAAAAAGTTTCAAAAATTGTGAAAAATAGAAAAAAGGTCATCTTGCCACGAAACTTCCCATGAAGGCTTAGGGGACCATTGTTTGAATTTACAAGCCATAAAAATGGCATTGTCATGGCAGAAATATGAAGATGTGCCTGAACCCACCTATCACCCGATCGATACACAACTTGTGCATCCCGCCTCTCTGGCCGACGTAGTGCCTGTCCGCTCATTCTGTTGGTTGACTTAGGCATACAGAGTTCATTCCTAGTCTAAGATCAGATCAGATCAAGGGTTGCGATGGCAGGACCCGCAGCGAGATCGACAGCACACAGAGGGGGATCGGATCGATCCTCGACTTGCATATTTTGCCTCTCTGGCTGGCTGAGTGCCCACACACTCGTTTCGTAGGTTGACTTAGGCATACGGAGTTCATCCCCAATCTAAGCAAGTCTCGTTCATTCCCAGTGTAAGATCAGACCGGATCGAGGGTTGCGACAGTAGGACCAGTAGCAGGATCGATAGCACGCAAGGGGGATCGAGTCGATCCCCGACTTGTGCATTCTACCTCTCCGATCGGTTGAGCACCTGCACGCTCGTTTCGTGAGTTGGCTTAGGCATACAGAGTTCACTACATGTCTAAGCCCCAGCCAGATCGAAGGTTATGGCAATGGGACCGATAGCGGGATCAACAGCACGCAGAGGGGGATCGAGTTGATCCCTAGCTTGTGTGTTATGCCTCTCTGATCGGTTCAGTGGTCGCATGCTCGTTTCATAGGTTGACTTAGGCATACAAAGTTCATTCCCAGTCTAAGATCAGACCTGATCGAGGGTTGCGGTAGTAGGACCCGTAACGGGATCGACAGCACATAGAGGGGGATCGGGCTGATCCCCAGCTTGCACATTTTACCTCTCTGGTCGACTGAGCGTCGCACGCTCGTTTCATGGGTTTACTTAGGCATACGGAGTTCATCCCCAGTCTAAGCAAGTCTCATTCATTCCCAGTCTAAGATCTGAACCGGACCGAGGGTTGTGACAACAGGACTAGCAGTAGGATCGATAGCACGCAGGGGGGATCGGGCCGATCCTCGACTTGCGCATTCTACCTTTCTGGCTAGTTGAGCACCCGCACGTTCGTTTCCTGGGTTGGCTTAGGCATACGGAGTTCATTCCATGTCTATGCCCTAGTCGGACCGAGGGTTGTCGTAGCGAGACTGGCAGCGAGATCGACAGCACGTAGAGGTGGACCGACCCGATCGCCGGCTTGCCATTATGCCTCTCCGACCGGCTCAACGCCCGCATGCTCGTTTCATGGGTTGACTTAGGCATACAGAGTTTATTCCCAGTCTAAGCATACGGAGTTCATTCCTAGTCAAAGATTAGACTGGTAGTGGGATGGGCAACAGCACGCAGAGGGGGACTGGGCCGATCCTCGACTTACGCATACTGAATCTTCGGCCGACTGAGCGCCCGCATACTTGTTTCTTGGGTTGACATAGGCTTGCGGAGTTCATTCCCAGTCTAAGCCCCAACCGGATCGAAGGACCCGCAGCGGGATCGACAGCATGTAGAGAGGGGTCGAGCCGATCCTCGACTTGTGAATTCTAGCTCTTCGGCTGGCTGAGCGCCTGTACGCTCATTTAATGGGTTGACTTAGGCATACGTAGTGCATTCCCGATCTCGACCAACCAAGGGCCAGAGGCTATCGAGAACCTATCCCTTATATTGGACCCCTATCCCTCATCAAACCTCGAGAACTCACACCCCCTTAAAGAGCATTTGAGATTTTATAGGTTTGTTGCCAGTAGCCATTACAGAGTCTGAAATAGGGACACTTTTTTCAAACGGTCACAAAATCTTCTCCACTTTGAGTTTTTAGCTGAATTTTATTATGCATGCCAACAAAAATACAAGGATCATGTCTACCAAATTTGGGCCAAAACTCCTTCTAAAAATTTTTAAAAAATCCCGAACCGTAAAATTTTTCAAAAATCATGAAAAATAGAAAACGAGTCATCTTGCCATGAAACTTCACATGAAGGCATAGGGGACCATTGTATGAATTTACAAGCCATAAAAATGGCATTGGCATTGCAGAAATATGAAGATGTGCCTGAACCCACCTATCACTCGATCGATCCACGGCTTGCGCATCTCGCCTCTCTGGCCGGTGTAGTGCCCGTCTGCTCGTTTCGTAGGTTGACCTAGGCATATGGAGTTCATTTCCAGTCTAAGATCGGACCGGATCGAGGGTTACGGTAGCAAGACCCGTAACGGGATCGGTAGCACGCAGAGGGGGATCGGGCCGATCCCCGGTTTACACATTCTACCTCTCTAGCCAGCTGAGCGCTCGCACACTCGTTTCGTGGGTTGACTTGGGCATACGGAGTTCATCCCCAGTCTAAGAAAGTCTCGTTCATTCCCAGTCTAACATCAGACTGGATCGAGGGTTACGGCAGCATGACCAACAACAGGATTGGTAGCACGCGGAGGGGGACTGGGCCAATCCCTGACTTGCGCATTCTACCTTTTCGATCGATTAAGTGCCCGCATGCTTGTTTCATGGGTTGGCTTAGGCATACGGAGTTCATTCCATGTCTAAGCCCCAGTCAGATCGAGGGTTGTGGCAGCGAGATCGGTAGTAGGCAGAGAGGGACCGAGTTGATCTTCGGCTTGCGCATTATGCCTCTTCGACTGGCTCAGTACCCGCACGCTCGTTTCATGGGTTGACTTAGGCATACGGAGTTCATTCCCAGTCTAAGCATACGGAGTTGATTCCCAGTCTAATATCGGACCGGCAGCAGGATCGACAGCAGCACGTAGAGGTAGACCGGGTCAATCCTTGACTTGCGCATCTTGCCTCTCCAGTCGATTAAGCACCCGTACGCTCGTTTCGTGGGTTGACTTAGGCATGCGAAGTTCATTCTCGGTCTAAGCCCCAACCGGATCGAGGGACTTACAGCAAGATCGAGGGTTACGACAGTAAGACTCGCAGCGGGATCGGTAGCACGCAAAGGGGGATCGGGTCGATCCCCGACTTGCACATTCTGCCTCCTTGGCCAGTTGAGCGCCCGCACACTCTTTTCGTGGGTTGACTTAGGCATACGGAGTTCATCCCCAGTCTAAGCAAATCTCGTTTATTTCCAGTCTAAGATCAGACCGGGCTGAGGGTTGCGGCAGCAGGACCAGCAGTAGGATCGGTAGCACGCAAGGGGGGATCGAATCGATCCTTAACTTACGAATTTTGCCTCTCCGGTCGGTTGAGCACCCGCACGCTCGTTTCGTGGGTTGGCTTAGGCATACGGAGTTCATTCCATGTGTAAGCCCCAGCCGGATTGAGGGTTGTGGTAGCGGGACCGACAGCGGGATCGACAGCACGCAGAAGGGGATCGGGTCGATCCTCGACTTACGTATTATGCCTCTCTGATCGGCTCGGCATCGGCACGCTTGTTTCATGGGTTAACTTAGGCATACGAAGTTCATTCCCAGTCTAAGATCAGACCGGCAGTGGGATCGGTAGTAGCATGTAGAGAGGGATCGGGTCGATCCTCGGCTTGTGCATCCTGCCTCTCCGGTAGACTGAGCGCCCGTACGCTCGTTTCGTGGGTTGACTTAGGCATGCGGAGTTCATTCCCAGTCTAAGTCCCAACCGGATCAAGGGACCCGTAGCGGGATCGACAGCACACAGAGGGGGGCTGGGCTGATCCTTGGCTTGCGCATTCTGGCTCTTCGATTGGCTGAGCGCCCGCACGCTCGTTTCATGGGTTGACTTAGGGATACGTAGTGCATTGCCGATCTCGACCAACCAAGGGCCAGAGGTTATCGAGAACCTATCCCTTATATTGGCCCCTATCCCTCATCAAACCTCGAGAACTCACACCCCCTTAAAGAGCATTTGAGATTTTATAGGTTTGCTACCAGTAGCCATTAAAGTGTCTGAAATGGGGACACTTTTTTCAAACGGTCACAAAATCTTCTCCACTTGAGTTTTTAGCTGAATTTTTTTGTGCATGCCAAAAAAAATACAAGGATCATGTCTACCAAATTTGGAGCCAAAACTTCATCTAAAAAAATTTTAAAAAATCTTGAACCGTAAAAAGTTTCAAAAATTATGAAAAATAGCAAACGGGTCGTCTTGCCATGAAACTTCACATGAAGGCTTAGGGGACCATTGTATGAATTTACAAGCCATAAAAATGGCATTGGCATGGCAGAAATATGAAGATGTGCCCGAACCCACCTATCACCCGATCGATTCACGACTTGCGCATCTCGCCTCTCTGGCCGGCGTAGTGCCCGTCCGCTCATTTCGTGGGTTGACTTAGGCATACGAAGTTCATTCCCAATCTAAGATCAGACCAGATCAAGGGTTGCGATAGCAGGACCTGCAGCAGGATCGGCAGCACGCAGAGGGGGATCGGGTCGATCCCCGACTTGCACATTCTACCTCTCTGGCCGGTTGAGCGCCCACACGCTCGTTTCATGGGTTGACTTAAGCATACAAAGTTCATCCCCAGTCTAAGCAAGTCTCGTTCATTCCCAGTCTAAGATCAAACGGGACCAAGGGTTGCGGTAGCAGGACCAGCATCAAGATCGACAGCACGCAGGGGAGGACTAAGCCGATCCCCGACTTGCGTATTCTACCTCTCCAGCCGGTTGAGCACCCGCACGCTCGTTTCATAGGTTGGCTTAGGCATACAGAGTTCATTCCTTGTCTAAGCTCCAGTCGAACCGAGGGTTGTGGCAGCGGGATCGACAGCCGGATTGGCAGTACGTAGAGGGGGACCGAGCTGATCCTCGGGTTACGCATTTTGCCTCTCCAACCGGCTCAGCGCCCGTACGCTCGTTTTGTGGGTTGACTTAGGCATACAGAATTCATTCCCAGTCTAAGATCAGACCGGCAGCAGGATCGACAGCAGCACGCAGAGGAGGACTGGGCCGATCCTTGTCTTGCGCATCCTGCTTCTCCGGCCGGCTAAGCGGCCGCACACTCGTTTCGTGGGTTGACTTAGGCATGCGGAGTTCATTCCCAGTCTAAGTCCCAACCGGATCAAGGGACCCGTAGCGGGATCGACAGCACACAGAGGGGGGCTGGGCTGATCCTTGGCTTGCGCATTCTGGCTCTTCGATTGGCTGAGCGCCCGCACGCTCGTTTCATGGGTTGACTTAGGGATACGTAGTGCATTGCCGATCTCGACCAACCAAGGGCCAGAGGTTATCGAGAACCTATCCCTTATATTGGCCCCTATCCCTCATCAAACCTTGAGAACTCACACCCCCTTAAAGAGCATTTGAGATTTTATAGGTTTGCTACCAGTAGCCATTAAAGTGTCTGAAATGGGGACACTTTTTTCAAACGGTCACAAAATCTTCTCCACTTCGAGTTTTTAGCTGAAGTTTTTTGTGCATGCCAAAAAAAATCAAGGATCATGTCTACCAAATTTGGAGCCAAAACTCCTTCTAAAAAAATTTTAAAAAATCTTGAACCATAAAAAGTTTCAAAAATTGTGAAAAATAGAAAACAGGTTGTCTTGCCACGAAACTTCACATGTAGGCTTAAGGGACCATTGGCACGGCAGAAATATGAAGATCTACCTGAACCCACCTATCACCTGATCGATCTACGGCTTACGCATCCTACCTCTCTGGTCGACGTAGTGCCCATCTACTCGTTTCGTGGGTTTACGTAGGCATACAGAGTTCATTCCCAATCTAAGATTGGATCGGATCAAGGGTTGCGGTAGCAGGACCCACAGTGGGATCGACAGCATGCAGAGGGGGACCGGGCCAATCCTTGACTTGCACATTCTACCTCTCTGGCCGGCTGAGTGCCTGCACGCTCGTTTCATGGGTTGACTCAGGCATATGGAGTTCATCCCCAGTCTAAGCAAGTCTTGTTCATTCCCAGTTTAAGATCAGACCGAATCGAAGGTTGCGGCAGCAGGATCAGCAGCACGTAGGGGGGACTGGGCCGATCTTCGACTTGCGCATTCTGCCTCTCCAGCTGGTTCAGCGCCCGTACGTTTATTTCGTGGGTTGGTTTAGGTATACGGAGTTCATTCCTTGTCTAAGCCCAGTCGGACCGAAGGTTGTGGTAGACTGGCAGCAGGATCGACAGCACGCAAAGGGGGACCGAGTCGATACCCAGCTTGTGCATTATGCCTCTTCGACCAGTTCAACGCCCGCACACTCGTTTCGTGGGTTGACTTAGGCATACGAAGTTTATTCCAAGTCTAAGCATACGGAGTGCATTCCTTGTCTAAGATCGGATCGACAGCGAGATCGGTTGCAGCATGCAGAGGGGGACCGGGCCGATCCTCGGCTTGCACATTATGCTTTTCCGACTGGCTTAGCGCCCGCACCCTCATTTTGTGGGTTGACTTAGGCATACGGAGTTCATTCCTAGTCTAAGCATACGAAATTCATTCCCAGTCTAAGATCAGACCGACAGCAAGATCGACAGCAGCGCAGAGGGGGATCGGGCTGATCCTCAGCTTGTGCATCCTGCCTCTTTGACCGGCTGAGCACCCGCACGCTCGTTTCGTGGGTTGACTTAGGCATATGGAGTTCATCTCCAGTCAAAGCAAGTCTCGTTCATTCCTAGTCTAAGATCAGATCGGACCAAAGGTTGCGGTAGTAGGACCAACAGTAGGATCGACAGGACGTAGGGAGGGACCGGGCTGATCCTCGACTTACGCATTCTGCCTCTCCGACTGGTTGAGCGCCCGCACGCTCGTTTCGTGGGTTGGCTTAGGCATACGGAGTTCATTCCATGTCTAAGCCCTAGTCGGACCGAGGGTTGTGGCAATGGGACTGATAGCGAGATCGACAACACGCAGAGAGGGACCGGGCTGATCCCGGCTCGCGCATTATGCCTCTTCGATCAGCTCAATGCCCGCACGCTCGTTTCATGGGTTGACTTAGGCATATAGAGTTCATTCTCAGTCTAAGCATTCAGATTTCATTCCCAGTCTAAGATCGGACTGTTAGCGGGATCGACAGCAGCACGCAGAGAGGGACTGGGTCGATCTCGTCTTACGCATCTTGCCTTTCGGCCGGTTGAGCGCCCGCACGCTCATTTTGTGGGTTAACTTAGGCATGCGGAGTTCATTCTCGATCTAAGCCGTAACCGAACTGAGGGACTCATAACAGGATCGACAGCACGTAGAGGGGAGCCGGGCCGATCCTCGGCTTTCGCATTCTACCTTTGAGCGCCCGCACGCTCGTTTCATGGGTTGGCTTAAGCATACGGAGTGCATTCCCAATCTAAGCATATTGAGTTCATTCCCAGTCTAAGATCGGACTGGCAACGGGATCGATATCAGCACGTAGAGGGCGATCGGGCCGATCCTCGACTTGCGCATCTTGCCTCTCCGACCGATTGAGAGCCCGCACGCTCGTTTCGTGGGTTGACTTAGGCATGCAGAGTTCATTCTCGGTCTAACACCCAACTAGACCGAGGGACCCGTAGCAGGATCGGTAGCACGTAGAGGGGATCGAGCCGATCCCTGACTTGTGCATTCTGCCTCTCCGATCGGTTGAGCGCTCGCATGTTTGTTTCATGGGTTGGCTTAAGCATACAGAGTTCATTCCATGTCTAAGCCCCAATTGGATCGAGGGTTGTGGTAGCGAGACCGACAGCAGGATCGACAGCACGCAGAGGGGGACCGGGCCGATCCCCGGCTTACACATTATGCCTTTCGACTAGCTCAGAGCCCGCACGCTCGTTTCGTGGGTTGACTTAGGCATACGGATTTCATTCCCAGTCTAAGCATACGAAGTTCATTCTCAGTCTAAGATCGGACTGGCAGCGAGATCGGCAGCAGCACGCAGAGGGGGACCGGGTTCATCATCGACTTGCGCATCTTACCTGTCCGGTCGGTTGAGCGCCCGCACGCTCGTTTCGTGGGTTGACTTAGGCATACGGAGTTCATTCCTAGTCTAAGCCCCAATCGGATCGAGGGACCCGTAGCGGGATCGGTAGCACGCAGAGGGGGGTTAAGCCGATCCTCAGCTTGCGCATTCTGGCTCTCCGATCGACTAAGTGCCCGCACGCTCGTTTCATGGGTTGACTTAGGCATACATAATGCATTCCCGGTCTCAACCAACAAAGGGCCAGAGGCTATCGAGAACCTATCCCTTATATTGGCCCGCTATCCCTTATCAAACCTTGAGAACTCACACCCCCTTAAAGAGCATTTGAGATTTTATAGGTTTACTGCCAGTAGCCATTAAAGTGTCTGAAATGGGGACACTTTTTTCAAACTGTCACAAAATCTTCTCCACTTTGAGTTTTTGGCTGAATTTTTTTGTGCATGCCAACAAAAATACAAGGATCATGTCTACCAAATTTGGGGCCAAAACTCCTTCTAAAAAAATTTTAAAAAATCCTGAACCGTAAAAAGATTTAAAAATCATGAAAAATAGAAAACGGGTCGTCTTGCTACGAAACTTCACATGAAGCTTAGGGGACCATTGTATGAATTTGCAAGCCATAAAAATGGCATTGACACAGCAAAATATGAAGATGTGCCTGAACCTGCCTATCACCCGATTGATATACGGCTTGTGTATCCTGCCACTCTGGCCGACGTAGTGCCCGTCCGCTTGTTTCGTGGGTTAACTTAGGTATACGGAGTTCATTCCTAGTCTAAGATCAGACCGGATCGAAGGTTGCGGCAGCAGGACCCGTAGCGAGATCGACAGCATGTAGAGGGGGATCGGGCCGATCCTCAGCTTGCACATTCTGCCTCTCTGGCAGACTGAGCGCCCGTACACTCATTTCGTGGGTTGACTTAGGCATACTGAGTTCATCACCAATTTAAGCAAGTCACATTCATTCCTAGTCTAAGATTAGATCAAACCGAAGGTTGCGGTAGTAGGACCGCAACAGGATCGGCAACACGTAAGGGGGGATCAGGCTGATCCCCGACTTGCACATTCTACCTCTACGGCCGGTTGAGCGTCCGTACGATCATTTCGTGGGTTGGCTTAGGCATACGGAGTTCATTCCATGTCTAAGCCCCAACCAAA
>NW_019167938.1:14328135-14560789 GCF_002303985.1 Durio zibethinus | reverse complement strand
GGGTGCTGGTACTTGGCCCTTAAAGAGCATTTGAGCTTTTACAGGTTTACTACTAGTAGCCGCTCAAGTATCTAAAATGGGGACACTTTTTTCAAATGGCCATAAATCTTTTACACTTTGATTTTTTAGCTGAAAGTTTTTGTGCATGCCAACAAAAATACAAGAATCATGTCTACCAAATTTGGCTCCAAAACTTCTAAAAAAATTTTAAAAAATCTCAAACTACAAAAAAATTTCAAAAATCATGAAAAATAGAAAACGAGTCATCTTTCCATGAAACTTCACATGAAGGCTTAAGGGACCATTATATGAATTTACAAGCAATAAAAATTGCATTGGCATGGCTGAAATATGAAGATGAGCCTAAACCCACCTATCATCCAGTCATGGTGTGCATGGTGCTTGACCCAATCTCAAGACACCCGCGCATGGTGGGCGGGCACTAGGGAGCACTGATATGAATTCACAGGCCATAAAAAATGTGTTTGGCATGGCAAAAATATGAGGATGTGTCTGAACCCACCTAGTGCCCGATCGTGGTGCGCATGGTGTGAGGCCCGGGCTTGGGTACAAGCACTTGGTGCATGACTCACATGTGTCAATGGTGTTCAAGGGAACTGCCCACACAAAGGGCTAGCATGTGTCGATGGTGGTCAAGGCATGTGTCGAGACCAAAGGTCAACATGTTTCGATGGTGGTCAAGGTAAGGACATGTGTTTCGATCAGCAAGCAAGCTGGGACTAGCCATGGGGTTCTTTTGGGACAAGGTTCGATAGCCTAAGGGTCTAAGCCTTGAGGTGTACTCGAGGAATAAGTCAAGGGAATTAGATCGAGATAGTGGTACGGGTAGTGATCAGGACTCTAGAGGCTCAGGCACATTGTTTAGGTTTGATAGAATTGAGCTAGGCCCAGGTGCAGGTGCTTGTGAGTGATGCATAAGCACACAGTTAGACCTAAGTGTAGGCACTGATTATCGAGTTATAGGCACAAGTTAGACCTAAGGGTGTCTAAGGCAACAACCTACACCAAGTGCTCATGTCAAGCCCTAGGCGTGCACACCAAAAGTTGAAGCCTGCGCACCAACGACCAAGACTTGAGCCCCAGACACAAAGGTGGGGGTTTTAGCAATAGTCATGGTAGAAGCATCTAGACCACCCACCCCTAAGTCAGTCCTATCCATAGTACTGAGCTAGGCCCATAACATGCTCGCACCGCACCCAGGCATTCCTAGGGAGTGGAGCCAAACCAAAACCATATAGAAAGCCTCCAGGATTTGTAGCATAAAAAGGAGGGTCTGGTCAATACTTAGCTTCTGTATTCTGCCTCTCTAGTTGGTTTAGTGCTTGCACGCTTGTTTTGTATGTTGACTTAGGCATACAAAGTTCATTCCTAATCTAAGGCTGTATGATGTTTGGTTTGAGAATAGAGTCTATGACACCAGTATCTACCAAAGAGCTGTTCGAGGCATTAAAGGGCCAACACCCAGTAGAGAGGTGTCCAAGGCAACATCACAGGTAACAACGGGCTAGCATTTGTTACCGATGGTGGTGGATGTGATTGGTTGCACCAGCCATGGACCAAAGAGGTGTTTGGGGGATCAAGAACCAAGAACCCACCAAATAAGAGCTTAAGGCAACATCAAGCATCGAGGGGCCTGCACTTACCAGAGAGGTGTCTAAGGTAACATCATATGGCAACAATGGGCCAACATCTACCGTTGATGGTGTTGGACACGATTGGCCACACTAGTTAAGGGCTAGATGCTGTCAAAGGGCCAGCATCTTGATGGTGTCTGAGGTAACATCTTGGGGTAACAATGGGCCAACATCTTCCATCAATAGTGGTGGACATGATTGGCCACACCAGCCAAAGACCAAAGAGATGTTCAAGGGATTAAGTGCCAGGCACCTACCAAGGAGAAGCTTAAGGCAACATCAAGATTCGAAGGGCTAGCACCCACCAGAGAGGTGTCTGAGGCTATAATGGGCCAACATCTAATATCGATGGTGTTAGATGCGTTAGGCCCCACCAGCCAAGGGTCAGATGCTGTCAATGGGCCAACATCCTAATGGTGTTTGAGGTAACAACGGCCCAACATCTACCACCAATGGTGGTGGACACGATTGGCTACCCCAACTAATGACCAAAGAGGTGTTTGGGGGATCAAGTGCCAGGCACTCGCCAAAGAGGAGCTCGAGGCAACATCGGGCACCAATGGGCCAACACCTGCTAGGAAAGTGTTCGAGGCAACATCCTGGGCAAAAATGGGCCAGCATCTGCCACTGATGGCATTAGACACAATTGGTCGCACTAGCCATGGGCTAGACATTGTCGATGGGCTAGCATCCCAATGGTGTCTGGAGCAACATCTCAAGGCAACAATGGGCCAGTATCTTTCACCAATGGTGGTGAACACAATTAGCCACTCCAGCCAATGACCAAAAAGGTGTTTAGGGGATCAAGCCCCAACACCCACCAAGGAGGAGCTTAAGGCAACATCAGACACTGAGGGGCTAGCACCTGCCAGAGAAGTGTCCAAGGTAGTATCCTGAGGCAACAATGGGCCAGCATTTTCCACCAATGGTTTTGGATGCAATTGGCCACACCAAATGTCATTGGCATGGGAAAAATATAAGGATGTGTTCGAGCCCACATAATGCTCGATCATGGGGTGCATGGTACACCACTTAGGCTTGAGTGTGGGCACTTGGTGCACGACCCAACATGTGTCGATGGTGTTTGAGGGAACTACCCACCCAAAGGGCCAGCATGTGTTGATGGTGGTCGGTGCATGTACCGAGACCAAGGGCCAACATGCCTCGATGGTGGTCAAGGCAAAGGCATGTGTCACTGTCAGTAGGTAAGCTGGGACTAGCACTGGGTTCTAGCGAGACAGGGTTAGTGAGCCAGGTGACCAGGCCTTAAGGCCTAGTCGAGGCATAAATTAAGGGAACTAGATTGAAACAATGGTGCGGATAGTGATCAAGAGTCCAAAGGCTCAGGCATGATGTTTAGGTTCAGCAGAATTGAGCCAAGCCCATGTGCAAGTGCTGGTGAGAGGTGCACGAGCACACAGTCAGACCCAAGTGTAGGCAATGATGATCGAGGTATGGGCACAAGTTAGATCCAAGGGTGTCTGAGGCAATAGCCTACATTAAGTGCTAGTGTCACGCCTTAGGCGTGAGTACCAAGAGCTTAGGCTTGCGCACTGGCGGCCAATGCTCAAGCACCAAACAAAGAGGCGGAGGTTCTAGCAATAATCATGCTAGAAATGTTTAGACTGCCCACGCCCAAGTTAGGCCTGTCTGCAGGATTGAGACCAGGCTTACAACATGCCTACACTGCACCCAGGCGTTCTTATGGGTAGGGCCAAATCATAACCATATAGAAAGCCTCTAGGATCTATAGCACACTAAGGGGGGCTTGGTCAATCCTTAGCTTGCACATTCTGCCTCTTTGGTTGGTTTAGTGCCTGCACGCTTATTTCATAGGTTGACATAGGCATACTGAGTTCATTCCCAGTCTAAGGTCGTAAGGTGTTTGGTTTGAGAGTGGAGCCCATGACACCAGCATCTAACAATGAGGTGTCCAGGGCACTAAGGGGCCAACACCCATCGGGAGGTGTCCAAGGCAACATCCTGAGGTAATAATGGGCTAGCATATGTCGTGATGGTGTTGGACGTGATTGGCCACACCAGCCAAGGGCCTGACTTTGTCAACGGGCCAGCATCATGATAGTGTCCAAGGTAACATCTTGAGGTAACAATAGGCCAGCATCATTCGCCAATGGTGGTGGACATGATTGGCTACACCAGCCAAGGACCAAAGAGGTGTTCGAGGGATCAAATGCTAGGCACTTGCTAAGGAAAAGCTTAAGGTATCATCGGACTTAAAGGGTTAGCACCCACCAAAGAGGTGTCCAAGGTAACATCTTGATTCAATAATGGGTCAGCAACTACTATCGATGGTGTTGGATGTGATTGGCCACATCAACCAAAGGTCAGATATTGTTGATGGGCCAGCATCCTAATGGTGTCTGACGTAACATCTATAGGCAACAATGGACCAGCATCTGCCATCGATGGTGACAGACATGATTGGTTACACTAGCAAATGACCAATAAGGTGTTTGAGGGATCAAGTGCTAGACACCCACCAAAGAAAAGCTCAAGGCAACATCAGGCACTGAGGGGCCAGCACCTGCTAAGGAGGTATCTAAGGTAGCATCTCAAGGCAACAACGGGATAGCATCTACCACCGATGGTGTTAGACGTGATTGGCTGCACTAGCCAAGGGCCAGACACTATTGATGAGCTGGCATCTTAATAGTGTCCGAGGTAACTTTTCGAGGTGACAATAGGTTAGCATTTTTTGTTGATGGTGGTGGGTGCGATTGCTTGCACCAACCAACGACCAAAAAAGTGTTTGGGGGATCAAGCGATAGGCACCTACCAAAGAGGAACTCGAGGTAACATCAGGCACTAAGGGGCCAACACCCATTAAAGAGGTGTCCAAGGTAACATCCCGAGGTAACAATGGGCTAGGATCTACCATCGATTGTGTTGGATATGATTAGCTACACCAGCCAAAGGCCAAACGTTGTTGATGGGCCAGCATCACGATGGTGTCCCAGGTAACATCACGAAGTAACAACGAGCCAGCATCTACCACCAATGGTGGTGGACACGATTGGCCGCACCCGCCAATGACCAAAGAGGTGCTCATGGGATCAATCGCTAGGCACTCGCCAAGGAGGAGCTGAAGGCAACATTAGGCATCAAAGGGCCAGCACTCGCCATAGAGGTGTCTGAGGTAACTTTTCTTGGCAACAATGGGCCAGCATCTACCACCAATGGTATTGGATGCAATTGGCTACACTAGCAAATGATTAGATGCTGTTGATGAGACAGCATCCTAATGGTATTTGAGGCAACATCTTTGGGCAACAATGGGCTAGCATCTGCCACTAATGGTGTTGGATGTGATTGGCCACACCAGCCAAGGGCCAAACGCTGTTGACAGCATTTAAGGCAACAACCCTTACCAAGGGCCAGCATGTGGTGATAGAGTTCGAGGCAAGGGTCGAACACTTAAGCCTAGGCACAGGCAATTGGTGTGTGACCTAGCATGTGTCGATCATGTTCGAGGGAACTACCCATATAAAGGGCCAGCATGTGTCGATAATGGTCAAGGCAGGTGCCTAGACCAGGGGCCAACATGTCCCGATGATGGTTGAGGCAAGGGAATGTGTTATGATCAGCAAGCAAGCTAGGACTAGCCCTGAGGTTCTAGTGGATAGGGTCTGATAGTCCAGGGGGCCAAGCCTTAAGGCTTACTTGAAGCATCGGTTAAGGGAACTAGATTGAGATAATGGTACGAGCAGTGATCAGGACTTCAGAGGCTTAGGCACGATGTTCATGTTTGACAGAATTAACCCAGTCCTAGGTGCAAGGCACACAGTCAAACCCAGGTGTGGGCACTGATGATTAGGTTCAAGATTGGGACCCATGTGCCTAGCCCTCAAAGCTAATCCTTTTCCCTAGGTTATGGATCCATTTTGCCGACTTACCTTGCCTATACTATTCCATTGACCTGATGCTATTCACCTTGGATGCCTAATGCAGTTATGAGTATAATCGAGCATGGATGGCACCAAGGGCCATCTTTTGTCAATGATAATCGAGGCATGGCGTATGTCGATGGTGGTCAAGGTAACTACCCATACTAAGGGCCTGCTTATGTCGATGGTGGTTGAAGCATGTACCTACATTGATTCCAAATTATGTCAATGCAAATTGAGGCATGCATGTGTTAATGGTGGTTGAGGCAAGTGCTCGTACCAAGGGTCAGCTTGTGCCAATGGTGGTCGAGGCAATTGCTCATACCAAAGGCTAGCTCGTGTCGATGATGGTTGATGCATCTGCCTGCACCATATGCCAGCATGTGCCATTGATGGTTAAGGCCTTGGTCAAAGTTTGATTTTAGGTCACAATGCACATGTTAGGCTCAAGCATGTGCTAGTGACACATTTTTTTACCTAGGGCACCATAGCTAAAGCATCACCAAAGTGTCATCAGAGAACCTAATCGATGGCATAGGGGTTTTGACGATTGGGGGTAGGAGGCCCGGAGGTGTGCGCACATGATGTGCAATGAGCATTGGTACTTGGCCCTTATATTGGCCCCTTATCCCACATGCAACCTAGAGAACTCACACCCCCTTAAAGAGCATTTGAGCTTTTACAGGTTTGCTGCCAGTAGCCATTCAAGTGTCTAAAATGGGAACACTTTTTTCAAATGACCACAAAATCTTCTACACATTGAGTTTTTAGCTAATTTTTTTTATGCACGCCAAAAAAAATAAATGGATCATGTATACAAAATTTGGGGCCAAAAATCCTTCTAAAAAAATTTTCAAAAATCCTAAACAGTAAAAAATTTAAAAAATCATGAAATGTTGAAAATGAGTCATCGTGCCATGAACCTTCACATGAAGGCTTAGAGGACCGTTGTATGAATTTACAAGCTATAAAAATGGCATTGGCATGGTAGAAATATGAAGATGCCCCTAAACCCACCCATCGTCCGGTTATGGCATGAATGGTTCTCAGCCTGGGCTCAAGACACTCGCACCTAGTGCGCGGGCATTGGAGAGCACTCATATGAATCACAGGCCATAAAAATGGCTTTGGCATCACAAAAATATAAGGATGTGTTCGAACCCACCTACAGTCGAATCGTGGTGCACATGATGTATGGCTCGGGCCTGGATGCAAGCGTTTAGTGCATGACCCAACATGTGTCAATGGTGTTTGAGGAACTACCCGTACAAAAGGCCAAGATGTGTTGATGGTGGTCGAGGTATGTGCCAAGACCAAGGGCTAACATGTCCCGATGGTGGTTGAGGCAAAGGCATGTGTCACTATCATCAGGCAAGCTAAGACTGGCCTTGGGGTTCTACCATGATAGGTCTGACAGCCTAGCAAACTAGGCCTTAAGGCTTAGTCAAGGCACAGGTCAAGGGAACTAAATTGAGATGATAGTGCAAGCAGTGATCAGGAGTCCAGAGGCTCAGGCACGGTGTTCAGGTTAAGTAGAATTGAGCCAGGCCTAGGTGTAGGTGCTAGTGAGTGGTGTGTGAGCACACAGTGTAACCCTGGTGTCGACACTGATGATTGAGGTGCATGCACAGGCCAGACCCAAGGGCGTCGAAGGCAACAACTCACACCAAGTGCCAATTTCACACTTTGGCTGTGCATACCAAGAGCTGAAGCCTGCGCACCTACAGCCAAGGCTCGAGCACCAAGCACATAGGTGAGGGTTTCAGCAATAATCATGGTAGAAGTGTCCAAACTGCCCACCCCCAAGTCAAGCTTGTTCGTAGCACCAAGCCAAGCCCACAACATGCTCGCACCACACCAGACACTCCCAGGGAGTGCGGCCAGACCAGAACCATATGGAAAATATCCAAGATAGCACATAAATGAGCCCGGTCAATCTTTAGCTTGTGCATTTCGCCTTTCTGGTTAGTTTAGTGCCGTACGCTTGTTTCGTAGGCTGACTTAGGCATACAGAGTTCATTCCCAATCTAAGGTTGCATAATGTTTCATTTAAGAGCAGAGCCTGTGACACCAACATTTGCCAAAGAGATGTCTAGGGCATAGAAGGGCCAGCACCTACTAAGTAGGTGTCTGAGGTAACATCATGGGGCAATAATGGGCTAGCATTTGCCACTGATGATGTTGGATGCGATTGGCCACATTAGTCATGAGACAGACACTATCGATAGGCTAACATCCCGATGGTGTTTGAGGTAACATTCAGGGGCAACAATAGGCCAGCATCTGCCACCGATAATGGTGGATGAGATTGGCCACACCAGCCAATGACCAAAAAGGTGTTTGGGAGATCAAGTGCTAGGCCAGCATCTACCACCCATGGTGTTGGACACGATTGGCCACACCAATCAGGGGCCAAACACTATCGATGGGCCTGTATTCCAATCATGTTCAAGGTAATATCCTGAGGTAACAACTAGCCAACATCTACCGCCAATGGTGATGGATGTGATTGGTGGCACCAACCAAGGACCAAAGAGGTGTTTGGGGGATTAAGTGCCAAGCACTCACCAAGGAGTAGCTAGAGGAAACATCAAGCATCGAAGGGCTAGCACCCGTTAAAGAGGTGTTTGAGGTAACATCTCGAGGCAACAACAGCCCAGTATCTGCTACTGATGGTGTTGGATGTAATTGGCCACACTAGTCGAAGGCCAGATGTCGTTGACGGCCTAGCATCTCGATGGTGTTCATGCAATATCCATGGGCAACAATGGGCTAGCATCTATCACCGATGATGGTGGATGTAATTGGCCATACCAGCCAAAGACTAAAGAGGTGTTTAAGGGATCAAACTCCAGGCACCCGTAAAGGAAGAGCTCGAGGTAACATTGGGCATCGAGGGGCTAGCACCTGCCAAAAAGGTGTATGAGGCAACATCATAGGGTAACAATAATCTAGCATTTGCCACCAATGGTGTTGCATGTGATTGGCCACACCAGCTAAGGCCTAGATACTGTTGATGGGCCAGTATCTCGATGGTGTTCTAGGTAACATTCCGAGGCAACAATGGGCCAGCATTTGTCATTGAAGGTGGTGGATGCGATTGGCAACACCAGCTAAAGACCAAAGAGGTGTTCGGGGGATCAAGTGCCAAGCATCCACCAAAGAGGAGCTCGAGGCAACATCAAGCACCGAGAGGCAAGCACCCATTAGGGAGTTGAGCCTTGTGCTAGGCAACATCTCAGGGCAACAATGGGCCAACATCTACCATCGATGGTGTTGGTCATGACTGGCCATACTAACCAAAGGCCAAATGCTGTCAATGGGCTAACATCTTGATGGTTTCTAAAGTAACATTTAGGGATAACAATGGGCCTGCATCTGTTTTCGATGCTAGTGGATGCAATTGGTCGCACCAGCCAAAGACTTAAGAGGTGCTCAGGTGATCAAGCACTAGGCACTTACCAAGGATGAGCTTGGAGCAACATCAAGGATTAAGGGGCCAACATTTGTCAAAGAGGTGTTCAAGGCAACATCTCAGGGCAACAATGAGCCAACATCTATCACAGATGGTGTTGGACGTGATTGGTTGCACCGGCCAAGGACCAAATGCTATCGACACTATTTAAGGTAATAACCTGCATTGGGGGCCAATGCGTGGCATTGGAGTTCAAGACAAGTGCTAAACACATGGGTCTAGGTGCAGGTGCTTGGTTCATGACCCAACATGTGCCAATGGTGTTCAAGGGAACTACCTACATAAAGGGCTAGCACTTGCCAATAGTGGTTGAGGCATGTGCCAAGATCGAAGGCCAACATGTCCCGATGGTGGTGTAGGCAAAGGCATGTGTCATGGTTAATAAGTAAGCTGGGGTTGGCCCTAAGTTTCTAGTGAGATAGGGTTAGATAGCCCAGAGGACCAGACTTTGAGGCCTACTTGAGGTGTAGGTTGAGGGAATTAGATTGGGATAATGGTGCAAGCAGTGATCAAGACTCTAGAGGCTCAAGTACGGTGTTCAGGTTTGACAAAATTGAGCCAAGCCTAAGTGCAAGGTACACAGTCAGACCTATGTGTGGACTCTGATGATCAAGTTCAGGATTGGGACCCCCATGCTCAGCTTTCAAAGCCAATCTTTTTCTCGAGGTTACGAATCCATTTTGTCGACTTCCTTTGCCTACATTGTTCCATTAACCAGAGGCTATTCACCTTGAAAACCTAATACGGTTATGAGTATGATCGGGCATGGATGGCACCAATGGCCATCTTTTGTCAATGGTGATCGAGGCATGGCATGTGCCAATGGTGGTCAAGGCATGTGCCTAACTCGATTCCAGATTGTGCCGATGCAAATCAAGGCATGCATGTGCCCACCGTGGTCAAGGAAAGTGCCTATACCAAGGGCTAGCTTGTGCTAAGGGGTGGTTAGGGTAAATTTTCATACCAAAGGCCAGCTTATGTTGATGATGGTCGATGCATGTGCCCGCACCATACACTAGCATGTGCCATTGATGGTTGAAGCCTTAGTCAAAGTTTTGATTTTGGGCCATGATGCACATGTTAGGCTTGAGCATGTGCTGGTACCAATTTTTTTGCCCGAGGCACCATCATTGGAGCATATCAGAGCATCATCGAAGAATCAAACTGGCAGTAAAGGGTTGAGGGGTGTGCTCACATGATGTGCGATGGGTACTGGTACTTGGCCCTTATATTAGCCCCCTATCCTATATGCAACCTTAACAACTCACACCCCCTTAAAGAGCATTTGAGCTTTTACAGGTTTGCTATCAATAGCCGTTCAAGTGTCTGAAATTAGGACACTTTTTTCAAATTACCATAAAGCCTTCTACATTTTGATTTTTTAGATAAAATTTTTATGCAAGCCAACAAAAATAAAAGGATCAGGTCTACCAATATGGGTCAAAACTCTTTCTAAAAAAATTAAAAAATATCCCAAACCATAAAAAATTTTAAAAATCATGAAAAATAGAAAACGAGTCATCTTGCCATGAAACTTCAAATGAAGGCTTAGGGGACCATTGTATGAATTTACAAGCCATAAAAATGGCATTGCCATTGTAGAAATATGAAGATGTGCCTACAACCACCCACCATCTAGTTGTTGTGCACATGATGCTCAGTCCGAGCACAAGACACCCATGCGTGGAGCACGGGTGCTAGGGAGCACTCATATGAATTCACAAGCCATAAAAATGGCTTTGGCATAACTAAAATATAAGGATGTATTTGAACCCACCTATTGCCTATTCGTGGAGTGCATGGTGCATGGCTTGGGCCCAGGTGGATTTGCTTGTTGTGTGGCCCAACATGTGTCAATAGTGTTCAAGGGAACTGCCTGCACAAAGGGCCAACATGTCCCCATGGTGGTTGAGGTAAGGGCATGTGTCACTGTCAGCAAGCAAGCTGGGACTGGTCTTAGGGTTCTTACGAGATAGGGTCTGACAGCCTAGGGGACCAGGCCTTGATGCCTACTTAAAGGCACAGGTTCAAAGAACTAGACTGGGATAATGGTGCAAGAACTAGACTTAAGGCCTTAACAGGTGCCTGGCAGTTGATCCCTCAAACACCCCTTTGGTCTTTGGCTAGTGTGGCCAATCATGTCTACCAGCATCGATGATAGATGCTGGCTTGTTGTTGCCTTAGGATGTTACCTCGAACAGCACTGAGATGCTGGCCTATTGACAGTGTCTGGACCTTGGCTAGTGCAGCCAATGTCATCTAACACCCTCGACAACACATGTCAGCTCGTTGTTGCCCTACTTTGTTGCCACAGACACCTCTTTACTAGGTGTTGGCCCTTCGGTGCCCTATGTTGCCTTATGCTCTTTCTTGGTGGGTAAACTGGCACTTGTTCCATCGATCACCTCTTTGGTCCTTGCTTGGTATAACCAATCGCGTCCACCATCATCGATAACAAATATTGGCATGTTGTTGGATCAGGATGTTACCTCAAACACTATTGGGATGCCTACCCATCAATAGTGTCTGGCCCTTGGCTGGTGCAACCAATTGTATCAAACCCAATTGGTGACAGATGCTGGCTTGTTGTTGCCCCACTATGTTGCCTTGAACACTTCATTGGTGGGTGCTTGGTGCTTGATCCCCCTAACACTTTTTTGGTCCTTACTAGGTGTGGCCAATCACATCCACCACCATTGACGATAGATGTTGGCCCATTGTTGCCTCAAGATGTTACCTTGGACACCATCGAGATGTTAGCTAGTTGACAGCTTTTAGCTCTTAGCTGGAGTGGCCAATCGAGTCCAACGTCGTCAATAGTGGATGTTGGCCCATTGTTGCCTTGAGATGTTGCTTCGGACACCTTCTTGGCAGAAGCTAGCCCCTCATTGCTTGATGTTGCCTCGAGCTCCTCCTTGGTAGGTGGCTTGGCACTTGATCTGCTGAACACCTTTTTGGTCTTTGGTTGGTGAGGCGAATTGTGTCCACCACCATCGACGGTATATGCTTGCCCATTGTTGTTGGCCCATTGTTGCCCTAAGATGTTACCCCCAACACTATCGGGATACTGGCCTATATTTAGTGACTAGCGCTTGGCTAGTGCGGCCAATCATGTCGAACACCATCGATGGTAGATGTTGGCCCATTTTTGCCCTAAGACATTGCATCAGATACCTTCCTAGTGCATGCTGGCCCTTTTATGTTGATGTTGCCTCGAGCTCCTCTTTTGGTGGGTGCTTGGTGCTTGATCCCTCGAACACCTCTTTGGTCTTTGGCTGGTGCAACCAATCCATCCACCACCACCGAAGGTAGATGCTGGCACATTGTTGTCCCAAGATGTTGCTTCAAATCGAGATGTCGACCTATCAATAACATATGGCCCTTGGCTAGTGCGGCCAATCGCGTCCAACACCATCAATTATAGATGCTAGCCCATTGTTGCCTCGGGATGTTGCCTCGAACACCTCCCTGGCAAGAGGTAGCCCCTTGGTGTTTGATGTTGCCTTGAGGCCCTTTTTAGTATATGTCTGGCGCTTGATCCCCTGAACACCTATTTGGTCCTTTACTAGTGCAACCAATCTCGTCCACCACCAATGGTGGTTGATGTTGGCCCATTGTTGCCTTGAGATGTTACCTCGGACACTATCAAGATGTTGGCCCATCAACGGTGTCTAGCTTTTGGCTGGTGCTACCAATGATGTCCAACATCATCAACTGTAGATGCTGGCCCATTGTTGCCTTGAGATGTTGCCTAGGCCACCTTTCCGACGGGTGCTAGCCCCTCAATGCTTGTTGTTGCCTTGAGCTCCATCTTGGCGAGTGCTTGGTGCTTGATCCCTCAAAAACCTCTTTGGTCCTTGCTGGCATAACGAATCGTGTCAACCACCATTGACGGTAGATAATGACTAGTTGTTACCCAAGGATGTTGCCTTGGATACCATCGGGATGCTAGCCTGTCGACAGCATTTAGCCCTTGGCTGGTGTGGCCAATCGCATCCAACACCATCGATGATAGATGCTATCCCGTTGTTATCCTAAGATGTTACCTCAAACAATTCCCTGGTAGGGGTAGGACCCTCAGTGCTCAATGTTTCCTTGAGCTCTTCCTTAGTGGATGGCTTGGCACTTAATCCTCCGAACACCTTTTTGGTCCTTAGCTGGTGCGAACAATTACATCCACCATTATCAACAGTAGATGCTACCCCCATTGTTGCCCTAGGATGTTACCTTAGACACCATCGATATGCTATCTTGTCAATAGCATTTGGCCCTTGGCAGGTGCAGTCAATCGTATCCAACACCATCAGTGGTAGATGCTAGCCCATTATTGCCCCAAGATGTTGCCTCAGACACATCCTTAGTAGGTGCCAGCCCTTTAGTGCCTGATGTTCCTTTGAGCTCCTATTTGGTAGGTGTTTAATGCTTGATCCTTGAAACAACTCTTTAGTCCTTGGCTGGTGTAGCCAATCACATCCATGACCATTGGTGATGGATGCCACCCTATTGTTGCCCTGGGATGTTACCTCAGACACCAACAAGATGCTAGCCCGTCAATAGGATCTAGCCTTTGGCTGGTACAACCAATCGCATCTAACACAATTAGTGGCATATGTTGGCTCATTATTGCCTAGAGATGTTGCCTTGAACACCTCCCTAATGGGTGCTAGCCACTTAGAGCCCGATGTTGCCTTAAGCTCCTCTATGGCGAGTGCCTATCACTTGATCCCCCAAACACCTCTCTGGTCCTTGGCTAGTGCAGCCAATCACATCCACCACCAATAGTGGTAGATGCTGACCCATTGTTGCCTCGGGATGTTACCTCAGACACCAGTGGGATACTAGCCCATTAATAGTGTTTGGCCCTTAGATGGTGCAGCCAATTGCATCCAACACTGTCGATTGTAGATACTGGCCTATTGTTGCCTTGAGATGTTACCTTGGAGACATCCTTGGCAGGTGTTGGCCCCTCAGTGCCCAATGTTGCCTCGAGCTCTTCATTGGTAAGTGTTTGGCACTTGATCCCCCGAACACCTCTTTGTTCCTTGGCTGGTGCAACCAATCACGTTCACCACTATTGATAGCTGATACTGGCCTATTATTACCCCTAGATGTTACCTCAGACACCATCGGGATATTGGCCCATCGATAGTTTTAGCCCTTGGCTGGTGCAGCCAATAGTGTCCAACATCATCGACGATAGATGCTAGCCCATTGTTTTCTTGAGATGTTGCCTAGGACACCTCTCTGATGGGTGTCGGACCCTCGATGTCCAATGTTGTCTCAAGCTCCTCCTTGGTGAGTGCCTAGTAGTTGATCCCCTAAACACCTTTTTGGTCTTTGGCAGGTGTGGTGAATCACGTCCACCACTGTCGATGATAAATAATGGCCCGTTGTTACCCTAGATGTTACCTTGGATACCATCGATATGCTAGCCTGTCAATAGTGTTTGGCCCTTGGCTGGTGTAGCCAATCACATCCAACACCATCGATAATAGATGCTGGCCAATTTTTGCCTTGGGCTATTACTTTGAACACGTCGTTAGGGGGTACTAGCCTTTTAATGCCTTGGGCACGTCTTTGCTAGATGCTAGTGTGATGAGCTATGCTCTCAAACCAAACATCGTGCTGCCTTAGACTGGGAATGAGCTCTTTATGCCTAAGTCAGCCTATGAAACAAGCGTATGGATACTAAACCAACCAGAAAGGTAGAATATGCAAGCTAAGGATTGACCAGGCCCTCTTTGTGTACTACAGATCTTAAAGGCTTTCAATATAGTTTTGGTTTGGCCCACTTCTTGAGAGCACTTGGGTGTGGCACGGGCATCTTATGGGCATGGTCTCGGTGCTATAGATAGGCCTAACCTAGGGGCGACTGGTCTAAACACTTCTACCATGACTATTGCTGGAACCTCTGCCTATGTGTCTAGTGCTTGAGCCTTGGTTGGTAATGCATAGGTCTCAGCTCTTGGTGCATACACCCAAGGCATGATACTAGCACTTGGTATGAGTTGTTGCCTTAGACACCCCTGGGTCTGACCATGCCTACCCCTCGATCATCAATGCCCACACCTAGGTCTGACTGTGTGCTCTTGCACTACTCACCAGCACCTACACTTGGGCCTAGCTTAATTTTGTCAAACATGAACATCGTACCTAAGCTTCTGGAGTCTTGATCATTGCCTGTACCACTGTCTTAGTCAGTTCCCTTGACCTACACCTCGAGTAGGCTTCAAGGCCTGGTCTTTTAGGCTGTCAAACCCTGTCTCGATAGAACCCTAAGGCAATCCCAGCTTGCATGATGACCGTGATATAGGCCATTACCTCAACCACCATTGGGACATATTGGTCCTTGGTCTCGACACATGCCTCGATCAACATCGAAACATGTTGGCCATTTGTGTGGGCAATTACCTCAAACACTATTGACACATGTTGGGCCATGCACCCAGTGCCTACACCCAGGGCTGAGCCACGCACCATGTATGCCACGATCGAGCAGTAGGTGGGTTCAGACACATCCTTAAATTTTTACCATGCGAAAGCCATTTTTATAGCCTAGGAATTAATATGATGCTCCCCAACGCCCGTGCTTCACGCGTAGCTGTCCTGAGCCCGGGTCGAGCACTATGCATGCCACGATCGAACGATGGGTGGGTTTAGGTGCATCTTCATATTTCTACCATGCCAATGCCATTTTTATGGCTTGTAAATTCATACAATGGTCCCTTAAGCTTTCATGTGAAGTTTCATGACAAGATGACTCGTTTTCTAGTTTTTTTAATTTTTAAAATTTTTTACGATTCAAGATTTTTTTAAATTTTTTTAGAAAGAGTTTTGGCACCAAATTTGGTAGACCTAATCCTTGTATTTTTTTTGCCAAGCATAAAAAAATTCAGCTAAAAAATCAAACTGTAGAAGATTTTGTGGTCCTTCCCAGGTGTAGCCAATCGTGTCTACTACCATCGATGGTAGATGTTGGCCCATTGTTGCCTTGAGATGTTCCTTTGGACACCATTGGGATGCTGGCCCATCGATGGCCCATTGTTACCCTAGGATGTTACCTCGGACACCACCCTGGTAGGAGCTAGCCCCTTAGTGCCTGATGTTGCCTTAAACTCTTTCTTGACGGGTGGCCTGGCACTTGATCTGCCAAACACTTTTTTAGTCCTTGGCTAGTGTGACCAATCGCATCCACCACCATCAACAAAAAATACTGGCCCATTGTTACCCCGGGATGTTGCCTCAGACACCATTGTGATGTAGGCCCATCGATAGCATCTAGCCTTTGGTTGATGTAGCCAATCACATTTAACACTATTAGCCTTTTGCCTCACACACCAAATGCCCACACTTAGGCCCGAGCCGTGCACCATGCACACCATGACCAGGCAGTAGGTGGGTTCGGACACGTCCTTAGATTTTTGCCATGCCAAAGCCATTTTTAAGGCCTGTGAATTGATATGAGTGCTCCCTAGCACCCGTACACCATGTACGACTATCTTAAGGTTAGGCCGAGCACCATGTGTGCCACGATCAAACGATGGGTGGGTTTAGGCACATCTTCATATTTCTACCATGCCAATGCCATTTTTATGGCTTCTAAATTCATACAATGGTCCCTTAAGCCTTCATGTGAAGTTTCATGGCAAGATGACTTGTTTTTTAGTTTTCATGATTTTTGAAATTTTTTACGGTTAAGGATTTTTTTTTAATTTTTTTAGAAGGAGTTTTGGCACCAAATTTGGTAGACCTAATCCTTGTAGTTTTATTGGCATGCACAAAACAATTCATCTAAAAAATCAAAGTGTAGAAGATTTTGTGGTCTTTCACAGGTGAAACCAATCATTTCCACCACCATTAACGATAGATGTTGGCCTATTGTTACCTCTGAATGTTCCCTCGGATACCATCGACATGCTAGCCCCTCAACAACGTTTGACCCATGGTTAGTGCAACCATCGCATCTAACACCATCGATGGTAGATGTTGCCCCATTGCTGTCCCAAGATGTTGCTTTAGACACCTCCCTGGTTGGACCTAGCCCCTTGATGCTTGATGTTGCCTCGAGCTCCTCCATGGCGGGTGGCCTGGCACTTGATCCATCAAACATCCTTTAAGTCTTTGGCTGGTGTGGCCAATCATGTCCACCACCATTAACGACAAATACTAGCCGATTATTGCCCCGAGATGTATCAAACACCAGCGTGATGTTGGCCTATCAATAGCATCTGGCCCTTAGCTGGTGTGGCCAATCATGTTCAACACCATCGATGGTAGATGCTAGCCCATTGTTGTCGTGAGATGTTACCTCAGATGCCTTCTTAGTGAGTCCTAGACCTTCTATGCCCGATGTTACCTTCAGCTTCTCCTTGGTGGGTGCTTGGCACTTGATGCCCAAACACTTTTTTAGTCCTTGGCTGGTGTGACTAATCACATCCACCACAAACAGTAGTAAACATTAGCCCATTATTAGCTTAGGATGTTACCACAGACACCATCAGGATGCTAGCCTAGCACGTCCAACACCATCGATGGCAGATGCTGGCCCATTATTGCCTCGAGATGTTGCCTCAGAAAACTCCCTAGCGAGTGCTGGCCCCTCAGTGCCCAATGTTGCCTCGAGCTCCTTTTTGGTACGTTGCTTAGTGCTTGATCAGTCAAACACCTCTTTGGTCCTTGGTTGGTGTGGCCAACCTTGTCCACCAGCATCGACAGTAGATGCTGGCCCATTGTTGCCCTAGGATGTTGCCTTGGACACCATCAGGATTCTAGCCCATCAACAACATCTAGCCCTTGGTTGGTATGGCCAATCACGTCCACCACCTTTATCGACAGATGCTGGCCCACTGTTGCCTCAGGATGTTACCTCAGACACCTTCAGAATGCTGGCCTATCAATAGCGTCTGGCCCTTGACTGGTGCAGCCAATCATGTCCAACACCATCAATGACAGATGCTGGCCCATTATTGCCTTGAGATGTTGCCTCAGACACCTCTTTGGTGGGTGTTGGGCCTGTGGTGCCCGATGTTGCCTCGAGCTCCTCCTTGGTGGGTGCTTGATCCCCCTAACACCTCTCTAGTCCTTGGTTAGTTCAGCCAATCACGTCTAGCACCATCAGTAGCAGATGTTGGCCTGTTGTTGCCTCAGACACCATCGGGATGTTAGCCCATCGACAACATCTAGCCCTTGGCTGGTGCAGCCAATCGCATCGAACACCATCGATGGTAGATGCTGGTCTATTGTTGCCCAGCTTTGTTGCCTCAAAAACCTTTCTAGAGGGTATGGACCCTTTAGTGCCCGATATTGCCTCGTGTTTTTCCTTGGCGGGTGCATGGTGCTTGTGTCACGGGTCAAGACTCAAGCTCCGAACCCGCGCGGCTCCAGGACCCGGGCATTCACCCTTCCGGTGTCCCAGATCAGCCTTTCACCATGGTTCACACCCTTGTGAGGTATTGTCCGCTCTGGCCCCCCTGGCCTCACGGTTTTGACCTACAAAAGGCGCCTCACAAGGCGGAGATGGTGTGAACCCTTTTATACCCCAGTGACCCTCCTATTATGTTCGATGTGGGATTCAAGACTCCCCCTTAGGTCCGTGACATTCTCCCGCAACCAACCTCATGACGCCCTCGTCACGGAGGCCGGCCACCCTGCCTACCTCCCTCGAGGCGCTCGACGTGGATCGAACGGTTTAGGGCTGGCTCTGATACCACTTGTCACGGGTCGAGACTCAAGCTCCGAACCCGCGCGGCTCCGGGACCCGGGCATTCACCCTTCCGACGTCCCGTATCAGCCTTCCACCACGGTTCACACCCTTGTGAGGTATTGTCCGCTCTGGCCCCCTTGGCCTCACGGTTTTGTCCTACAAAAGGCGCCTCACAAGGAGGAGATGGTGTGAACCCTTTTATACCCCAGGGACCTTCCTATTATGTTCGATGTGGGATTCAAGACTCCCCCTTAGGTCCGTGACATTCTCCCGCACCCAACCTCGTGACGCCCTCGTCACGGAGGCCGGCCACCCTGCCTACCTCCCTCGAGGCGCTCGGCGTGGATCGAACGGTTTAGGGCTGGCTCTGATACCACTTGTCACGGGTCGAGACTCAAGCTCCGAACCCGCGTGGCTCCGGGACTCGGGCATTCACCCTTCCGGCGTCCCAGATCAGCCTTCCGCCACAGTTCACACCCTTGTGAGGTATTGTCCGCTCTGGCCCCCTTGGCCTCACGATTTTGTCCTATAAAAGGCGCCTCGCAAGGCGAAGATGGTGTGAACCCTTTTATACCCCAGGGACCTTCCTATTATGTTCGATGTGGGATTCAGGACTCCCCCTTAGGTCCGTGACATTCTCCCGCACCCAACCTCGTGATGCCCTCGTCACGGAGGCCGGCCACCCTGCCTACCTCCCTCGAGGCGCTCGGCGTGGATCGAACGGTTTAGGGCTGGCTCTGATACCACTTGTCACGGGTCGAGACTCAAGCTCTGAACCCACGCCGCTCCGGGACCCGGGCATTCACCCTTCCGACGTCCCGGATCAGCCTTCCGCCACGGTTCACACCCTTGTGAGGTATTGTAGGCTAAGGGGGCCAGAGCGGACAATACCTCACAAGGGTGTGAACCGTGGCGAGAAGGCTGATCTGGGACGCCGAAAGGGTGAATGCCCGGGTCCCGGAGCCGCACGGGTTCGGAGCTTGAGTCTCGACCCGTGACAAGTGGTATCAGAGCCAGCCCTAAACCGTTCGATCCACGCCGAGCGCCTCGAGGGAGGTAGGCAGGGTGGCCGGCCTCCGTGACGAGGGCGTCACGAGGTTGGGTGCGGGAGAATGTCACGGACCTAAGGGGGAGTCTTGAATCCCACATCGAACATAATAGGAGGGTCACTGGGGTATAAAAGGGTTCACACCATCTCCGCCTTGTGAGGCACCTTTTGTAGGACAAAACCGTGAGGCCAGGGGGGCCAGAGCGGACAATACCTCACAAGGGTGTGAACCGTGGAGGAAGGCTGATCTGGGACGCCGGAAGGGTGAATGCCCGGGTCCCGGAGCCGCGCGGTTTCGGAGCCTGAGTCTCGACCCGTGACACTTGATCCCCCAAACACCTCCTTGGTCATTGCTTGGGGTGACCAATCGCATCCACAACTATCGATGGTAGATGATGGCCCATGTTGCCTCAGGATGTTGCCTCAAACACCATCGAGATGTTGGCCCATTGATAGCGTCTGGCCCTTGGCTAGTGTGGCCAATCGCATCAAGGACCATTGATGGCCGATGCCAGCTTATTGTTGCCCTAGGTTGTTGCCTCGAACACCTCACTTGTGGGTGCGAGACCCTTAGTGCCCAGTGTTGCCTTGAGTTCCTCCTTGGTGGCTACCTAAAGCTTGATCCCCTTAACACCTCTTTGGTCTTTGGTTAGTGTGGCCAATCTTTTCCACCACCATTGGTAGGAGATGCTAGCCTATTGTTGCCTTGAGATATTACCTCAAACACCATCTGGATGCTGGCTCACTGACAGTGTCTAGCCTTTGGCTGGTGTAGCCAATCACATCAAACACCATCGACAATAGAAGCTGGCCCATTGTTGCCTTGGAATGTTGCCTCAACCACCTCTCTAGTGGGACTGGCCCCTCGATGCCTGATGTTGCCTTGAGCTCCTCATTAGTGGGTGCCTAGCACTTGATCCCTTGAACACCTCTTTGGTCATTGGCTAGGATGACCAATCACGTCACTAGCATCACTCACAGATGTTGGCCCATTGTCGCCCTAAAATGTTACCTCGGATACCGTCAGGATGCTACCTTGTTGACAATGTTTGGCCTTTGGCTGGTGTGACCAATCACATCCAACATCATTGGTAGTAAATGTTGGCCCGTTGTTGCCATAAGATGTTGCCTCTAACATTTCCCTGATGGCTGTTCGTCTCTTAATGCCTAATGCAACCTTGAGCTCCTCCTTGGTGACTGTCTAGCACTTGATCCCCTGACACCTCTTTAGTCCTTGGCTGGTATGGCCAATCACATCCATGACCATTGGTGACAGATGCTGACCCGTTGTTTCCCTGAGATGTTACATCAAACATTATCGGGATGTTGGCTCATCAATAGCATCTGGCCCTTGGCTGGTGTGGCCAATCGCATCCAACGCCATCGATGGCAGATGCTGACCCATTTGTTGCCTAGAGATGTTGCTTCGGACACCTCCTTGGTTGTTGCTGGCCCATTTTGCCTTAAGCTCCTCTTTGGTGGGTGCTAGCACTTGATCCCCTGAACACCTCTTTGGCCCTTGGATTGTGTAGCCAATCACGTCCACCATTGTCAATGGCAGATGCTAGCCTGTTGTTGCCTCAGGATGTTACCTTTGGTCTTTTGATGGTACAGCCAATTGCATCCACCACCATCGATGGTAAATGCTAGCCCGTTGTTGCCTCAGGATGTTACTTCGAACACCATTCAGATGCTAGCGCATTCACAGCATTTAGACCTTGAATGGTGCAACCAATCATGTTCAACACCGTTAGTGGTAGATGCTAGCCTATTATTGCCTTAGGACATTGCCTTGGAGACCTCCCTAGTGGGTGTTGGCCCTTCGATGCCTGATGTTGCCTCAAACTCCTCCTTGGTAGGTGCTTAGCACTTGATCCCTCGAACACCTCTTTGGTCCATGGCTAATGCAGCCAAGTGCATCCACTACTATTGACGATACATGCTGGCTTGTTGTTGCCTTGAGATGTTACCTCGAACACCATAAAGATGCTAGCCCGTCGACCACATTTGGCCTTTGGTTGGTGCTGCCAATCATGTCCAACATCGTTGATGGCAGATGTTAGCCCATTGTTGCCTTTAGATGTTGTCTAGGATGTCTCTCTAGTGGGTGCTGGCCCTTCGGTACTTGATGTTGCCTCGAGCTCTTCCTTGGTAGTGCCTAGTGCTTGCTCCCTGAAATAACTTTTTGGTCCTTGGCTGGTGCGACCAATTGCATCCATTACCATTGGCGATAGATAATTGCCCATTGTTGCCCCAAGATGTTACCTTGGACACCATCGGGATGTTAGCCTATCGATACCATTTGGCCTTTGACTGGTGTGGCCAATTTCATGCAACACCATCGACAATAGATGCTAGCCCGTTGTTGCCCCATCGGTGCTCGATGTTGCCCTAATATGTTGCTTCAAACACTTCCTTACCAAGCACTAGCCTCTCAATGCCTAATGTTACCTCGAGCTTCTCCTTGGTGAGTACCTAGCGCTTGATCCCTTGAATAACTCTTCGGTCCCTGGCTAGTGTGACAAATCATGTCCAACACCATTAACGACAGATGCTGGCTTGTTGTTGCCCCAGGATGTTTCTTTGGACACGATTGGGCTGACCCATCAATAGCATCTGGCCCTTGGCTAGTGTGGCCAATCACATCCAACACCATTGGCAATAGATGCTAGCCCATTTTACCCTAAGACATTACCTCGGACACCGGCCTGGTGGGTACTAGCCCTTTGGTGCCTGATGTTGCCTCGAGCTTCTACTTGGTGGGTGGCCTGGCACTTGATCCCCCAAACATCTCTTTGGTCTTTGACTAGTGCAGCTAATTGCATCCACCACCATCGATGATAGATGTTGGCTCGTTGTTGCCTCAAACACCATTGGGATGCTGGCCTATCGATAATGACTGGTCCTTGTTGGTGTGACCAATCACATCCAACACCATCAGTGGTAAATGCTAGCCTGTTGTTGCCTGAGATGTTGCCTTGGACACCTCCCTGAAGGGTGCCAGCCCCTCAGTGCCCTATGTTGCCTCGAGCTACTACTTGATGGGTGCCTAGCACTTGATCCTTCAAATAACTCTTTGGTCCTTGGCTGGTACGACCAATCACATCCACCACCATTGACAGCAGATGTTGGCCCATTGTTGCCCCAGGATGTTACCTCAAACACCATCGAGATGCTGGCCTATTGATAGTGTTTGCCCTTGGTTGGTATGGCTAATTGCATCCAACACCATTGACTGTAAATGTTGGCCTATTCTTACCCTGAGATGTTACCTCAGGCACCTCCCTAGCAAGTACTGGCCCCTAAGTGCCTAATGTTGCCTCAAGCTCCTCATTGGCAAGTGCCTGGCACTTGATTCCCCGAACAACTCTTTGGTCCTTGGCTGGTGTAGCCAATTGCATCTACCACCATCAATGCAGATGCTGGTCCATTGTTGCACTAGGATGTTACCTCAAACACCATCGGGATGTTGGCCCATCGATAGCATTTACCCCTTGGCTGGTGCAATCATTCATGTCCAACACCATTGGTGGTAGATGTTGGCCCATTGTTGCCCTAGGATGTTACCTCAAACACCTCCCTGACGGGTGCTGGCCCTTTGATGCTTATTGTTGCCTCGAGCTCTTCGTTGGTGGGTGCCTCACACTTGATCCCTTGAACATGTCTTTAATTTTTTATTGGTACAACCAATTGTGTCCATCACCATCACTAGTAGATGCTAGCCCATTGTTGGCCTAAGATGTTGCCACAGACACCATCGGGATACTGGCTCGTTGATAGTATCTTACCCTTAGCTAGTGCAGCCAATCATGTCCAACATAATCGGTGCCAGATGCTGGCATATTGTTGCCCTATGATGTTACCTTGGACACCTCCCCGGCAAATGCTAGCCCCTCAGTGCCTGATGTTGCCTCGAGCTACTCCTTGGTAGGTGCCTGGCACTTGATTTGCTGAACACCTCTTTGGTCCTTGGCTGGTGCCACCAATCACATCCACCACCATCGACAACAAATTATGGCCCATTGTTGCCCAGGATGTTGCCTCAGACACCATCGAGATGCTGGCCTATTGATTGTGTCTAGCCCTTGGCTGGTGCAACCAATCACTTCCAACACCATCGATGACAAATGCTAGCCTATTGTCACCTTGGGAAGTTGCCTTGGACACTTCTTTAATGGGTAGTAGCCCTTTGGTGCCCAGTGTTACCTTGTTCTCTTTCTTGGCGAGTGCCTGGAGCTTGATCCCTCAAACACCTCTTTGGTCCTTGGCTGGTACTACTAATCACGTCCACCACCATCAGCTGCAGAAGCTGGCCCATTGTTACACTAAGATGTTGCCTCGGACACCATCGGGATAATGGTCCGTAAACAACGTTTGCCCTTTAGCTAGTGCGACCAATTGTGTCCAACATCATCAGTGGTAGATGTTGGCCCATTATTGCCCCAAGATGTTGCCTTTGACAGCTCGTTGGTGGGTGCTAGCTCTTCAGTGCTTGATGTTGCCTCGAGCTTTTCCTTGGTAGGTGTTTGACGCTTGATCCCCTAAACACCTCTTCGATCCTTGGCTAGTGTAGCTAATTGCATCCACCACCATCGACGGCCGATGCTAGCCTATAGTTGCCTAGGGAAGTTGCCTCAGACACCATCGGGATGCTGGCCCATCGACAGCATCTGGCCTTTGTCTGGTGCCACCAATTGCATCCAACACCATCGATGGTAGATGCTAGCCCATTGTTGCCTCAAGATGTCATCTTAGACACCTTATTGGCAGGTGTCGACCGTTCAATGCCCGAGTTCCTTCGAGGTCTTCCTTGGTGGACGGCCTAGTGCTTGATCCCTCAAACACCTCTTTAGACCTTGGCTAGTGTAGCCAATTGCGTCCACCATCATCGGTGACAGATGTCAGCCTATTGTTGCCTCAGACACCATCGAGATGTTGGCCAGTTGATAGTGTCTGGTCCTTGGTTGGTGTGGCCAATCCTGTCCAACACCATCAATAACAGATGCTGGCCCATTGTTACCCCAAGATGTTGCCTTGGTCACCACTCTGTTGAGTGCTAGCCCTACAGTGCCCAATGTTGCCTAGAGCTCTTCTTTGGTCCCTACAGTGCCCAAACGTTGGTAAGTGCCTAGCGCTTGATCCCTCGAACACCTCTTTGGTCTTTAGCTGGTTTGGCTAATCACATCTACCACCATCGACGGTAGATGTTGGCCTATTGTTGCCCCAGGATGTTACCTTGGCCACCATCGAAATGCTGGCCCATCGACAACATCTGGCCCTTAGCTGGTGTGACCAATCATGTCAACACCATCACCTGTAGATGCTAGCCTATTGTTGACCCAGGATGTTGCCTTGGACACCTCATTGGTTGGTGCTAGCCCCTCGATGCCCGATGTTGCCTCGCGCTCCTCCTTGGTGGGTGGCCTAGCACTTGATCCTCTGAACACCTTTTTGGTCCTTAGCTGGTGTGACCAATCACATCCTTGACCATCAATGACAGATGCTAGCCTGTTGTTGTCCTGGGACATTTCCTAGGACACCATCGAGATGCTGGCCTATCGATAGTGTATGCTCTTTGGCTAGAGTAGCCAATCGTGTCCAACACAATCGATGACAAATGTTGGCTCGTTATTGATAAGGGATGTTGCCTCGGATACCTCTTTATTGGGTGCTAGCCCCACGATGCCTGATGTTGCGTCATGATCCTCTATGGCGAGTGCCTAGTGCTTGATTCCCTAAACACCTCTTAGGCCCTTGGCTAGTTCGACCAATCGTGTCCACCACCACTAGTGACTGATGCTAGCCTGTTGTTGCCCCAATATGCTACCTCAGGCACCATAGAGATGCTGGCATACTGATAGCATCTACCCCTCAGTTGGTGTGGCCAATTGCTTCCAACACCATCGATGGCAGATGCTAGCCCGTTGTTGCCTCGAACACCTCTCTAGAGGGTGCTTACCCCATGGTGGTCGATGTTGCCTTAAGCTCCTCCTTAACGGGCAGCCAAGGGCTTGATCCCTCGAACACCACTTCGGTCTTATGTTGGTGTAGCCAATCGCATCCACCACTATCGAGAGTAGATGCTAGCCTATTGTTGCCCTGGAAAGTTACCTCAAACACCATCAGAATGCTAGCCCATCGACATCATCTGGCCTTTAGCTAGTGTAGCCAATCATGTCCAACAACATCGACGAAAGATGCTAGCCCGCTATTACCCCAAAATGTTGTGTCAGACACCTCTCTAACGAGGGTTGACCCCTTGGTGCCCATTGTTAACTCGAGCTCCTCTTTGGCAAGTGCCTGGCACTTGATCCCTCGAACACCTCTTTGGTCTATGATTGGTGCAACATGTCCAACACCATTGACGGCAGATACTGGCCTTTTGTTACCTCAAGATGTTGCCTCAGACACCATCAGGATACTGGCCTATCACAACATTTGGCCCTTGATTGGTGCGGCCAATTGCATCCAACACCATCACTGATAGATGCTAGCTAATTGTTGCCTCAGGATGTTGCCTTGGACATCTCCCTGGTGGGTGCTTGCCTCTCAGTGCCCGATGTTGCCTCGAGCTCTTCTTTTGTGGGTAGCCTGGCACTTGATCCCCCTATCACCTTTTTGGTCTTTAGCAGGTGTGACCAATTACCCCCACCACCATTAGTGACAGATGCTGGCTTATTGTTACCTTGAGATGTTGTCTCAGACACCATCGGGATGTTAACTTATCAACAGCATTAGGCTATTGGCTAGTGTGGTCAATCACATCCAACACCATTTGTGATAGATGTTGGCCCATTGTTGCCCTATGATGTTGCCTTGGACACTTCCCTGGCGAGTGCTAGCCCCTCAGTGCCTGATGTTGCCTCGAGTTACTCCTTGGTGGGTGCTTGGCACTTGATTCATTGAACACCTTTTTGGTCCTTGACTGGTGCACCCAATCACGTCCACCACCATCAACAACAAATGATGGCCCATTGTTACCCCAGGATGTTACCTCAAACACCATCGAGATGTTGGCCCATTGACTATGTCTGGCCCTTGGCTAGTGCAGCCAATTGCTTTTAGCACCATCGACGATAGATGCTGGCCTATTGTCACCTTAAGAAGTTACCTCGAACATTTTCTTATCGGGTACTGGCCTCTTGGTGCCCAATGTTACCTCGAGCTCTTCATTGGTGAGTGCTTGGAGCTTGATCCCTCGAACACCTCTTTGGCCCCTGGTTGGTGTGACCAATCACATCCACCACCATCGGTGATAGATGCTGGATCATTGTTACACTAGGATGTTGCCTCGGACACCATTGGGGTAATTACGCATAAAGAACATTTGCCCTTTGGCTAGTGAGACCAATCTTGTCCTACATCATCAATGGTAGATGTTGGCCTGTTATTGTCTTGAGATGTTGCCTCTAACACCTCCTTGGCAGGTGCTTGCCCCTCGGTGCCCGATGTTTCCTTGAGCTCCTCCTTGGTAGGTGTCTGGCACTTGATGCCCCAAACACCTCTTTGGTCCTTGGTTGGTGCAGTTAAGTGCATCCACCACCATCGATGGTAGATGCTGGCCTATTGTTACCCCAAGAAGTTACCTCAGATACCATCAGGATATTGGCCCATCGATAGCATCTGGCCCTTGTTTGGTGTGACCAATCGTGTCCAACACCATCGACGGTAGATGCTGGCTCGTTGTTGCCCCAAGATGTCATCTTAGACACCTCCTTGGCATGTGTCAGCCCCTTGATGCATGGGTTCCCTCGAGCTCTTCCTTGGTGGGTGGTCTGGTGCTTGATCCCCCGAACACCTCTTTGGACCTTAGCTAGTGCAGCCAATTGCATCCACCACCATTGGTGACAAATGTGAGCCCATTGTTACCTAGGACACCATCGAGATGTTGGCCTATCGACAGTGTTCGGTCCTTGGTTGGTGTGGCCAATCACGTCCAACACCATCGATGATAGATGTTAGCCTATTGTTGCCTCGAGATATTGCCTTGGTCACCTCTCTGGTAAGTATTGGGCCCTCCGATGCTTGATGTTGCCTTGAGCTCCTCCTTGGTAAGTGCCTAGTGCTTGATCCCTTGAATGCCTCTTTGGTCCTTAGCTGGTGTGGCCAATCACATCCACCACCATCGACGATAGATGTTGGCCTATTGTTGCCCTAGGATGTTACCTCAGACACCATCGAGATGATGGCCCATCGACAGCATTTGGCCCTTGTGCAGCCAATCGCATCCAACACCATCACTTATAGATGCTGGCCCATTGTTGCCCAGGGATATTGCCTCGATCACCTCCCTAATTGGTGTTGGCCCTTCAATGCCCAATGTTGCCTCGAGCTCTTCCTTGGTGGGTAGCCTAACACTTGATCCTCTGAACACCTTTTTAGTCCTTGGTTGGTATGACCAATCGTGTCCTTGACCACTGGCGATAGATGCTGGCTCATTGTTACCCTGGAACATTTTCTAGGACACCATTGGGATGCTAGCCCGTCAGTAGTGTCTACTTCTTGGCTGGAGTAGCCAATCTCTCCAACACAATTGGCAATAGATGTTGGCTTGTTGTTGCCACAGGATGTTACCTCAGACACCTCCTTATTGGGTACTGGCCCCATAGTGCCCGATGTTGCATCATGCTCCTCCATGGTGAGTGCCTCATGCTTGATCCCCCAAACACCTCTTTAGTCCTTGACTGGTTCGGCCAATCACATCCACCACCACTAATGACTGATGCTGGCCCGTCATTGCCCTAATATGCTACCTCAGACACCATCGAGATGCTGGGCCACAGATAGCATCTAGCCTTCGGTTGGTGTGGCCAATTGCATTGAACACCATCGATGGCAAATGCTAGCCCATTGTTGCCTCAACCATCTCCCTAGCGGGTGTTTACCCCTCTGTGTCAGATGTTGCCTTGAGCTTTTTCTTAGTGGGTGGCTAAACGCTTGATCCCCCGAACACCACTTTGGTCCTTGGCTAGTGCAACGAATCGCATCCACCACCATCAAGAGTAGATGCTGGCCCATTGTTACCCTAGAAAGTTACCTCAGACACCACCGGGATGCTAGTCCATCGACTACGTCTGGCCTTTAGCTGGTGCATCCAATCATGTCCAACACCATCAACGAAAGATGTTACCCGCTATTGCCTTAAGATTTTGCCTCAGACACCTCCCTGGTGAGTGTTGGCCCCTTGGTGGCCAATGTTAACTCAAGCTTTTCCTTGGTAGGTGCCTGGCGCTTGATCCCCCAAACACCTCTTTGGTCTATGACTAGTGTAGCCAATCATGTCCAACACTATTATTGGCAGATACTGGCCCTCTGTTGCCTTAGACACCATCAAGATGTTGGCCTGCCATAGCTTCTGGCCCTTGGCTGGTATGGCCAATTGCATTTAACACCATCAATAATAGATGCTAGCTCATTGTTACCTCGAGATGTTGCCTCAGACACGTCCCAAGTGGGTGCTTGCCTCTTAGTGCTCGATGTTGCCTTGAGCTTCTCCTTTGTGGGTGGCCTAGCATTTGATTTCCTAAACACCTCTTTGGTCCTTGGCTGGTGGGACCAATTGCCCCCACCACTATCGATGATAGATGCTGGCTTGTTGTTACCCTGAGATGTAACCTTAGACACCATCAGGATGTTGGCTTTTCGACAACATCAGGCCCTTGGCTAGTGTGGCCTATTGCATCTAATACCATCAGTGATAGATGTTGCCCATTGTTGCCTCAGCTACTCCCTGATGGGTGCCAGGCGCTTGATCCTCCAAACACCTCTTTGGTTCTTGGCTGGAGTAACCAATCGCATCCACCACCATCGATGTCAAATGCTGGTCTGTCGATACCCCGAGATGCTACCTCAGACACCGTCGAGATGTTGGCCCATCGATAGCATCTGGCCTTTGTCTAGTGTGGCCAATCGTGTCCAGCACCATTAGTGGTAGATGTTGGCCAATTGTTGCCTTGGGATGCTACCTCAAACACCTCCCTGGTGGATGCTATCCCTTCAGTGCCCGATGTTTCCTAAAGCTCCTCTTTAGCAGGTGGCCTGGCACTTGATCTCTTAAACACCACTTTGGTACTTAGCTAGTGCGACTAATCATGTCCACCACCATCAGGATTAGATGCTAGCCGTTGTTGCCCCGAGATGTTACATTGGACACCATCGGGATGTTGGTCCATTAATAGTGTCTGGCCTTTGGCTGGTGTGACCAATCATGTCCAACATAATCGATGGTAGATGCTGGCCCATTGTTCCCTCAAGATGTTACCTCAGCCACCTTCTTAGGGGGTGCTAGCCTCTAGGTGCTTGATGTTACCTCGAGCTCTTCCTTGGTAGTTGCCTGGCACGTGATCCCTTATAAACCTCTTTGGCCCTTAGCTAGTCTAGCCAATCACTTCCAGCACCATCAATGGTAGATATTAGCCCATTGTTACCCTGTAATGTTACTTTAAACTCCATCGAGATGTTAGCTTGTTGATAGCATCTAACCATTGGCTAGTGGAACAATCGCATCCAAAACCATCGATGATAGATGCTAGCTCTTTGTTGCCCTGAGATATTACCTCAGACACCTCTCTGGTAGGTGATGGCCTCTTAATGCCCGATGTTGCCACGAGTTCTTCCTTGGTGGGTACATTGTGCTTGATCCCCCAAATGTCTCTTTGGTCCTTGGCTACTAGGGCCAATTGAATCTACCACCATCAACGACAGATGCTGGCCTATTGTTGCCCTGGCATGTTACTTTGGACACCATCAGGATTGTAGCCCGTCGATAGCATCTAACCTTTAGCTAGTGTACCCAATCATATCCAACACCATCGGTGCTAGATGTTGGCCCGTTATTGCTCTAGAATGTTTCCTTGGACACTTTTTTTGTTAGTGCTGGCCCCTTAGTGCCAAATGTTACCTCAAGCTCCTCCTTGGCGGGTGCCATGCGCTTGATCCCCCTAACACCTTTTTGGTCCTTGGCTAGTGCAGCCAATTGCATCCACCATTATCAGTGGTATATGCTGGACTATTGTTGCCCCAGGATGTTACCTCAAGCACCATCATGATGCTAGCTCATTGAGAATGTTTTATGCTTGGCTAGTGTGACCAATCACGTGCAACACCATTGACGGTAGATGCTGGTCCATTGTTACCCTAGGATGTTGCCTCAAACACCTCCCCAATGGGTGCTGGCCTCTCGGTGCCCTTGCACCTCTTTGATAGATGCTGGTGTCATGGGCTCTGCTCTCAATCTAAACACCGTGTGGCCATAGACTTGGAATAAACTCTGTATAACTAAATTAGTCTACAAAACAAGCGTGCTGGCACTAAACCAACTACAGAGACAAAATACACAAGCAAAGGATTGCCTGGGCCCCTTTTTATGTGCTGTAGATCCTGAGGGCTTTCTATATGGTTCTAGTTTGGCCCACTCCCTGGAAGTGCCTGGGTAAAGTGCGAGCATATTGTGAGCCTAGTCTCGGTGCTACAAACAAGCCTGACTTAGGGGTGGGTGGTTTGGATGCTTCTATCGTGATATTGCTAGAACCCCAACCTTTGTGTCTAGTGCTTGAGCCTTGGTTGTTGGTGCATGGGTCTCAGCTCCTAGTGCACATGCCAAGGGTGTGACACTAGCACTTCATGTGGATTGTTGCCTGGGACACCCCTGGTTATAACCATGCTCACACCAGATCATTAGTGCTTGCACCTAGGTCTAACTGTGTACTCGTGCATTGTTTACCATCATTTGCACTTAGGCTTAGCTTAATTTTGCCGAACCTAAACATCGTGCCTAAGCCTTTGGAGTCCTAATCACTACCTGCAGCATTGTCCTAGTTTAGTTCCCTCGACCTACACCTCAAGTAGGCCTTAAGGCCTAGTCTTTTGGACTATCAAACCCTATTCAACTAGAACCCTTGTGTCAATCCTAGCTTGCTTGCTGACCATGACACATGCCCTTGCCTCGACCACTATCGGGACATGTTGGCCCTTGGTCTCGGCACATGCCTCAACCACCATCATCACATGCTGGCCCTTTAAGTGGGTAGTTCCCTCGAGCACCATTGACACATGTTGGGTGGCGTACCAAGCACCCACACCTGGGCCTTGGTGTTCAACACTTGCCTCAAACTCCATCGCCACATGCTGGCCCTTGGTGTGGGCTGTTGCGTTGAACATTGTCGATAGCATCTGGCCCTTGGCTGGTGTACCCAACTGCATCAAACACTATCAGTGGCAAATGCTGGCTTATTATTCCCTTTGGATGTTGCCTTGGACACATCCCTGGCTAGTGCTGGCCCCTCAGTGCTTGATGTTACCTTAAGCTCCTCCTTGGTAGGTGCCTGGCTCTTGATCCCCTGAATGCCTCTTTGGTCCTTAGTTAGTGCAGCCAATCGCGTCTACCACCATTAACGATAGATGCTAGCCAGTTGTTGCTCTAGGATGTTACCTCGGACACCATCGGGATGATGGCCTGTCAATAATGTCTGGCCCTTAGCTAGTGCCACCAATCACATCCAACACCATCAGTGGTAGATGCTGGCTCGTTGTTACCTCGAAATGTTACCTCAGACACCTCTTTGGTGGGTGCTAGCCCCTCGATGCTAGATGTTGCCTCGAGCTCTTCCTTAGCATGTGCCTAGCACTTGATCCCTTGAACACCTCTTTGGTCCTTGGCTGGTGTGGCCAATTGCATCCACCACCATCGGTTACAGATGATGGCCCATTGTTGCCACTGGATGTCACCTTGGACACCATCGAGATGCTAACCCATCGACAGCATCTGGCCCTTGACTGGTGTAGCCATTCATGTCTAACACCATCAGCGGTAGATGCTGGCTCATTGTTACCTCAAGATGTTGGCTTGGACACCTCCCTAGAGGGTGCTAACCCCTCGATGCCTGATGTTGCCTCATGCTCCTCCTTGGCAGGTGCCTGGCGCTTGATCCCCCAAATTATCTCTTTGGTCCTTTGATTGTGCAGCCAATCACATCCACCACATTCAATGGTAGATGCTGGCCCATTATTGCCCCAGCATGTTTCCTCAGACACTATCAGGATGCTAGCCAATCGATAGAGTTTGGCCTATAGCTGGTGCAACCAATCACGTCCAACAACATCAGTGGTAGATGCTGGCTCATTGTTGCCTTGGGATGTTGCCTCGAACACCTCTTTTACGGGTGTTGGCCCCTCAATGCATGATGTTGCCTTAAGCTCCTCCTTCGTGGGTGCCTGGCACTTGATCCCCTAAGCACCTCTTTGCTCTTTGGCTATGCAACTAATCACGTCCACGACCATTAGTGGTAAATGCTGGCCCATTGTTACCTTGGGATGTTGCCTTAGAGACCATTAGGATGCTAGCTCATCGATAATGTTTGGCCCATGACAGGTGTAGTCAATCACATCTAACACCATCAATGGTAGATATTGGCCCGTTATTGCCCCAGGATGTTTCTTTGGACACCTTTCTGATGGGTTCTGGCCCTTCAGTGCCCGATGTTGCCTTAAGCTCCACCTTAGTAGGAGCCTAGCAATTGATACCCCGAACACCACTTTGGTCCTTGGTTAGGGCAGCCAATTGCATCCACCACCATCGACAGTAAATGCTGGCCCATTGTTGCCTTGGGATGTTACCTTAGACATTATCAGGATGCTAGCCTATCAATAGCATCTGGCCCATGACTGGTGTCGCTAATCCCATCCAACACCATTAACTAGATGTTGGCACGTTGTTGCATCAGGATGTTGCCTTAAACACCTTTCTGGTGAGTGCTGGCCGCTCAATGTCTGATGTTGCCTTAAGCTCCTCTTTGGTGCTACCTAGCAGTTGATCCCCTTAAATACCTTATTCATCCTTAGCTGGTGCAACCAATCATGTCCACCACCATTGGTGGTAGATACTGGCTTGTTATTACCCTAGGATGTTACCTTAGACACTATAGGGTTGCTAGCCCATTGATAGTGTCTAGCCCTTGGCTAGTGCGAGCAATCATGTCCAACACCATTAGTGATAGATACTGGCCCATTGTTGCCTCGAGATGTTGCTTTAGACACCTCTTTGGTGAGTGTTGGCCCTTCGCTGCACGTTATTGCCTCGAGCTCCTCCCTGGAGAGTGCCTGACGCTTGATCCCCTGGACATCTCATTTGTCCTTAGCTAGTAGGCCAATTGGATCCACCACCATTGGTGGTAGATACAGGTCCATTGTTGCCCTAGGATGTTACCTCAGACACCATAGGGATGCTAGCCTATCAATAGCATCTGGCTTTTGGCTGGTGCAACCAACCACGTCCAACACCATCAGTGGTAAATGCTAGCCTGTTATTGCCCCGGGATGTTACCTCAGACACTTCCCTAGTAGGTGTTGGCCCCTCGGTGCCCAATGTTACCTCGAGCACCTCTTTGGTCAGTGGCCTAGCTCTTGATCCCCCAAACACATCTTTGGTCCTTGGTTGGTGTGACTAATCACATCCACCACCATCAGAGGTAGATGTCAGCCCGTTGTTACCCTGAGATATTACCTTTAAGACCATTAGGATGCTAGCTCGTCGATAGTGTCTGGCTCTTGGCTAGTGCAGCCAATCATATCCAACACCATCGGTGGTAGATGCTGGCCTATTGTTGCTTTAGGATGTTGCCTCGGACACCTACCTAGCTGGTGCTAGCCCTTAGGGGCCTGATATTGCCTCGAGTTCCTCTTTGGCAAGTGCTTGGCCTTTGATCACTCGAACATGCTTTAGGTCTTTAGCTGCTGCAACCAATCATGTCCACCACCATCGGTGGTAGATGCTGGCCCATTGTTGCCCTGCGATGTTGCCTCAGACACCATCGGGATGTTGGCCTATCGATAGCATCTGGCCGTTATCTAGTATAGCCAATCACATCCAATCTCATCGATGGTAGATAATGGCCCGCTATTGCCCTAGGTTGTTGCCTCAGACACCTTCTTAGTGGGTGCTGGCCCCTCAATGCCTGATGTTACCTTATTCTCCTTCTTGACTAGTGCCTAGCACTTGATCCCTCAAACTCCTTATTTATCCTTAGCTCTTGTGGCCAATTGTGTCTACCATTATCAATGGTAGATGTTGGCCCATTATTGCCTCGGGATGTTACCTCAGACTCCATCAAGATTCTGGCCCATTGACAGCGTCTGGCCCTTGGTTGGTATGACCAATCACATCAAACACCATCAATGGTCCCATGATGCTTGACGTTCCTCTGAGCTCCTCTATGGTGGGTGCGAAGTGCTTAATCCCCTAAACACCTCTTGGTTCTTGCCTGGTGTGACCAGTTGCATCTACCACTATTGGCAGCAGATGCTGGCCCATTGTTGCACCAAAATGTTACCTCGGACACCATCGAGATGCTGTCCCATCCATAGCGTCTGGCCTATGGCTGGTGCAACCGATCACATCCAACACCATTGATGGTAGATGCTACTCTATTGTTACCTTGGGTGTTGCCTCAGACACCTCCCTGACCAGTGCTGGCCCCTTGGTGCCCTGAACACCTTTTTGGTAGATGTTGGTGTCATAGGCTCTGCTCTCAAAGCAAACACCCGTGTGACTTTAGACTAGGAATAAACTCCGTATGCCTAAGTTAGCTTACGAAACAAGTGTGCAAGCACTAAACCAACCAGAGCGGTAAAATGTGTAAGCTAAGGATTGACCAAGCCCCTTTTGTGCACTACAGATCATAGAGGCTTTCTATATGGTTTTGGTTTTGCCCCACTCCCTAAGAGTGCCTGAATGCAATACTGGCATGTTATAGGCCTGGTGTCGGTACTGCAGATAGGCCTAACTTAGGGTTAGGCTGTTTGGATGCTTCTACCATGACTATTACTGGAACCCTCACCTCTGTGTCTGGTGCTCGAGCCTTGGTTATTGGTGCACGGGCCTCAACTCTTGGTATGCATACCCAGGGCATAACACTGGGACACGGTACAGGTTATTACCTGGAAAACCATCGACAATGTCTAGCCTATAGTTGCCTTGAACACCTCCTTTACGGGTGCTAGCCCCTTAGTGCCTGATGTTGCCTCGAGCTCTTATTTGTCGGGTGGCTTGGCACTTGATCCCCTGAAGACTTCTTTGGTCCTTGGCTGGTGTAGCCAATCGTATCCACCACCATCAGCGATAGATACTAGCCCATTGTTACGTTGAGATGTTACCTCAAACACTATCGAGATGTTGGCCCATCAACAATGTTTGGCCCTTGGTTGTAGTAGCCAATTGCCTCTATCACTATCGATAGCAGATGCTAGCTCATTTTTGCCTTCGGATGTTGCCTTAGACATTTCCTTAGTGAGTGATGGCCCTTTAGTGCCTGATGTTGCTTCGAGCTCCTCCTTGAAAGGTGCCTGGTGCTTGATCCCCTGAACATATCTATGGTCCTTGACTGGTATGGCCAATCATGTCCACCACCATCAATGGTACATACTAGCCCGTTGTTTCTCCAAGATGTTACTTCAAACACCATCAGGATGCTAGCCCATTGATAGTGTCTGGCCTTTGGCTAGTGAGGCCAATCTCATCTAACACCAACGGTGGTAGATGTCGGCTTATTATTGCCACAAGATGTTACCTCAGACACCTTCTTAGTGGGGGCTGCTCTCTCGTTGCCTGATGTGCCTCGAGCTCCTTCATGGTGAGTGCCTGACACTTGATCCCCTTAACACATCTTCGATCCTCGGTTGGTGAAAAAAATCACGTCCACCACCATCGGAGGCAGATGCTAGCCTATGGTTTCCTAGAGATGTTACCTCAGACACCATCGAGATGTTGGCCCAGTTGATAGTGTCTGGCCCTTGACTGGTGCGGCCAATTGTAATGAACAACATTGGTGACAAATGCCAGCTCATTGTTGCCTTAAAAAGTCACGTCAAGCACCTCTCTGACAAGTACTGGCACCTTCAAGCCTCATGTTGCCTCGAGCTACTCCTTGGCAGGTGCTTAGCGCTTGATCCCTTAAACACTTCTTTGGTCCTTGGCTGGTGCAACCAATCACATCCACCACCATCGATAGTAGATGCTGGCCCATTGTTGCCCTGAGATGTTGGCCCAAACACCATCGAGAAACTGGCCTATCGACGGCATCTAGCCCTTGGCTAGTGTGGCCAATCATGTCCAAAACCATCAATGCTAGATGCTAGCCCATTGTTCCCTAGGGATGTTGCCTAAAAACCTTCCCTGGCAAGTGCTAGCCCTCAGTGCCTGATGTTACCTCGAGCTCCTTCTTAGTGGGTGCTTGGTTCTTGATCCCTTGAACACCTCTTTGCTTCTTGGCTGGTGCAACCAATCGTGTCCACCAATATCGACAGTAGATGCTGGCCCATTGCTACCTTGGAATGTTTTCTTGGACAGCATCGAGATGCTCACCCATCGATAGTGTTTGGCCCTTGGCTGGTGCGACCAACCACATCCAACACCATTGGTGATAGATGTTGGCGTATTGTTTCCCTAAGATGTTACCTCAGACTCCTTCCTGGTTGGTGCTAGCCTTTTAGTGCCTGATGTTACCTCGAGCTCCTCTTTGGCAGGTGCCTAATGGTTGATCCCCTGAACACATCTTTGGTCCTAAACTTGTGTGGCCAATCGTGTCCACCACCATCGATGATAAATACTGGCTTGCTGTTTCCCCCGGGATGTTACCCCGTCAATAGCATCTAACCTTTGGCTAGTGAGGCCAATCGCATCCAACACCATCGGTGGTAAATGTTGACCAGTTATTTCCCTAACATGTTACCTCAGACACTTTCTTGGTGGAAGCTGCTCCCTCAATGCCCGATGTTGCCTCTAGCTCCTCCATGGTGAGTGCCTGGCATTTAATCCCCCGTACACATTTTTGGCCTTAACTGGTGTGGCAAATCGTGTCCACCACCATCAGAGGTAGATGTTGGCCTATGGTTTCCCCAGGATGTTACCTCAAACACCATCGGGATGCTAGCCCGTTGATAGTGTTTGGCCTATGGCTGATGTAGCCAATCTTATCGAACACTAATGATGATAAATGTTAGCACATTGTTGCCCCAGGATGTCACTTCAAGCACCTCTCTAATCGGTGTTGGCACCTCTAAGCCTGATGTTACGTTGAGCTCCGACTTGATGGGTGCTTGGTGCTTGATCCCTCAAACACCTCTTTGGTCCTTGGTTGGTGTGACCAATCACATCCACCACCATCGGCTGCAGATGCTAGCCCATTGTTGCCTTGAGATATTGCCTCAAACACCATTAAGATGCTGGCCCATTGATAGCGTCTGGCCTTTGTCTAGTGCAACCAATCACGTCTAAAACCATCGACGGTAGATTCTACCCCAATGTTCCTTAAGGATGTTTTCTAGGACACTTCTTGGCAAGTGCTGACCCTTCAGTGCCTGATGTTACCTTGAGCTCTTTCTTGGTGGGTGCCTGGTGCTTGATCCCCAGAACACCTCTTTGGTCCTTGGCTGGTGCAGCCAATTATGTCCACTAACATCGATGGTAGATGCTGCCCCATTGTAGCCTCGAAATGTTTCCTTGGACACCATCAGGATGCTCACCTATTGATAGCGTTTGGCCCTTGGCTGGTGCGGCCAACCACATCAGACACCATTAATGATAGATGTTGGCCCGTTGTTACCCCGAGATGTTACCTTGAACACCTCTCTGGCTGGTGCTAGTGTCACGACCTAGGCGGGCGTGCTAGGCACATCAGGCGCACTAGCAGGCAAGCCAGAGGTTGAGGCCCATAGACCAGGCATGTTGGTGGGTATTTACCCATAAGGCCTAGGAGACGAGGCTAGAACACCCGCCCAGCTTGTAGGCCAGCCCGTGAGGCCAAGGCCTAGCATGCAGGCTGCCCGCACCACATCCAAAAGGGCCCAAGGTGCTAGACATGCAAGGGAAGCTTCTGGAAGCTTGCAGGATCAACAGGAGCCTCATGGCAGATTTGGTTGACCCTAGAAATCAGGAGTTAGAAGCTTGATTGATTGTAATCATGTAATCCTATGATTTTAGCCTTTATTCTAGGGATATTGCCATTAAGTGTAGCTAGAGCCTCAACTATAAATAGAGGGTTGCTCCACCCTCATTTGTACACCATCAACACTTCTGTTTCAGTGAATACACAGCATATTCCAGCATTCTGCCTTGTTATTTTATTTCTCTTGAACTTGCGTAATCAGCCCTTCCCATTATTCTAGTGCCCGCACACTTATGTTTGAGGCTGACTTAGGCATAAAAGAGGAGATTCCAAGCCTAAGGTCACATGGATTCTGAGTCTAAGGTCAGAGCCCATGATAGTTGGTATCAGAGCAAGTTCGGTTCTGTGTGTTTGTGTTGTGCAGGTTAGATCGTGGTTGAGGAGATGGCATCCAAAAGTGACATTGCTAACCAACAATCAGAGGCCCATGAGCAGGGGCATGGAAGAGGTAGGAAAGCCAGTTCAAGAGATATCTGGTCTACCATGGACGGTAAGCTGGCCAAGGTGGAGGTGACCATGGGTGACATGGGGGAGAAGCTTGAGGAAGTAGAGACTCACATTGCATTGCTGGACTTCATGGGGGAGGAGATCCAAGGTGAGCTGCAAGCTACTCTCAACAAAGGCATAGACATGATCACCCAAAGGAATGAGGCCTTGGAAGCTGAAGTGCTGACCTTGCACGATGGCATGGAGGCCATGCGCCAGCGAATGGAAGAGCTTGCCAGTGAGCTCGTTGCTTGCAAGACTGCCATTGGGAATGGTATATTTGCTGGAGTGTCCAAATCTGGATTGGATGTCCCCAAGCCTAAGGAGTTCAAGGGGACTAGGGTGGCCAAGGAAGTAGACAACTACCTATGGGGTATAGAGCAGTACTTTCAGGCCATGGGCATGTAAGACAAGGCGATAAAGGTAAGCACCGCTGCTATGTATCTCATTGATGCAGCCTTATTTATGGTGGAGGTGCAGGTGTGATGATGTTAGGCGTGGGAGTGCCAAGATTGGAACTTGGGCAGAGTTCCAAAAAGAGTTTAAAGAGCAATTTTACCCAGAGTATGCCGATGATGAGGCGCGGGCAAAGTTACGTAGGCTGAGCCAGCAAGGGGACATAAAGGAATATGTCCAAAAATTCTCTGAACTGATGCTATAGATCTCGGATCTAGGTGAAAAGGATGCCTTATTTACTTTCATGGATGGGCTGAAGTCGTGGGTGAAGCATGAGCTACAACGGAGGGGAGTTCATGACTTGGCTAAAGCCATGACTACTGCTGAGGCCTTGATAGAGTTCAAGCCTCTGAACAAGTTCGAGTCTTCCAAGCCCAAGGGTAAGGGCAGGGATGACAGGGATTGAAAGAAGTAGTCCAAGGGGAAGGACCGAGATCGGGAGTCCAAGCATGGGGACCAAGACCGTTCAACCAAGGATGGCGAGAGGAAGCCACTAGCAAGCAAGTGGAAAGCAAAGGGGGACCGAGAGCCACTAGCATGCTACCTATGTAGAGGGAGCCATATAGCATGCAATTACCTGTAGAAGGGCAAGCTGGTTGCTGTGGACAAGGAGTCTGACAAAGAGCCAGAGTCAGGGGCAGCAAAGTTTAGGTCGTTGGTGCTCAATGTTATCCAAAGTAAGGGGAGCTGTAAGCCAAAGGGCTTGATGTTTGCAGATCTGATGGTTACGGGTCAGAAGGTGAGCACACCGGTGGACACAGGTGCCTCACATCTTTTTATTTCTGGTGATGGAGCCCGAAAGCTCAGACTAAAGGTGCAAAAAGGGACTGGTACCATTAAAATGGTGAACTCCAAAGAGGTTCCAGCCATTGGAGTAGCACGGGGAGTGGAGTTACAGCTTGGAGACTGGAAAGGTAAGAAGACCATAGAGGTAATACCCCTTGACGACTACGAGTTTGTGATTGGGTTGGATTTCCTTGTTCGGATTAATGCTCTTCTCGTGCCTTTTGCCGATTGTGTTTGCATCTCGGATGCATGATGCCAATGCCTAGTGCCATTGAGGAGAGGGTCTGGAGTTGGGTCGCAGGTGGTGTCAGCCATCCAATTTGCCAAGGCAGTAAGCAGGGAAGAAGACACCTTCTTGGCAGCCCTGAAATATGATGAGCCAAGGGAGAAGGAGACTGAGTCTCCCTTGGAAGTGCTAAAAGTGTTGAAGACCTTTAATGATGTGATGCCTATAAAGCTACCTAGTCAGCTACCACCTAAGAGGGAGGTGGACCACAAGATCGAGCTGGTGTCTGAGGCCAAACCACCAGCTAGAGCCCCTTACAAATGTCCCCACCAGAGTTGGAGGGACATCTAGTCACGTTCAAGAGCAGAAAGCTAAACGAGACTGAGCGCAAGTACACGATCTAAGAGAAAGAGATGACAGCAGTGGTGCACTGCTTGCGCACTTAGTACCATTACCTGTTGGAGTCGAGACTCATGGTTAGGATGGTCAATGTGGTGACCAGCTACTTCCAGACGCAGAAGAAGCTATCCCTCAAGTAGACAAGATGGCAAAATTTTCTTGCGAAATTTGACTTTCAAATGGAGTACAAGTCGGGGCGGGCAAACCTAGTGCTAGATGCCCTGAGTAGGAAGGCTAACCTTGCTGCCATTATGGTAGAGATGGACAGGTTTTTCAAGTATGGAATCTTCATTCCAGCAACCAAGGAGTGCCCAACCAAGGAGGCAACTTGATTGTTCCTAAAGAACATGGTTAAGTGCTGGGGAGTGCCAAGGACCATTGTTAGCGATTGGGACGAACGTTTTACGGGCAGGTTTTGGACTGAGTTGTTCAAGCTGTTGGGGTCAGACTTGAACTTTTCCACCACCAGCATGCATCCGTAGACTGATGGGCAGACAGAACATGTGAATGGACTATTAGAGGTCTACCTCAAGCACTATGTGAGTGCAACACAACGGGACTGGCCAAAGCTGCTAGATGTTGCATAGTTTTCCTACAACTTGCAAAGGAGCGAGGCCACGAACTAGAGCCCATTTTAGGTTGTGACAGGTCAACAACCACTAACACCCGGTTTGATTGCTGCAGGTTATACAAGGCCAAATCCAGTAGCTTACAAGTTTGCCAAGGCATGGTAAGAGCAAACTGACTTGGCCAGAGCCTGTCTACACAAGGTGGCAAAGAGGTCGAAGAAGTGGGCAGATCAGAATAGGTGGGACGTGCAGTTCTAGGTTAGAGACTTGGTGTTGGTGAAGCTGCATCCCATTGTGCACCACAGAAGGCTGCACAAAAGCCTAGTCCAGAGGTATAAGGGACCTTTTCGAGTAGTCAAGAGCGTAGGCAAGGTTGCCTATAAGCTAGATATGGCACCCAAGTTGAGGGTACACCCGATGTTCCATGTAAGCATGCTCAAGCCATTCCATGAGGATGAGGGAGATCCAAGATGAGCAGAGTCAAAACATGCGCAATTGGGAGCAAGGGCCTCATATGAGAAGGAGGTCCACAACATCATAGCTGATCGAGAGGTGAGACGAAAGATTTATCAACCAAGACAATAGTACTTGGTACGCTGGAAGGGACTTCCAAACAGTGAGATGAGTTGGGAACCAGTAGAGGACTTATGGTAGTTCAGGGACCAGATTAGGCAGTACCATGTAGAAGATGCAATGAGGGTGTTACGCAATCAGGTGGGGGAGAATGTCATGCCCTGGACGGGCACACCAGGCACATCAAGTGCACCAGCAGGCGAGCTAGAGGTTGAGGCCCGTAGACCAAGCGTGCTAGCGGGTATTTACGCATAAGGCCTAGGAGACGAGGCCAGAACTCCCGTCAGCTTGTAGGCCAGCCCGTGAGGCCAAGGTCTGGAATGCAGGCTACCCGTACCACATCCAGAAGGGCCCAAGGTGCTGGACACACAAGGGAAGCTTCTGGAAGCTTACAGGATCAGCAGGAGCCTCATGGCAGATTTGGTTGACCTTTGAAATAAGGAGGTAGAATCCTGATTGATTGTAATCTATGTAATCCCATGATTTTAGCCCTTATTCTAGCGATATTGCCATTAAGTGTAGCTAGAGCCTCAACTATAAATAGAGGGCTGCTCCACCCTTATTTGTACACCATCAAACACTTCTATTTCAATGAATACACAGCATATTCCAGCATTTTGCCTTGTTATCCTGTTTCTCTTTAACTTGTGTAATCAGCCCTTCCCATTGTTCTAGTGCCCACACGCTTGTGTTTGAGGCTGACTTAGGCATAAAAGAGGAGATTCCAAGCCTAAGGTCGCACGGATTCTGAGTCTAAGGTCGAAGCCCGTGACACTAGCTGTTCGGTGCTCGATGTTGCCTTGAGCTCCTCTATGGTGAGTGCTTGGCACTTGATCCCCTGAACCCCTTTTTGGTCCTTGATTGGTGTGGCCAATCACATCTACCACCATTGGTGGTAGATGCTAGCCCGTTGTTACCCCAAAATGTTACCTTAGACACCGTTGAGATGCTGGCCTATAAACAGCATTTGGCCCTTGGTTGGTGTAGCCAATCATGTCTAACACCATTGTTGGTAGATGTTGGCCTATTATTGCCTCGAACACCTCCTTGAAAGATGATGGCCACTTGATGCCCGATGTTGCCTTAAGCTCCTTCTTAGCGGGTGCTTGGCACTTGATCCCCCGAACAACTCTTTGGTCTTTAACAGGTGCAGCTAGTCGCATCCATCACAATCAGCAATAAATGCTAGCCCATTGTTGCCTCAAGATGTTACCTTAGACACCATCAGGATGCTAGCCCATCGATAGCATTTAGCCCTTGGTTGGTGTGGCCAATCACATCCAACACAATCAATGACAGATGCTGGCCCATTGTTGCCTCTGGATGTTACCTTGAACACCTCCCTAACAGGTGTTGGCCCCTCAATGCTTGATGTTGCCTTAAGCTCCTCCTTGGAAGTTAGCCTAGTGCTTGATCCCCTAAACACCTCTTTGGTTCTTAGCTGGTGCAGCCAATTGCATCCACCACCATTGGTGGCAGATGCTAGCTCGTTGTTGTCCTAGGATGTTACCTCTGACACCATTAGGATGATGGCCAATTGATAGCATTTGGCTCTTAGCTAGTGCAACCAATCGGATCCAACACCATCGTAGGCAGATGTTGGCCCATTGTTGCTCTGGGATGTTGCCTCAGACACTTTCCTGATGGGTGCTTGCCCCTCAATGTCGAATGTTGTCTCAAGTTCCTCCTTAGTGGGAGCCTGGTGCTTGATCCCTCAAACACCTTTTTGGTCCTTGGCTGGTGTGACCAATTGTGTCCATGTTGCTGGTTAGGTTCTCCTATGATGCTCTAGTGATGCTCTGGCAATGGTGTCCTAAGTAAAAAAATGTGGCACTAGCACATGCTTGAGCCCAGCATATGCATTGTGGCCCAAAATCAAACTTCAGCCAAGGTCTTGACCATTAACGGCAAATGCTAGCATATGGTGTGGGCACATGCATCGACCATCATCGGCACAAGTTAGCCTTCAGTATAAGCAATTGCCTTGACCACCATCTACACAAGCTGGCCCTTAATATGGGCACTTACCTTGACCACCATCGGCATATGCATACTTCAATCTACTGGAATCGATGTAAGAACATGCCTCGACCACCGTCAGCAAAAGTTGGCCCTTAGTATAGGCACTTGCCTCAACCACCAATGACACATGCCATGCCTTGATCAACATCGACAGAAGATGGCCCTTGGTGTCATCCATACCCGGTCATACTCATAATTGCATTAAGTCTCGAAGATGAATAACTTCTGTTTGATTGAACAATGTAGGCAAGGGAAGTCGACAAAATGGATCCATAACGTCAGGAAAAGAATTGGCTCTAAGGGCTTGAGCATGGGGCTCCTAGTCCAAAACTTGATCATCGGTGCCCACACCTAGGTTTGACTGTGTGCCCTACACTTAGGCCTGGCTCAATTCTACTAAACCTGAACACTGTGCCAGAGCATCTGGAGTCCTAATCACTGCCCGTACCACTGTCTTGATCTACTTCCCTTGACCAGCACCTCGAGTAGGCCTTAAGGCCTAGTCTTTTGGGCTGTTAGACCCTATCCCACTAGAACCCTAGGGCCAATCCTAGCTTGCTTGTTGATCATGATAGATGCCCTTGACTTGACCACCATCAAGAGATGTTGGGCCTTGGTCCCTGCACATGCCTCGACCACCATCGACACACGCTGGCCCTTTTTATGTGCAGTTCCTTTAAACACCATCAACACATGCTAGGTCACACACTAAGTGCCTACACCTAGGCCTAGGCTTTTGGCATTTGCCTCGAACTCCATCGCCATCTACTAGCTTTCGATGTGGGTTGTTGCCTCGAACATCATCAGCAACATATAGCCTTTGGCTGGTGTAGCCAATCGCATCCAACACCATCGATGATAGATGCTAGCCTGTTGTTGCCTCGGACACCTCCTTAGCAGGTGCTGGCCTTTCGGTGCTTGATGTTACCTTGAGCTCTTTATTGGCTGTTAAATGCCACTTAATCCCCTAACTCCTCTTTGGTCCATGGCTAGTATAGCCATCGCATCCACCACCATTGGTAATAGATGCTGGCCCATTGTTGCCCCGAGATGTTACCTTAGCCAGCATTAAGATGTTAGCCTAACAATAGCATTTGGCCCTTGGATTGGTGTGGCCAACTACATCCAACACCATCAATGATAGATGCTGAGCAGTTGTTACCATGGGATGTTACCTCAGACACTTTTCTAGTGGGTGCTGGTCCTTCGATCCTCGATGTTGCCTAGAGCTCCTTCTTAATGAGTACCTGCCATTTGATCCCACAAATACCTCTTTGATCCTTGGCTAGTGTGGCCAATCGCATCCACCACCATCGATGATAGATGTTGGCCTATTATTGCCCAGAGATGTTGCCACGAACACCATCAGGATGCTAGCTCATTGACAGCATCTGGCCCTTGGCTGGTGGGGCCAATTGCATCCAACACCATTGACCAGGGCCCCCTTTGTGTGCTATAGATCTTGAAGGCTTTTTATATGGTTCTAGTTTGGCCCCACTCCCTGGAAGTGCCTTGGTGTAGTGTAGGCATGTTGTGGGCCTAGTTTCGATGCTACGAATAGGCCTGACTTAGGAGCAGGCAGTTTGGACACTTCTACCATGACTATTGTTAGAACCCCCACCTCTGTGTCTGGTGCTTGAGCCTTGATCGTTGGTGCACTGGCCTAATTTCTTGGTGTGGATGCCTAGGGTGTGACACTGGCACTTGGCATGGGTTGTTACCTCGAACACCCTTAGGTCTGACTTGTGCCCCCACCTTGATCATTAGTGTTTGCACCTGGGTCTAACTGTATGTTTGCGCACCATTCACTAACACCTGTACTTGGGCCTAGCTCAATTTTACTAAGGTCTTGACCATCAATGACACATGCTAGCGTATGGTGTGGGCACAAACATTAACCATCATCAGCACAAGCTGGCCTTTGGTATGGGTAATTTCATCAACCACCATCGAAACAAGCTGACCATTGGTACGATAGCTTACCTTGACCACCATCAGCACATGCATGCCTCCATCTACATTAGCACAATCTATAATCAATGCGGACACATGCCTCGGCCACCTTTGGCATAAACTAGCCTTGGTATGGGCACTTACCTCAACCACCATTGACATATGCCATGCCTTGATGAACATCGATAGAAGATGGCCTTTAGTGCCATTCATGCCCGATTGTACTCATAACTGCATCAAGTCTTCAAGGTGAATAGCCTCTGGTCGATGAAACAATGTAGGCAAGGGAAGTCAGCAAAATGGATCTGTAATGTTGAGAAAAAGATTGGCTCTGAGGGTTGTTGACAGCATCTGGCCCTTGGCAGGTGTGGCCAAATGTGTCCAAAACCATTAGTGGCAGATGCTGGCCCATTGTTGCCCCAAGATGTTGCCTCAAACACTTTTCTAGTAAGTGCTAGCCCCTTGCTACCTGATATTGCCTTGAATTCCTCCTTGGCTGGTTCTTGGCACTTGATCCCTTGAGCACCTCTTTGGTCTTTGGTTGGTGCGACCAATCGCATCCACCACGATCGATGACAGATGCTGACTTGTTGTTGCCCCAAGATATTACCCTAAACACCATCATGATGCTGGCTCATCAATAGCATCTGGCCCTTTGCTAGTGTGGCTAATCGCATCAAACACCATTAACGACAGATGCTGGCCCATTGTTGCCTTAGGATGTTACCTTGGACACCTTTCTGGTAGGTGCTAGACCCTCGATGCCTGATGTTACCTTGAGCTACTCCTTAGTGAGTGCCTAGCGCTTGATAACCCGAACACATATTTGGTCCCTGGTTGGTGCGACTAATCGCACCCACCACCATCAGCTACAGATGTTGGCCTATTATTGCCAAGAGATGTTGTGTCAGACGCCATCGGGATGCTGGCCCATCAATAGCATTTGGCACTTAGCTTGTGCGACCAACTACATCCAACACCATCGATGGTAGATTTTGGCCTAGTATTGCCTGGGATGTTGCCTCAAATACCTCCAGGGTGGATAATGGCCCCTCGATGCTCAATGTTGCCTTGATCTCTTCTTTGATGGGTGCTTGGCGCTTGATCTTGCAAACACCTCTTTGGTCCTTAGCTGGTGCGGCCAATCACACCCACCACCATCGGTGGGAAATGCTAGCCCATTGTTGCCCCAAGATGTTGGCTTGAACACCATCTGGATGCTAGCTCATTGATAGTGTTTGGCCCTTTGTTGATGTGGCCAATCATGTCCAACACCATTGACAGTATATGTTGGCTTGTTATTACCCTAGAAAGTTGCCTCAGACACCTTCCTAGTGGGTGCTACCCCTTTGATGCCTGATATTGACTTGAGCTCCTTCTTGGTGGGTGCTTGGCATTTGATCCGCCGAACACCTGTTTGGTCCTTAGCAGGTGAGGCCAATCATGTCCACCACCATCGATGGTAGATGCTAGCCTATTGTTGCCTCAGGATGTTGCCTTGGGCACTATTAGGATACTAGCCTATTGACAGCATCTGGCCTTTGGCTCATGCAGCAAATCACGTCCAACACCATCGACGAAAGATGCTAGCTTGTTGTTGCCCCAAAATGTTGCCTCAAACACCTCTCTGACGAGTGCTGGCCCTTCAATGCCCGATGTTGCCTCAAGGTCCTCCTTGGTGTGTGCCTGGTGCTTGATCCCTCAAACACTTTTTTGGTCCTTGGCTAGTGTCACCAATCGTGTCCACCACCATTGATGACAGATGTTAGCCCATTGTTGCCCCTAGATATGGCATTGTACACCATCAGGATGTTGGCTCATCGATAGCATTTAGACATTGGCCAGTGTGACCAATTGCATCCAACACCATTGATGGTAGATGCTGCCCCATTGTTTCACCAAGATGTTACCCCACACACCTCCGTAATGGGTGCTGGCCTCTCGATGCCTGATGTTGCCTCAAGCTATTCCTTGGCAGATGACCGACGTTTGCTCACTCGAACACCTTTTTAGTCATCTAATGGTACAACCAATCACATTCACCACCATCGGTTGTAGATGCTAGCCAATTGTTGCCCTAAGATGTTACCTCAGACACCATCAGGATGCCTCCCCATCAATAGTGTCTAGCCCATGCCTAGTGCAACCAATCATATCCAGTACAGTAGATGATAGATGCTAGCCCATTATTACCTCAGGATGTTGTCCTGGACACCTCTCAGGCAGGTGCTGTCCTCTTGGTGCCCGATGTTAGCTGAACTCTTCCTTGGTGAGAGCCTAACGCTTGATCTCCTGAACACCTTTTTGGTCCTTAACTGGTACAACCAATCATGTCCACCACCATCAATGGTAGATGCTAGCCCATTGTTACCCCGAGATGTTACCTCGGATAGCACCAAGATGTTGGCCCATCGATGGCGTTTGGCCCTTGGCTGGTGTGGCCAATCGCATCCAACACCAACGATGACAGATGTTATCTCGTTGTTAGCCTAAGATGTTACCTCAGATACCTCTCGGGTAGGTGTTGGCCTCTCGTTGCTCGATGTTGAGTCAAACTATTCCTTGGCAAGTAGTCTGGTGCTTGATCCCCCAAACACCTCTTTGGTGCTATGCTAGTGTGGCCAATCATGCTTACCACCACTAGCGGCAGATGCTGGCCCATTGTTGCCCTAGGATGTTGCCTCAGACTCCATAAGGATGTTATCTCATCAATAATGGCTGGCCTTTATTGGTGCAGCTAATCACATCCAACACCATCAATGACAGATGCTAGCCCGTTATTGCCCCAAGATGTTTCCTCGAACACCTTTTTGGTAGGTACTGGCCCCTAGATGTCTGATGTTGCCTCGAGCTTCGTTTTGACAAGTGCCTAGCACTTGATCCCATAAACACCTCTTTGGTCCTTGGCTAGTACAACCAATCATGTCCACCACCATTCGCGGCAGATGCTGGCTCGTTGTTACCTTGGACACCTTTTAAGTGGGTGTTGGCCCTTCAGTGCCTGATGTTTCCTCTAGCTCCTTCTTGGTGGGTGTTTAGCGCTTGATCCCCTGACACCTCTGTGGTCATTGGTTGGTGTGGCCAATAATATCTGACACCATCAACAACATATGGTGGCCTATTGTTGCCTTGAGATGTTGCCTCAAACACCTCTCTGGTGGGTGCTGGCCCCTCAGTGCCTCGAACACCTCTTTGGTAGATGCTGGTGTCACAAGCTCTGCTCTCAAACAAAACACCATGCATCCTTAGACTAAGAATGAGCTTTGTATGCCTATGTTAGCCTATGAAACATGCGTGAGGGCACTAAACTAACCAGAGAGGTAGAATGTGCAAGCTAAGGATTAACTAAGGCCCTTTTTCTGGTTCAGCCCCATTCCTTGGGAGCACCTGGGTATAGTGCGGGCATGTTGTGGGCCTGGTCTTGGTGCTATGGGTAGGCTTGACTTGGGGGCAAGTGGTCTGGATGCCTTTACCTTGACTATTACTAGAACCCCTACCCTTTGTCTAGTGCTTGAGCTTTGGTCGTTGGTGTATGAGCCTCAGCTCCTGGTGCACACGCCTAGGGTGTGACACTGGCATTTTGTGTGGGTTGTTGCCTTAGACACCCTTAGGTCTGACTTGTGCCTACAACGCAATCATCAGTGCCTGCACTTAGGTTTAACTGTATGCTTGCACATTGCTTACCAGCACCTACACCTAGGCCTAGCTCAATTCTGTCGAACCTAAACACCTTGCCTGAGTCTCTTGAGTCTTGATCACTACCCGTACCACTATCCTAGTCTAGTTCCCTCAACCTATGCCTAAGTAGTCCTTAAGGCCTAGTCCCCTCAGTTGTCAAACCTTGTATCACTGGAACCCTAAGGCCAGTCCCAACTTGCTTGTTGACTATGACACATGCCCTTGCCTCGACCACCATTGGGACATGTTGGCCCTTGGTCTTGGCACATGCCTCAATCGTTTTGGCACATGCTACCCTTTTGTGTAGGTAGTTCCCTCGAATGCCCTTGAACACCAATGGCAAATGCTAGGTCACACACCAAGCGTCCGCATCCGAGCCTAAGCCATGCACCATACTCACCACGATCGACCAATAGGTGGGTTCAGTCACATCCTTATATTTTTGTTGTGCTAAAGCCATTTTTATGGCCTGTGAATTCATATAAGCACTCCCCAATGCCTGCACACAGCGTGCAGGTGTCCTGAGCCTAGATTGAGCACCATACGCACCACGACCAGATGATGGTTGGGTTTAGGTGCATTTTCATATTTCTATCATGCTGATGCCATTTTTATGGCTTGTAAATTCATATAATGGTTCCTTAAGCCTTCATGCGAAGTTTCATGGCAAGATGACTTGTTTTATATTTTTAATGATTTTTGAAATTTTTTACGGTTTAGGATTTTCTTAAATTTTTTTAGGAGTTTTGACCCCAAATTTGGTAGACCTAATCCATGTATTTTTGTTAGCATGCACAAAACAATTTAGCTAAAAAATCAAAGTGTAGAAGATTTTGTGGCCATTTGAAAGAAGTGTCCTTATTTTATACACTTGAACAGCTACTGGCAGCAAACTTATAAAAGCTCAAATGCTCTTTAAGGGGGTGTGAGTTCTCAAGGTTGCATGCGAGATAGGGGCCAATATAAGGCCTAAGTACCAGCACCCATTGCACATCATGTGCACACACCCCTCGTCCCCTACCCTTAATCATTGGAACCCCTATGCCGTCAGTTAGGTTCTCCGATAATGCTCCGGTAATGGTGCCTCAAGCAAAAACATGTAGCACCAGCACATGCTTAAGCCTGCATGTGCGTCATGGCCTAAAATTTAACTTCGACCAAGGTCTCGACCATCAATAGCAATGCTAGCATATGGTGCAAGCACATGCATCAACCATCATCGACACAAGCTGGCCTTTGGTACGGGCAATTACCTTGACCACCATCGGCACAAACTGTCCCATGCTACGGGCACTTGTTGTGATCTCCATCGACACATGCATGCCTCAATTTGCATCGACACAATTTGGAATGAGTGCGGCACATGTCTCGACCACCATCGGCACATGCTAACCCTTGGTATGGGCACTTGCCTAGACAACCATTAACATGTGCCATGCCTCGATCAACATCGACAGAAGATGGCCCTTGGTGCCATCCACACCCGATCATACTCATAACCATATCAGGTCTCCAAGGTGAATAGCCTCTGGTCGATGGAACAATGTAGGCAAGGGATATTGGCAAAATGGATCCATAACCTTGGGAAAAAGATTCGCTCTGATAATTGGGCATGGGGGTCCCAGTCCTAAACCTAATCATTAGTGCCCACACCTGGGTTTGACTGTGTTCCTTGCACTTGGGCCTGGCTCAATTTTACTGAATCTAAACATCGTGCTTGAGCCTCTGGAGTCCTGATCACTACTCGGACCATTGCCCTCATCTAGTTCCGTCAACCTACACCTCAAGTAGGCCTCAAGGCCTGGTCCCTTGGGCTATTGGACCCTATCCCACAAGTACCCCAGGGGTAGTCCCAGCTTACCTACTGACCGTGACACATGCCCATGCCTCGACCACCATCAGGACATGTTGGCCACTGATCTCAATACATACCTCGACTACCATCGGCATATGTTGGCCTTATATACGGGCAGTTTCCTCGAACACCATCGACACATGCTGGGTAGCACACCAGCACCCATACCTAGGCATGGGTGTTTAACACTTGCCTCGAACTACATCACCACACGCTGACCCTTAGTGTGGGTTGTTGCCACAAATGCCGCTGACAGCATCTAGCCCCTAGCTGGTGTAGCCAATCATGTCTAACACCATAGGTGGTAAGTGTTGGCTTGTTATTACCTTGGGATGTTACCTCAGACACCTCCTTAGTGGGTGCTGGCCCCTCAGTGCCTGACCTTGCCTTAAGCTCATCCTTGGCAAGTGCCTGGTGCTTAATCCCCCGAACACTTATTGAGTGCTTGCCTGGACGTCCACAACCATCGATAATAGTTGCTAGCTTGTTGCTACCCTAATATGTTACCTCAGAGACCATCGAGATGCTAACCTATCGATATCCTCTAGTCATTGGCTGGTGTAGCTAATCGCATCCAACACCATCAATGGTAGATGTTGGCTAATTGTTGCCTCGAGATGTTACCTCAGACACCTCTCTAATGGGTACTAGCCCCTCAATGCTCGATGTTACTTTGAGTTCCACTTGGGTAGGTGCTTGGCACTTGATCCCCCAAACACCTCAACCACTATCAGCACATGCTGGGTTGCTTACCAAGTGCCAACATCTAAGCCTGAGTGTTTGACAGTTGCCTCTAACTCTTTTGCCACATGTTGGCCCCCGATGTAGGTTACTGCCTCGAATGCTGTCAATAGCACCTAGCCCTTGGCTGGTGTAGCCAATCGTTTCCAACACCATTGACAGTGGATGTTGACCTATTGTTGCCTCAAAATATTGCCTCAGACACCTCTCTGGTAGGTACTGGACCCTCGGAGATTGACGTTGCCTTGAGCTCCTCGTTGACGGGTGCCAAGCACTTGATCCTCCAAACACCTCTTTGGTCCTTGGTTGGTACTACCAATCAGGTCCACCACCATCGACAGTAGATGTTAGTCTATTATTGCCCTTGGATGTTGGCTGGGATACCATCGAGATGCTAACCCATCGATAGCATCGAACCCTTAGTTGGTGTGACCAATCTCTTCCAACAGCACCGATGGTAGATGCTGGCCCATTGTTGCCCTGTGATGTTGCCTTAGACACCTTTCTAACAGGTGTTGGCCTTTCAGTGCTTAATGTTGCCTCAAGTTCCTTCTTGGTGGGTTCTTCACATTTGATCCTTCTAACACCTCTTTGGTCCTTGGGTAGTGCGATGAATCATATCCACCACCATTAGCGATAGATGCTGGCCTATTGCTGCCCCAAGATGTTGCCTTGGACACTATTAGGATCTGGCCCATTAACAGTGTTTGGCCTTTGGCTGGTGCAACCAATTACGCCCAATACCATCGATGGTAGAAGCTAGCCCGTTGTTGCCCCAAGATGTTGCCTTGGACACCTCCTTGATGGGTGTTGGCCATTTGGTGCCTGATGGTACCTCAAGCTTCTCCTTGGTAAGTGCCTGGTGCTTGATCCCCCAAGCACCTCTTTGGTTATTGGTTGGTGTGGCAATCACATCCACCACCATTGTAGCAGATGCCTGCCCGTTGTTGCCTCAGGATGTTACCTCAGACACTATCGGAATGCTGGCCCATCGATAGTGTCTGGCCCTTGGCTGGTGGGGCTAATTGCATCCAACACCCTCAGCCCTAATGCTTGTCCATTGTTACCCTCATATGTTGCCTCAGGCAACTCCTTGGTGGGTGCTGGCCCTTCAATGCCTGATGTTGCCTCAAACTCCTCCTTGGCAGGTGCTTGGTGCTTGATCCCCCAAACACCTTTTTGGTCCTTGGTTGATGTGGTCAATCACGCCCTCCACCATCAGTGGCAGTTACTAGCCTATCGACAGCATCTGGCCCTTTGCTAGTGCAACCCATTTCATCCAACACTATCGATGATAGATGTTAACCCATTGTTGCCAGAGGATGTTGCCTCAGACACCTCTCCGGTAGGTGCTGGTCCCTCGATGCCTGATGTTGTCTCGAGCTCTTCTTTGGTGGGTGCCTAGTGCTCAATCCCCCGAACACCACTTTTGTCTTTAGTTCATGTGACCAATTTCATCCACCACCATCAGCGACAGATGTTGGCCCGTTGTTACTCTGGGATGTTACCTCAAACACCACTGAGATGTTGGCCCATCGACAGTGTCTGGGCCTTGGCTAGTGCAACCAATTGTGTCCAACACCATTGGTCGTAGATGTTGGCCCATTGTTGCATTGGGATGTTGCCTCAAACACCTATCTAGTGAGTGCTAGCCTTTACATGCCTGATGTTGCCTCAAGCTCTTCCTTGGCAGGTGCTAGAAATTTGATGCCTCGAACACCTTTTTGGTCCTTGGCTGGTGCAACCAATTGAGTCCACCACCATCAATCATAGATGTTAGCTCATTATTGCCCTGGGATGTTGCTTTAGACACCATCGGGATGCTAGCTCATTGATAGGGTCAGGCCCTTGACTGGTGCAACCAATCTTGTCTAGCACATTCGGTGTCAGATGCTGGCCCATTATTGGCCCAGGATGCTACCTCGAACACCTCTCGGGTGAGTGCTGGCCTTACGATGCTTGACCTCTTTAGTGGGCGCCTGGCTCTTGATCCCTCAAAAACCTCTTTGTTCTTTAGTTGGTATGACCAATCATGTCTACCACCATTAACAGCAGATGTTGGGCCATTGTTGCCCTGGGATGTTGGGCCATTGTTGCCCTGGGATGTTGCCTCAAACACCCTCGGGATGCTAGCCCACCAATAGCATCTAGCCTTTGGATGGTGCGACCAATCACATCCAACACCATCGATGGCATATGTTAGCTCGTAGTTACTTCAGTATGTTGCCTCAAACACCTCAATAGTAGATGCTGTCCCCTCAGTGCCTGATGTTGCCTTGAGCTCCTCTTTGGCAAGCTCCATGGTGCTTGATCCCCCGAACACCTTTTTGGTCCATGGCTAGTGTGCCCAATCACATCCACCACCATCAGTGGTAGATGCTAGCCTATTGTTTCCTTATGATGTCACATCAAACACTATCGAGATGTTGGACCATTGATAACATCTGGCCCTTGGTTGTTGTAGCCAATCATATCCAACACCATCGATAGTAGATGCTATCCCATTGTTTCCTTAGAATGATACCTCAGAAACTTCCTTGGAGAGTGCTAGCCCCTCGATGCCTAATGTTGCCTTGAGCTTCTCCTTGGTGGCCAGCTTGGCACTTGATCCCTCAAATACCTCATTAGTCTTTGGCTGGTGCAGCCAATCATGTCCACCACCATCGATGGTAGATGTTGGCCCGTTGTTACCCTAAGATGTTGTCTCAGACACCATTAGGATGCTAGCTCATCGATAGCATCTGGCCCTTGGTTGGTGCAGCCAATCGTATCCAACACCATTGACGACAGATGCTAGCCTATTGTTGCCCCGAGATGTTGCCTCAAACACATCCTTGGTGGGTGCTAGACATTTCATGCCTGATGTTGTCTAAAGCTCTTCTTTGGTGGGTGCTTAGCACTTGATCCCCTAAACACCACTTTGGTCCTTAGCTAGTGTGACCAAATGCATCCACCACCATCGATAGTTGATGCTGGCCCATTGGTGCCTTAGACTCCTCCCTAGTAGGTGCTGGTGTCTTAGTGCCTGATGTTGCCTCGACCTCCACCTTGGTGGGTGCTTGGTGCTTGATCCCTAAAACACCTTTTTGATCATTGGTCGGTATAGCCAATCACGTCTACGACCATTGGCAATAGATGTTGGCTCGTTGTTGCCCTAAGATATTACCTCGGACACCATCGATATGCTAGCCCATCGATACCATTTGGCCCATGTCTAACACCATCGGTGGTAGATGCTGTCCCATTATTACCTCGAGATGTTGCCATGAACACCTCATAGGTGAGTGTTGGCCCCTCGATGCCCAATTTTGCCTCGAGCTCCTCCTTGGTGAGTGCTTAGTGCTTAATCCCTCTAATAGCTCTTTAATCCTTAGTTATTGTAGCCAATCGCATCCACTACCATTGATAACAGATATCGATCCGTTGTTTCCCTGAGATGTTACCTAAGACATTAATAAGACACTGGCTCATTCACAGGGTCTGGCCCTTGGCTAGTGTAACCAATCACGTCTGACACTATCGACATTAGATGCTAGCCCATTGTTACCCTAAGATGTTGCTTCGAACACCTCTTTGGCTAGTGCTGGCCTTTCAGTGCTTGATGTGGCCTTGAGCTCTTGCTTGGCTGTTGCCTAGCATTTAATCACTTGAACACCTTTTTGGCCCTTGGCTGGGGTGACCAATCATTTCCACCACCATTGACAGTAGATGCTGGCCTAATGTGGCCCCGTGATGTTGCCTCAAACAGCATCAAGAAGCTAGCCCATCAATAGAGTTTGGCCTTTAGCTGGTGTGGTCAATCAAGATGTTAAACACCATGGATAGTGTCTAGCCCTTGGCTGGTGTGGCCAATCACGTCCAACGTCATTGACAATAGATGTTGGTCCATTGTTGCCCTGAGATGTTACCTCAAACACCTCCCTGGCAAGTACGGGCCCTTTAATGCCTGATGTTGCCCAAGCACCTCCTTGGTGGGTGCTTGGCACTTAATCTCCTAAACACTACTTTGGTCATTGGCTACTGGGGCCAATCACATCCACCACCATCAATGATGGATGCTAGCCCATTATTGCCCTAGGATGTTGCCTCCAACACCTCCTTAGTGGGTGCTAGCCCCTCGATGCTCGATGTTGCCTGGAGCTCCTCCTTGGTAGGTCATTGGTGCTTGATCCTCTGAACACCTCATTGGTCCTTGGGTGGTGTAGCCAATCACATCCATGACCATCGATGATAGATGCTAGCCCATTGTTGCACGGGGATGTTACCTCGGATACTATTGAGATGTTGCCCGTCAATAATGTTTGGCCCTTGGCTGGTGAGGCCAATCGCATCCAACATCATAGATGGGAAATGCTAGCCCATTGTTCCCCAGGATGTTGCCCAGGATGTTGCCTTGGACACCTCCCTAGTGGGTGCTGGCCCTTCATTGCCTAATGTTGCTTGAGCTCCTCTTTGGCAACTGTTGGGTGCTTAAACCCCTAAACACCTCTTTGGTCCTTTGCTAGTGTGCCTAATCATATCCACTACCATCGATGATAAATGCTAGCCCGTTGTTGCCCCAGGATGTTACCTCAGACACCATTAGGATGCTGGCTCGTTGATAGCATCCGACCCTTAGCTGGTGTGGCCAATCGCATTCAACACCATTAGTGGCAAATGCTAGACCATTATTACCCCAGGATGTTACCTCAGACACCATCAGGATGCTTGCCCATCGATAGCATTTGGTCCTTCAATGGTGCAGGCAATCATGTCCAACACCATCAATAGTAGATGCTGGCTCATTGTTACCTAGAGATATTGCCTCAAACATATCCTTAGTGGGTGCTGGCCCTTCAAAGCTTGATGTTGCCCCAAGCTCCTCCTTGGTGGGTGCCTGGTGTTTGATCCCCCGAACACCACTTTGGTCTTTGGTTAGTGCGACCAATCATGTTCATCACCATCGACTGAAGATGCTAGCCTATTATTGCCCTAGCATGTTACCTCAGACACTTCTCTAGCCAATGCTGGCCTCTCAATGCTTGATGTTGCCTCGAGTTCCTTTTTAGTTAATGCCTGGCCTTTGATCCCGCGAACACCTCTTTTGTGCTTGGCTGGTTTGGCCAATCGCGTCCACAACCATCGATGGTAGATGCTGGCTTGTTGTTGCCCTAAAAAGTTACCTCGGACACCATCAAGATGCCAGCCCATTGATAGTGTCTGGTACTTAGATGGAGTGGCCAATCACTTCCAATACCATCAATGACAAATACTGGCCTATTGTTGCCCCAGGATGTTTCCTCAGACACCTTCTTGGTAGGTGATAGCCCTTCAGTGCCTGATACTGACTCGAGCTCCTCTTTTGTGGGTGCCTGATGTTGACTCGAGCTCTTCTTTTATGGGTGCCTGGCACCTGATCCCTTGAACACCTTTTTGGTCCTTGGCTGGAGTAGTCAATCATAACCACCACCATCAGCAGTACATGCTGGCCTGTTGTTGCCCTATGATGTTACCTCGTACAACATCAGGATACTGGCCTATCAACAACATTTGGTCATTGGCTAGTATGGCCAATCGTGTCCAACACCATCGACAATAGATACTGGCCTATTGTTGGACTAAGATGTTGCCTCAGAGACTTTCTTGATTGGTGTTGCCCCTTGATGCCCAATTTTACCTTAAGCTCCACCATAGCGAGTGCCTGTGCTTGATCCCCTAAACACCTCATTAGTCTATGGTTGGTATAGCTAATCATATCCACAACCATCAACGGTAGATGTTGGCTTGTTGTTGTCCTGGGATGTTACTTTAGACACCATTGGGATTCTAGCCAGCCGTCAATGTCTGGCCCTTGGTTGGTGTGGCCAATTGCATCCAACTTAATCGATAGTAGATGCTAACATGTTGTTGCCCTGAGATGTTGCCTCAGACACCTTCTTGGTTAGTGCTAGCCCTTTGATGCCCGATGTTGATTTGAGCTCCTCCTTAGTGGGTGCAAGGCACTTGATCCCTCGAACACTACTTTGGTCCTTGGTTGGTTTGACCAATCACGTCCACCACCATTAACAGTAGACGCTAGCCCATTATTGCCCTGGGATATTACCTCAAACACCTCTTAGTGGGTGCTAGCCCCTCGATGCTCAATGTTGCCTCAAGCGTTTCCTTGATGGGTGCCTGGTGCTTGATCCCTTGAACACCTCATTGGTCTTTGGGTGGTGCAACCAATCGCATCCATGAGCATCGATAGCAGACTTTAGCCCATTGTTGCATCAGGATGTTGCTTCAAACATTATCATGATGCTGGCTCATCGACAACATTTGGCCTTTGGCTAATGTGGCCAATCGCATCCAACATCATTGACTGTAAATTCTGGCCTATTGTTACCCCAAGATGCTGCCTTTGACACCTTTTTGGTGGGTGCTGGGCCTTCGGTGCCTAATGTTGCCTTGAGCTACTCTTTTGTGGCTGCTTGGCTCTTGAACCCTCGAACACCTTTTTGGTCCTTTGCTGGTGTGGCCAATCATATCCACCACCATTAACGATAGACGTTGGCTGGTTGTTACCCCAAGATGTTACCTCGGACATCATCAGGATGCTGGCCCGTCGACAACGTCAAGCCCTTGGCTAGTGGCCAATCACATCCAACACCATCAGTGGCAGATGTTGGCCCATTATTGCCTTAGGATATTACCTCAGACACCATTGGGATGCTAGCCCATCGATAGCGTCTGGCCTTTGCTGGTGTGACCGATCATATCCAACACCATTAATGGTAAATACTGGCCCATTGTTGCCTTAGGATGTTGCCTCAGACACCTTCTTGGTAGGTGCTGGTGTCATAGGCTCTGACCGTAGACTTAGAATCCGTGCTACCTTAAGCTTGGAATCTCCTCCTTTATGCCTAAGTCAGCCTAAAACACAAGTGTGCGGGCACTAGAACAATGGGAAGGGCTGATTATGCAAGTTAAAGAGAAATAGGATAACAATGTAGAATGCTAGAATATACTGTATATTCACTGAAACAGAAGTGTTTTATAGTGTACAAATGAGGGTGGAGCAACCCTCTATTTATAGTTGAGGCTCTAGCTTACACTTAATGGCAATATCCCTAGAATAAAGGCTAAAATCATGAGATTATACAGATTACAATCAATCAAGATTATAAGTCCTAATTTCTAGGGTCAACCAAATCTACCTGCTAATCTTGCATGCTTCCAGAAGCTTCCTTTGCGTGTCCAGGATATGGTGCAAGTAGCTTGCATGCCAGGCCTTGGCCTCACGGGTTGGCTTGTAAGCTGGGCGGGTGTTCTGACCTCGTCTCCTAGGCCTTGCACGTAAATACCCGCCAGTGCACCTGATCTATGGGCCTCAACCTCTGGCTCACCTGCTAGTGCGCCTGATGTACCTGGTGCACCCATCCAAGGTGTGACATTCTCCCTCACCTAATTATGCAACACCCTCGTTGTGTCTTTGCATGGTACTACCTGATCTGGTCCCCGAACTATCATAAGTTTTCTACTAGTTCCCAACTCACCTCACTATCTAGAAATCCCTTCCAACACACCAAGTACTCTTGTCTTGGTTGATAGTTCTTTCGTCTCACCTCCCGATCAGCTATGATGCTGTGGACCTCCTTCTCATATGAGGCCCTTGCTCCCAATGGTGCACGCTTTGACTCTGCCCATCCTGGGTCTCCCTTATCCTCATAGAATGGCTTAAGCATGCTCACATGGAACATCGGGTGTACCCTCAGCTTGGGTGGCATATCCAGCTTGTAGGCAACCTTGCCTACCCTCTTGACTACTAGGAAAGGTCCCTCATACCTCTAGACTAAGCTTTTGTGCAGCCCTCTGTGGCACACAATGGGATGCAGCTTCACCAACACCAAGTCTCTAACCTAGAACTGCACGTCCCACCTATTCTGGTTTGCCCACTTCTTCGACCTCTTGGCTGCCTTGTGTAGACAAACTCTGGCCAAGTCAGTTTGCTCCTACCATGCCTTGGCAAACTTGTATGTTGCTGGATTCGACCCTGTATAACCTGCAGCAATCGAACCGGGTGTTAGTGGTTGTTGCCCTGTCACAACCTCAAATAGGCTCTGGTTCGTTACCTTGCTCCTTTGCAAGTTGTAAGAAAACTGCGCAACATCTAGCAGCTTTACCCAGTTCCTTTGTGTGGCACTCACATAGTGCCTAAGGTAGACCTCCAATAGTCCATTCACACGTTCTGTCTGCCCATCGGTCTGCAGATGCATGTTGGTGGAAAAGTTCAAGCCTGACCCCAACAGCTTGAACAACTTAGTCCAGAACCTGCCCGTGAACTGCCCGTCCCGATCACTAACAATGGTCCTCGACATTCCCTAGTACTTAACCATGTTCTTCAAGAAAAATCGACCTGCCTCCTCAGCTGGGCACTCTTTGGTTGCTGGAATGAAGATTCCATACTTGGAAAACCTGTCCACCACTACCATGATGCTTCCAAACCTTTCTGCTTTGGGTAGACCAACTATAAAGTCTAGAGAAACACTCTTCCATGGTCGTTCTGGCACTGGCAATGGCTCCAAGAGACCCCCTGGTTTCTTGAGCTCCACCTTGTCCTGTTGGCACACAAGACAAGTCTTCATATAGGCCTCCACATCATCCTTCATGTGCGGCCAGTAGTACCAGTCCTCGATCAACGCCAAGGTATGGCTCACTCATGGATGTCCAGCCCACCTTGAATCATGACACTTTTGTAAAACTTCCTTGCGGAGCTTCCCGTGCTGCGACACAAATAGTCTACTGCCCCTGGTGTACAACAAACCATCCTGCATCCAAAACCGCCTAATCTTACCTTGCTGGGCGTACTCCATAAGAGCCTTGGCTGTAGGATCATATGTAAGTCCCTCCTTGATGCGCGGCACCAGTGACCCCTCTGGTTGGCTAATGGCACAAGGTTAGCCTTCCTGCTCAGGGTATCTGCCACTAGTTTTGCCCACCTCAGCTTGTACTCCATCTGAAAGTCAAATTTCGTAAGAAAATCTTACCATCTCGTTTGCTTGGGGGATAGCTTCTTCTGCATCTGGAAGTAGCTGGTCACCATATTATCCATCCTAACCAAGAACCTTGACCCCAACAGGTAATGGCACCAAGTGCACAAGCAGTGCACCACTACTGTCATCTCCTTCTCTTGGATCGTGTACTTGCGTTCAGTCTCATTCAGCTTCCTACTCTCGAACGTGACTGGACGTCCCTCTTGCATCAACATGCCCCATATGGCAAAGTCTAATGCACCTCATACAGCTTGGCATGGTTTGGCAAGGCCAAGACTGGCTCCTCGGTCACAGCTTGCTTCAACCTGTCAAAGGCTTCCTGGCACCTTGCACTCCACTCCCATGCTCTCCCTTTCTTGAGTAAGTCAGTCAATGGCATGGCTATTGTTGAGTGACCTTTGATGAAGTGCCTGTAGTAGTTAACCAGCCCAAGGAATGATCTCAACTCAGTGACCTTGGCTGGCGGTTGCCACTCCAGGATGGCATGCACCTTGCCTTCATCCATGTGTATCTTGCCACCTCCCATTATGTGGCTAAGGAACGGGATCTCCTACTGGGCGAATGAGCACTTCTCCCTCTTGACAAATAGCTTGTTCACCCGTAACACCTCAAACACCTTTCTCAAGTGGTTTACATGCTCTCCCAAAGTTTGGCTGTAGATCACAATGTCATCTAAATAAACCACAACAAATCAATCAAGGAATGACTAAAGTACCTTGTTCATAAGGGTGCAGAATGTTGCTGGGGCATTCGTGAGTCCGAAAGGCATCACTAAGAACTCATATGAACCATACTGAGTGACACATGCTATCTTTGGCTCATCTCCCTTCGTAATCCTGACTTGCTAGTAGCCTGACCTAAAATCTAGCTTGGTGAACCACCTTGTGCTCCCAAGTTGATCGAACAAGTCTGCAATGAGTGGGATGGGGTACTTGTTCTTGATGGTCAGCTTGTTCAAAGCTTAGTAGTCTATGCACAACCGCAACGACCCATCATGCTTGTGCTGGAATAAAATCGGTGCACCATATGGTGCCTTCGATGGCCTGATGAAGCCAGTATCAACTAACTCTTTGAGTTGCTTCCTTAACTCCTCTAGCTCTGGTGGAGACATTCGGTAAGGGGCTCTGGCTGGTGGCTTGGCCTCGAACACCAACTCGATCTTGTGGTCCACCTCCTTCTTAGGTGGTAGCTGGCTAGGTAGCTTTGCGGGCATCACATCACTAAAGGTCTTCGGCACCTTTAGTACCTCTAAGGGTGACTCGGTCTCCTTCTCCCTTGGCTTATCATATTTCAGGGCTGCCAAGAAGATGTCTTCTTCCCTGCTTATCGCTTTGGCAAATTGGATGGCTGACACCACCAGTGACCCAACTCCAAACCCTCTCTTCAATGGCACTAGGCATTGGCACCGTGCATCCAAGATGCAAACACAATCGACAAAAGGTACAAGGAGGGCGTTAATTCGAACAAGGAAATCTAACCCAATCACAAACTCATAGTCGTCAAGGGGTATTACCTCTATGGTTTCCTTGCCTTTCCAGTCTCCAAGCTGTAACTCCATTCCCTGTGTTGCTCTAATGACTGGAACTTCCTTGGAGTTCATCGTTTTAATGGTACTAGTCCCTTTCTGTACCTTTAGTCTGAGCTTCTGGGCTTCATCATTTTGGACAGCATTGAGCACAAACAACCCAAGCTTTACTGCCCCTGACTTTGGCTCCTCGTCAGACTCCTTGTCTATAGTAGCCAGCTTGCCCTTTTACGGGCAATTACGCGCTATGTGGCTCCCTCCACATAAGTAGCATGCTAGTGGCTCTCGGTCCCCCTTTGCTTTCCACTTGCCTGCTGATGGCTTCTTCTCACCATCCTTGGTTGAACGGTCTCGGTCTCCATCCTTGGACTCTCGATCATGGTCCTTCCCCTTGGACTGCTTCTTTCGATCCCTATCGTCCCTGCCTTTACCTTTGGGCATGGAAGACTGAAACTTTTTCAGAGGCTTGAACACTATCAAGGCCTTAGCAGTAGTCATGGCTTTAGCCAAGTCATGAACTCCCCTCCGTTGTAGCTCATGCTTCACCTACGGCTTCAGCCCATCCATGAAAGCAAATAAGACGTCTTTCTCACCTAGATCCAAGATCTGTAGCATCAGTTCAGAGAATTTCTAGATATACTCCCATATGTCCCCTTGCTGGCTAAGCCGACGTAACTTTGCTCGTGCCTCATCATCGGCATAGTCTGGGTAAAATTGTTCTCTGAACTCCTTTTGGAACTCTGCCCAAGTTCACGCCTGACATCATCACACCTACGCCTCCACCATAATAAGGCTACATCAGTGAGATACATAGCAGTGGTGCTTACCTTTATCACCTCGTCTTGCATGCCCAGGGCCTGAAAGTACTGCTCCATACCCCATAGGTAGTTGTCTACTTCCTTGGCCACCCTAGTCCCCTTGAACTCCTTAGGCTTGGGGCCATCCAATCTAGATTTGGACACTCCAGCAAACATGCCATTCCCAATGGTAGTCTTGCAAGCAACAAGCTCACTGGTAAGCTCTTCCATCCGCTGGGGCATGGCCTCCATGCCATCTCGCAAAGTCAACACTTCAGCCTCCAAGGCCCCATTTTTTTGGGTGAACACATCCAAGCCTTTATTAAGAGCAGCTTGCAGCTCACTTTGGATCTCTTCCCCCATGGAGTCTAGTGATGCAATGTGAGTCTCTACCTCCTCAAGCTTTTCCCCCATGTTGCCCATGGTCACCTCTACCTTGGCCAGCCTACCGTCCATGGTAGACCAGATATCTCTTGAACTAGCTTTCCTACCTCTTCCACACCCATGCTCCTGGGCCTTTTTGTTGTTGGTTAGCAGCGTCACTTCGGGATGCCATCTCCTCTATCACGATCTAACCTGCACAACACAAACACGCAAAACCAAACTTGCTCTGATACCAACTGTCACGGGCTCTGACCTTAGACTCAGAATCCGTGCGGCCTTAGGCTTGGAATCTCCTCCTTTATGCCTAAGTCAGCCTAAAACACAAGCGTGTGGGCACTAGAACAATGGGAAGGGCTGATTATGCAAGTTAAAGAGAAACAAGATAACAAGGTAGAATGCTGGAATATGCTGTATATTCACTGAAACAGAAGTGTTTGATGGTGTACAAATGAGGGTGGAGTAGTCTTCTATTTATAGTTGAGGCTCCAGCTTACACTTAATGGCAATATCCCTAGAATAAAGGCTAAAATCATGGGATTATACAGATTACAATCAATCAGGATTATAACTCTTGATTTCTAGGGTCAACCAAATCTGCCTGTTGATCCTGTATGCTTCCAGAAGCTTCCCTTGCGTGTCCAGCACCTTGGGCCCTTCTAGATGTGGTGCGGGCAGCTTGCATGCTAGGCCTTGGCCTCATGGGCTGGCCTGCAAGCTGGGCTGGTGTTCTGACCTTGTCTCCTAGGCCTTGCGTGCAAATACCCGCCAGTGCATCTAGTCTGCGGGCCTTAACCTCTGGCTCGCCTGCTGGTGTGCCTGGTGCGCCCACCCAGGGTGTGACACTGGCCCTTTGATGCCCGATGTTGCCTCGAGATCCTCCTTGGTGGGTACCTGGCACTTCATCCCCTGAACACCACTTTCATCCCCTGAACACCACTTTCATCCTTAGCTGGTGTAGCCAATCATATCCACCACCATCAATGGCAGATGTTGGCCCATTATTGCCTTGTGATGTTACCTTAGACACCTCTCTAGCAAGTGCTAGCCCTCGGTGCCTAATATTACCTTGAGTTCCTCCTCGGTAGGTGCATGGTGCTTAATCCCTTGAACACCTCTTTTATCCTTGGTTGGTGTAACCAATCGCATCCACCACCACTGATGGAAAATGCTGGCCCATTGTTGCCTCGAGAAGTTACCTCGAACAGTATTGGGATGCCAGTCCATCGATAGCGTCTAGCCCTTTACACCTCTTTAGTGGGTGCTGGCCCTTTGGTGCCTGGTGTTGCCTCGAGCACCTTCTTAGCAGGTGCTTGGCACCTGATCCCATAAACACCTCTTTGGTCATTGGCTGGAGTGGCCAATCGTAACCACCACCATCAGTGGCAGATGCTCGCCCATTGCTACCCTGGGATGTTACCTTAAACAACATCGAGATACTAGCCTATTGACAAAGTTTAGCCCTTGGTTGGTATGGCCAATTGTGTCCAACACCATCAGCAATAGATACTGGCCCATCATTTCCCCAGGTTGTTACCTCAGACACATCTTTGGTAGGTGTTGGCCCTTCGATGCCCGATGTTCCCTCGAGCTCCAACATGGCAGGTGCCTGGCACTTGATCCCCTGAATACCTCTTTGGTCCTTGGCTGGTATGGCCAATTGCATCCCTACCATTGACAGTAGATGCTGCCCTATTGTTGCCTCTGGATGTTGCCTTAGACACCATTTGGATTCTAGCCCGTCGTCAGTGTCTGGCCTTTAGTTGGTGTGGCCAATCACGTCTAACACTATCGGTGGTAGATGCTGGCCTATTGATACCTAGGAATGTGGCCTCAAACACCTCCTTGATAGGTGTTGGCCCATCGACACTTGATGTTGCCTTAAACTGCTCCTTGGTAGGTGGTCTATTGCTTGATCCTCCTAATACCTTTTCAGTCTTTGGCTGGTGCTACCAATTGCTTCAACAGCCATCAATAGCAGATGCTGCCCTATTGTTGCCCATTGATGTTACCTTAGACACCATTGGGATGTTGGCTCATCAATAGTGTCTGGCAATTGGATGGTGCAACCAATTACGTCCAACACCATCAGTGGTAGATGCTGGCTCATTATTGCCCTAGGATGTTACCTCAACCACCTCCCTAGTGGGTGTTGGTCCCTCGATGCTTGATGTTCCCTCGAGCTCTAATAGGGTGGGTGCTTGGTGCTTGGTCCCTCAAACACCTTTTTGGTCCTTGGTTGGTGCAGCCAATCACATCCACCAGCATTGATGGTAGATGCTGGCATATTATTACCCTAAGATGTTTCCATAGACACCATCAGGATGCTGGCCCACCGATAGCATTTGGCCCTTTGCGACTATGGCCAATCATATCCTACACCATCTGTAATAGATGCTACCTGTTGTTGCCTTAGAATGTTACATCAGACACCTCTCTACCCAGTGTTGGCCTTTCAATGCTCGATGTTGCCTCGAGCTCTTCCTTGGCAGGCAGCCTAGCACTTGATCCCCTAAACACCTTTTTGGTCTTTAGCTGGTGCAGCCAATCATATCCATCACCATCGGTGGATGATGCTGGCTTATTCATAGCATCTGGCCCTTGGCTAGTGAGGCTAATCATGTCCAACACCATTGACGATAGATGCTGGCTTGTTATTACTTCGAGATGTTGCCTCAAACACCTTCTTAGTGAGTGCTAGCTCATTAGTGCCTAATGTTGCCTCAAGCTCCTTTTTAGCAGATGCCTAGCACTTGATACCCCAAACACCTCTTTGGTCCTTAGCTGGTGTAGCCAATCACATCCACCACCATCGACAGTACTTTCTAGCTCGTTGATGTTGCCTCGAGCTCATCCTTGGTGGGTGCGGGACATGTAATCCCCTGAACATTTCTTTGGCCCTTAGCTAGTGCAGCCAATCATATCCACCACCATTGATGGTAAAAGTTGGCCCATTTTTACCCCTGGATGTTATCTCGAACACTATTAGGATGCTAGCCCATCAACAGCATCTAGCCCTTAACTGTTGTGGCCAATCGTATCCAACACCATTGGAGGTAGATGCTGGCCTATTATTACCTCGGGTCTTCACCTCAGACACCTCCCTAGTGGGTGCTGACCCTTCAGTGCCCGAGGTTGCCTCTAGCTTCTCTTTGGTGGGTGCTTGGCGCTTGATCCCTCAAACACCTCTTTGGTCTTTAACGGGTGTGGCCAATCGCGTCCACCATAATCGATGATAGATGTTGGCCCATCAATAGGGTCTAGCCCTTGACTGGTGAGGCTAATAGCATCCAACACCATTGGTGGCTGATGCCCTGATGCTAGCCTATTTTTACCTCTGGATGTTGCTGGGGACACCTATCTAATGGGGGCTAACCCCTCGGTGCCTAATGTTGCCTTGAACTCCTCCTTGGTGGGTGCCTGGCACTTGATCCCCTGAACACCTCTTTGGCCCTTGGCTAGTGTTGCCAATTGCGTCCACCACCATCCGTGACAAGTGTTAGCCTGTTGTTGCCTCGGGATGTTTCCCTAGACACCATTGGGATGCTAGCCCATCGATAGCATCTAGCCCATGGTTAGTGTAGCCAATCATGTCCAACACCATCAACAGTAGATGCTGGCCCATTGTTACCCTAAGTTTTTACCTTATACACCTCCTTGGTGGGTGCAACCCCTTCGATGCCCAATGTTGTCTCTAGCTACTCTTTGGTGGGTGCTTGGTGCTTGATCCCCCGAACACCTCTTTGGTCTTTAGTCGATGCCACCAATCGTATCCACCACCATTGGTAGTAGATGCTAGCCTATTATTACCTCGGGATGTTCCCTCAGACTTCATTAGGATGTTAGACCATCGATAGCATCTGGCCTTTGGCTAGTATGCCCAATAGTGTCCAACACCATCAACTGTAATTACTGGTCGATGTTAGCCCATTGTTGCCTCAGGATGTTACCTGGGACCCTTCTTTGGTGAGGGCTAGCCCCTCGATGCCCGATGTTGCCTCGAGCACCTCTTTGGCGGGTGCTTGGCACTTGATCCCTTGAACACCTCTTTGGTCCTTAACTGGTGTGGCCTATCCTATGCACCACCATCAGCATAGATGTTGGCCCGTTGCTGTCTCAGGATGTTGTCTCAAACACCATCGAGATGCTAGCCTATCGATAGTGCCTGACCTATGACTGGTGTGGCCAATCACATCCAATACCATGGTGGCAAATGCTAGCCCGTTGTTACCCCAGGGTATTGTCTCAGAGACCTCCTTGGTGGGTGCTAGCCCCTCGGTGCCCGATGTTGCCTCGAGCTCCTCTATGGTGGGTGCCTGGTGCTTGATCCGTCAAACCCCTCTTTGGTCCTATGCTAGTGTGGCCAATCATGTCCACCACCATTGGTGGCAAATGCTGGCCTATTGTTACCCCAAGATGTTACCTTGGACACCTTTGGGATGCTGGCCTATTGACAGCAGCTGACCCTTGGCTAGTGCAGCCAATCATATCCAACACCATCGATGGCAAATGCTAGCTCATCGTTGCCTTGAGATGTTACCTCGGGCACCTTTTTGGTGGGTGCTAACCCTTCGATACCTGATGTTACCTTGAGCTCCTCTTTGGCAGGTGCCTGGTGCTTAATCCCCCAAACACCATTTTCTTCATTGGTCGGTGTAGCTAATCGCATCCACCACTATCGATAGTAGATACTGGCCTTTTGTTACCTCGAGATGTTGCCTCTAACACCATCAGGATGCCAACTCGTCGACAATGTCTAGCCCTTGGCTGGTGTGGCCAATTGCATCCAACTCCTTTAGCGATAGATGTTGGCTGATTGTTGCCCTAAGATGTTGCCTCGGACACCTCTTTGATGGGTGCTTAACCCTTAGTGCCCAATGTTGCCTTGAGCTCCTCATTGGTAGGTGGCTTAGTGCTTCATCCCCCGAACACCTTTAATGTCTTTAGCTAGTGCGATCAATCACATCCACCTCTATCAGTAGTAGATGTCAACTCGTTGTTACCCCGGGATGTTACTTCAGACACTATTGGGATGCTGGCTTGTCGATAGCATCTAGCCCTTGGTTGGTACAACCTATCACATCCAACACTATTGATGGCAGATGTTTGCCCATTGTTGCCCTATGATGTTGCCTTGGACACCTCCCTAGCTTGTGCTAGCCCCTCGGTGCTTGATGTCATCTCGAGCTCCTCTTTGGTGGTCGCCCAATGCTTGATCCCTCGAACACCTCTTGGTCCTTAGCTGGTGTGACCAATCACGTCCACCACCATCGATGGTAGATGCTAGCCCGTTGTTACCCCTGGATGTTGCCTCAGACACCTCCATGATGGGTGTAGGCCTCTCGGTGCTTGATATTGCCTCGAGCTCCTCCTTGGTGGGTGCTTGGTGCTTGATCCCCCAAACTTCTTTTTGGTCCTTGGTTGGTGTGGCCAATTATCTCTGACACCATCGGTGGTAGATTCTAGCCCATTGCTTCCCCAGGATGTTACCTTGGACACCATCGGGAATGTTGGCCTATCAATAGTGTTTGGCCCTTGGTTGGTGTTGCAAATCACATCCAACACCATCGATAATAGATGTTGGCCTATTGTTAACCTATAATGTTGCCTCAGACACCATCGGGATGCTGTCTCGTTGACAGTTTCTAGCCTTTAGCTGGTGCGAGCAATCGCATCCAACACCATCGGTGGCAAATACTAGCCCATTGTTACCTCGAGACGTTGCCTTGGACACCTCCCTGGTGGGTGCTAGCCCCTTAGTGCTCGATTTTGGCTTGAGCTCCTTTTTGGTCGGTGTTTGGTGCTTGATCCCTCAAACACCTCTTTGGTCCTTGGCTGGTGTTGCCAATCATATCCACCACCATCGGTGGTAGTTGCTAGCCTGATGTTGCCTTGGGATGTTGCCTCAAACACCTACTTGGCAAGTGTAGGCCCCTCAGTGCCCGATGTTGCCTTGAGGTCCTCTTCGATGGGTGCTTGGTGTTTGATCCCCAGAACACCTCTTTGGTCTTTGGTTGGTGTGGCCAATTACGTCCACCATCATTAATTGTAGATGTTGGCCCGTTGTTGCCCTGAGATGTTGCCTCGAAAACTATTAGGATACCAGCTTGTTGGTTGGTGCGACCAATCAAGTCCAACACCATTGGTGGCAGATGTTGGCCTATTGTCACCATGAGATGTTGCGTCAGACACCTCCTTGGTGGGTGCTGGCCCATCAGTACTCAATGTTGCCTCAAGCTCTTCCTTGGTGGGTGCTTGGTGCTTGATCCCTCAAACACCTCTTTGGTCTTTGGCTAGTGCAGCTAATTGCATCCACCACCATCGACGGTGGATGTTGGCCCGTTGGTGCCCCAGGATGTTGCCTCTTACACCATCGAGATGCTGGCCCATCAATAGTGTCGACCCATCAACAGGTGTGACCAATCCCTTTCAGCACCATCGGTGACTAATGCTGGCCCATCAACAATGTCTAGCCCATCAACAGGTGCGACCAATCACGTCCAGCACCATCATGACTAATGCTAGCCCATTGTTGCCCTTGGATTTACCTCAAACACCTCTTTGGTGGGTACTAGCCTTTCGGTGCCCGATGTTGCCTTAAGCTCCTCCTTGGTAGACAGTCAGGTGTTTGATCCCTCAAACATCTCTTTAGTCCTTGACTGGTGTGACCAATCGCATCCACCACCACTAGTGGCAGATGCTGGCCCATTGTTACCTCGAGATGTTACCTTGGACAGCATCGGGATGCTGCCCCATCGATAGCATCTAGCCCTTGGCTAGTGCAGCCAATCGTATCCAACACCATTAGTGGCAGATGCTAGCCTGTTGTTACCATGGGTTGTTGCCTTAGACACCATTAGGATGCCGGCCCATCGACAGCGTCTGGCCATTGGCTGGTGTGGCCAATCACATCCAACACCATCAACGACAAATGTTGGCTCATTGTTGCCCAAGGATATTACTTCAGACATCTTCTTGGCAGGTGCTGGTGCTTGGTGCTTGATACCTCGAACACCTCTTTGGTCCTTGGTTGGTGTAGCCAATCACATCCTCCACCATCGGTCCTGTTATCACCTTGAGATGCCAGCCCGTTGACAGTGTCTTGCCTTGAATGGTGCTAGAAATCATGTCCAACACCGTTAACGGTAGATGTTGGCCCATTGTTGCCCTAGGATGTTGCATCGAACACCTTTTTAGTGAGTGCTAGCCACTTGGTGCCCCATACACCTCTTTGGTAAATGCTATTGTCATGGGCTTTGCTCTCAAACCAAACTTTGTACGGCCTTAGACTGGGAATTAACTCCGTATGCCTAAGTCAGCCTACAAAACAAGCATGTAGGCACTAAACCAACCATAGAGGCAAAATATGCAAGCTAAGGATTGACCAAGCCCCTTTGTGTGCTGCAGATGCTAGAGGCTTTCTATATGGTTCTGGTTTGGCCTTACTCCCTGGTAGGGCTTAAGTGCAGTACGGGCATGTTATGGGCCTAGTCTCGGTGTTATAGATAGGCTTGACTTTAGGGCAAGTGATCTGGACACTTCTACCATGACTGTTGCTGGAACCCTTACCTCTATGTCTAGCGCTTAAGCCTTGCTCATTGGTGTATGGGCCTCAGCTCTTGGTGCGCACACCCAGGGTGTGACACTGGCACTTGGTGTGGGTAGTTGCCTTAGACACCCCTAGGCCTGACCTGTGCTCACACCTTAATCATTAGTACTTGCACTTAGGTTTGAGTGTGTGCTCGCATATCACTCACCAGCACCTGCACCTGGGCTTTGCTCAATTCTGCCATGCCTGAACATCATGCCAGAGCCTTTGGAGTCCTAATCACTGCCCACACCATTTTCTCAATCTAGTTCCCTCGACCTACAACCAATCATGTATACCACCATCGGTGGAAAATGCTACCCTATTGTCGCCCTAAGATGTTGCCTTAGACACCATCAGAATGCTGGCTGATCGATAATGTCTGGCCATCGCCTTAGATCCCTCAATAGTAGGTGCTAGCCCTTTAGTGCCTAATGTTGCCTCGAGCTCCTTCTTATTAGGTGTCGATGCTTGATCCCTAGAACATCGCTTTAGTCTTTGGCTGGTGTGGCCAATTATGTCCACAACCATTAATGGTAGATGCTGGCCCATTATTGCCCCAGGTTATTACCTTAAACACCATTGGGATGCTATCCTACCAACAAAGGTTGTCCTTTGGCTGGTGTGTTTAATTACATCCAACACCATCAATAGTAGATGATTGCCCATCATTAGGCCGGACACCTCCTTGGTGGGTGTTGGTCCCCGGTGCTTGATGTTGCCTTAGGCTCCTCCTTGGTTGGCAACCTGGCACTTGATCCCCTGAACACCTCTTTTATCCTTGGCTGGTACAGCCAATCGCATACACCACCATGGGTAGCAGATGTTGGCCTGTTGTTACCTCAAGAGGTTACCTCAGACGCCATCAAGATACTGGTCAGTCAACAGTGCCTAGCCCTTGGTTGGTGCGACCAATCGCATTTAACACCATCGGAGGCAGATGCTAGCCCATTATTGCCTCAAGATGTTACCTCAGACACCTCCCTGACAAGTGTTGGCCCTTCGGTGCCTGATGTTGCCTTAATGTCCTTTTTGGCAGGTTTCTGGCCCTTAATCGCTCGAACACCCCTTCAGTCCTTGGCTGGTGGGGCCAATCGCATCCACCACCATCGATGACAGATGCTAGCCCATTGTTTCCTTGGGATATTACCTCAGACACCATTAGGATGCTAGCCCGTTGACAATGTTTGGCCCTTGGTTGGTGTGGCCAATCGTGTCCAACACCATTGGTGGTAGATACAGCCTATTGTTGCCCCAAGATGTTGCCTCGGACACTTTCTTGGTGGGTGTTAGGCCCTCGATGCCCGATGTTGCCTCGAGCTCTTCCTTAGCAAGTGCCTAGCACTTGATCCCTTGAACACCTCTTTGGTCCTTGACTGGTGCAACCAATCATGTCTATCACCATTGATGACACATGCTGGACCATTGTTGCCCTGGGATGTTACCTTAGACACCATCAAGATATGGCCCATTGACAGTATCTAGCCTTTGGTCGGTGCAGTCAATTAAGTCCAACACCATCTATGATAGATGCTGGCCCGTTATTACCATAAGATGTTGCCTTGGATAACTCCCTACGAGTGCTAGCCCCTCGATGCTTGATGTTACCTCAAGCTCTTTCTTGGCGGTGCCTAGCACTTGATCCCTCAAACACCTCTTTGGTCTTTAGCTAGTGTGGCCAATCATGTCCACCACCATCGATGATAGATGTTGGCCCATTGTTGCCTTAAAATGTTACCTCAGACACCATCGGGATGCTAGTTTGTTGACAGTGTGTTGGCCTTGCCTTGAATTCCTCTTTGGTGATGCTGGTACTTTGGTGCCCAATGTTGCCTCAAGCTCTTCCTTGTCGGGTGCCTAGGGCTTGATCTGTTGAACACCTCTTTGGTCCTTGCTTGGTAAGGCCAATCACATCCACCACCATTGGTGGTAGATGCTAGCCTATTGTTGCCATGGGATGTCACCTCTGATACCATCAAAATGCTGGCCTGTCGAAAGTGTCTTACGCTTGGTTGATGTAGCCAATCACATCCAACACCATCAGCGATAGATCCTAGCCTATTGTTACCTCAGACACCTCCCTGGTGGATGTTGGCCCTTCAGTGTCGATGTTGCCTCGAGCTCCTCCTTAGTGAGTGCCTAGAGCTTGATCCCTTGAGCACCTCTTTGGTCCTTGGCTAGTGTGGCCAATTGCATCCACCACCATCAGTGATAGATGCTGACCCATTGTTGCCTTGATATGTTGCCTCAAACACCATCAGGATGTTGGCAAGTCGATAGCACCTAGCCCTTGGCTAGTGCGACCAATCACGTCCAACACCATTGATGACAGATGATGGCCCGCTATTGCCCTTAGATATTACCTTGGGCACCTCCCTAGTGGGTGTTAGCCTATCAGTGCCTGATGTTGCCTCGAGCTTTTCCTTGGTGGGTGCCAGGCACTTGATCCCCTGAACACCTTTTTGGTCCTAGATGGGTGCGGCCAATCACATCCACCACCATCGATGATAGATGCTAGCCCATTATTGCATTGGGATGTTACCTTAGACACCATCAGGATAGTAGCTTGTCGATAGCTTTTAGCCTTTACCTGGTGTGGCCAATCTTGTCCAACACCATTGACAGTAGAAGTTGGATTATTGTTGCCCCAAGTAGTTGCCTTGAACACCTCCCTGGTGGATGCTGGCCCCTCGATGCATGATATTGCCTTAAGCTCTTCCTTGGCGGGTGCTTGGGGCTTAATTCCCTGAACACCTATTTGGTCTTTAGCTAGCGCAGCCAATCCCAACCACCACCATCGATGGTAAATGCTAGCTCATTGTTGCCCCAACATGTTGCCTCGGACACCATCTAGATGTTGGCTCATCGACAGCATTTGACCCTTGGCTAGTGCAGCCAATCACGTCCAACACCATTAATGGTAGAGGCCGACCCATTTTTGCCTTGAGATGTTGCCTCGGACACCTCCTTGATAGGTGTTGCCCCTTCAATGCCAGATGTTGCTCAAGCTCTTCCCTGGTGGCTGTTGGGTGCTTGATCCCTCGAACACCTCTTTGGTCTTTGGCTGGTGCGACCAATCACGTCCATAGTCATCGGTGGTAAAGGTTGGCCCATTGTTGCCCTGAGATGTTGCCTCAGACACCATTGAGATGCTGGCCCTTCGACAGTGTCTGGCCCCTGCCTCAGATTCTTTCTTGGTGGGTGCTAGCCCCTCGATGCTCGATGATTAATCAAGCTCCTCTATGTTGTGTGCCTAGCGCTTGATCCCCAAAATACTATTGTGGTCTTTGGCTAGTGCAGCCAATCGCATCCACCACCATCAACAGTAGATGCTGGCCCATTGTTGCCCAAGGATGTTGCCTCAAACACTATGAGATGTCGGCCCATCGATAGCATCTGGTCCTTGGCTGGTGCAGCCAATCATGTCCAACACCATCGATGGTAGATGTTGGTCCATTGTTGCACTCAAAAGTTACCTCAGACACTATCGAGATGCTAGCCTATCGACAACATCTAGCCTTTGGCTAGTGCAACCAATTGTGTCCAAAACCATCGATGGTAGATGTTGGCCCATTACCCTAGGAAGCTACCTTAGACACCTCTCTTACAGGTGATGCCCTTCGATGCCTGATGCTGCCTCGAGCTCCTCATTAGGGGGTTACTAGAGCTTGATCACTTGAACACCTCTTAGGTCTTTAGCTAGTGCAACCAATCACATCCACCACCATTGGTGATAGATGCTGGCCCATTGTTGCCCTAAGATGTTGCCTCAAACACCATTAGAATGCTAGCCCATTGATAACGTTTGGCCATTGGTTAGTGTGACCAATCGAGTCTACCACCATCGGGGGTAGATGCTAACCCGTTGACAATGTTTGGCCCTTGGCTGGTGTAGCCAATCGCGTCCAACATCATCGATGGCAGATGTTGGCCTATTATTGCCCAAGGATGTTACCTTAGACACCTCTCTAACAGGTGCTAGTCCCTCAATTCTAGATGTTGCCTTGAGCTTTTCTTTGGCAGGTCCTTGGCGCTTGATCCCTCAAATACCTTTTTGGTCCTTGGCTGGGGTGACCAATCGTATCCACCACCATTGATGGTAGATGCTGGCCCATGGGTTCCCCAAGATTTGCCTCAGACACCAACGGGATACTGGCCTGTTGACAGCATCTTGCCTTTTGTTGGTGTGGCCAATCACATCCAACACCATTGATGGTAGATGCTAGGCCATTGTTACCCCAGGATGTTGCCTTAGACACCTTTCCGACAGGTGCTAGCCCCTCGGTTCCTAATGTTGCCTTGAGCTCTTCCTTAACAGCTGCCTGGCACTTGATCCCCCGAACACCTCTTTGGTCCTTGGCTAGTGTGGCCAATTGTGTCCACCACCATTGGTGGCAGATGCTAACCTGTTGTTACCCCGAGATGTTGCCTCTGACACCATCTGATGCTAGCTTGTTGATCGCATCTAGCCCTTGGTTGGTGCAGCCAATCATGTCCAACAACATCGATGGTAGATACAGGCTTGTTCTTACCCCAGATGCACCTTCGTACACCTCCCTGACGAGTGTTATCCCTTCGATGCCTGATGTTGCCTCGAGCTCTTCCTTGGTGGGTGCCTGGCGGTTGATCCCCCAAACACTTCTTTGGTCCTTTACAGGTGTAACCAATCGCATCCACCACCATTAGCAGTAGAGGCTAGCCCGTTGTTACCCTGGGAAGATACCTCAGACACCATCAGGATGTTGTCCCGTCGATAGCATCTGGCCCTTGGTTTGTACAGCCAATCATGTCCAACACCATCTATGGTAGATGTTGGCCGTTGTTGCCCCAGGATTTCACCTTGGACACCTCCCTGTTAGGTGCTAGCCCTTTGGTGTCTGATGTTGCTTCAAGCTCTTCCTTGGTAGGTGCCTAGCGCTTGATCCCTTGAACACTTTTTTGGTCCTTGGCTGGTGCAACCAATCATGTCCACCACCATCGACTATAGATGTTTGCCTATTGTTACCCCGAAATGTTAGCTCAGACACCATATGGATGCTAGCCCATCGATAACTTTTGGCCTTTAGCTGGTGTGGCCAATAGCATACAACACTATTGATGGTAGACACTGGCATGTTGTTACCCTGGAATATTACCTTGAAGATGTCCCTAGCGGGTGCTAGTCCCTCGGTGCCCTGGACACCTCTTTGGTAGATATTGTTGTCATGGGCTCTGCTTTAAACAAGCATAGCATGGCCTTAGACTGGGAATGAACTTCATATGGCTAGGTTAGCATATGAAACAAGCGTAGGGGCACTAAACCAACCAGAGAGGTAGAATTCACAAGCTAAGGTTTAACCAGGCCCCCCTTTGTGCGTTAAAGATCCTAGAGTCTTTCTATATGGTTCTGGTTTAGCCCCATTCCTTAGGAGCGCTTGAGTGTGGTATAGGCATGTTGTGGGCCTAGTCTAAATGTTACGAACAGGCTTGACGTGGGGGTAGGTGGTCTGGATGCTTCTACCATGACTATTGTTGGAACCCTACCTCTATGTGTAGTGTTCAAGCCTTGGCCGCTTGTGCATGGGCTTTAGCTCTTGGTGCACATGCCTAAGGTGGGACACTGGCACTTGGTGCAGGTTGTTGGCTCTATGCCTGTACCACAATCATCAGTGCCCACACCTGGGTCTGACTATGTGCTCATGCACCACTTACCAGCACATACGCTAGGCCTGGCTCAATTCTATCCAACTTGAACACCGTGCTTGAGCCTCTGGAGTCCTGATCACTATCGACACCACTATCTTGATCTACTTCCCTCGATCTGCGCCTTGAGTAGGCTTTAAGGCCTAGTCCCTTGGGTTGTCAAACCCTATCCTGCTAGAACCCTAAGGCCAATCCCAACTTGCTTGCTAATCGTGACACATGCCCTTGCCTCCACCACTATCAGGACATGCTAGCCCTTGGTCTTGGCACATGCCTCGATCACTATCGGCACATGCTGGCCCTTTATGCAGGTAGTTCCCTCAAACACCATCGGTACATGCTGGGTCATGCATCAAGTGCCCGTACTCTGGCTAAGCCATGCACCATACGCAATGCGATCGGGCAGAAGGTGGGTTCAGACACATCCTCATATTTCTACCATGTCAAAGCCATTTTTATGGCTTGTGAATTCATATGAGTGCTCCCCAGCACCTGTGCACCACGGGTGGTTGTCCTGAGCCCGGGCCAAGCACCATGCACATCATAACTTGATGGTTAGTGCATTTAGGTGCATCTTCATATTTCTACTGTGCCAATGCTATTTTTATGTCTTGTAAATTCATACAATGGTCCTTTGATCCTTCATGTGAAGTTTCATGGCAAGACAACTCGTTTTTCTATTTTTCATGATTTTTGAAATTTTTTGTGGTTTAAGACTTTTTAAAATTTTTTTGAAAGGAGTTTTGGCCCCAAAATTGATAGACCTGATCCTTGTATTTTTTTTTTGACATGCATAAAAAAATTCAGCTAAAAAATCAAAGTATAGAAGATTTTGTGGCCATTTGAAAAAAGTGTCCCCATTTTAGACACTTGAATAGCTACTGGCAGCAAACTTGTAAAAGCTCAAATGCTGTTTAAGGGGGTGTGAGTTCTTGAGATTGCATGCATGATAGGGAACCGATATAAGGGCCAAATTCAAGCACCCATTGCACATCAAGTGCGCTCACCCCCCACCCTTACCCCCAATCGCCAGAACCCCTATGCTATTGGTCAAGTTCTCCGATGATGCTCTAGCATTTGTGCCCTAGTCAAAAAAATGTAGCACTAGCACATGCTTGATCCTAGCATGTGCACTAGGGCCCAAAATTGAACTTTGATCGCGGTCTAGACCATTAATGGCACATGTTGGCATATGGTGCGAGCATATGCATCGACCATCGTTGGCACAAGTTGGCCCTTGGTATGGGCACTTGCCTCGACCACCATCGATACATACCATGCCTTAATCAGCATCAATAGAAGATGGCCTTTGGTTGATGGAACAATGTAGGCAAAGGAAGTCGGCAAAATGGATCTAAAACCTTGAGAAAAAGATTGGCTCTGAGGGCTGGGCATAGGGGTCCCAGTCTCAAACCTGATCATCAATGCTTGCACTTGGGTCTGACTGTGTGCCCTGCACCTAGGATTGGCTCAATTCTACTAAACTTAAACATCGTGCCAGAGCCTTTAGAGTCATGATCACTGCCCGTACCACTATCCCAGTCTAGTTCCCTCGACCTATGCCTCGAATAGGCCTCAAGCCTGGTCCCCTAGGCTATTGGACCCTATCCCGGTAGAACCCTAGGGCCAGTTGCAGCTTGCTTGCTAATCCTAACACATGCCCTTGCCTCGACCGCCATCAAGACAAGGTAGCCCTTGGTCTCGACACATGCTTTGATCACCATGTTAGCCCTTTATGTGGGAAGTTCCCTCAAACACCAATGGCACATACTAGGTTGCACACCAAGGGCCTACACCTGGGCTTAGGTGCTTGGCAATTCCTTCGAACTCCATTGCCACAAGCTGGCCCCTGATGTGGGTTATTGCCCTGAACATCATTGACAGTATTTGGCCCTTGGCTAGTGTGCCCAATCGTGTCCAAAACCATCAATTGCAAATGTTGGCATGTTGTTGCCTTGGGATGTTGCCTTGAACACCTTTCTAACGGGCGCTGGCCCCTTAGTGCCTGATGTTGCCTCAAGCTCCTCCTTGGCAGGTGCCAAGAGCTTGGTCCCTGGAACACCCTTTTAGTCCTTGGCTGGTGTAACCAATCACATCTAGCACCATCGGTGGTAGATGTTGGCCCGTTATTACCCAGGGATGTTACCTCAGATACCATTAGGATGCTGGTCCATTGATAGCATTCGGCCCTTGGGTGGTGTGAACAATTGCCTCTAACACCATCAACGGTAGATACTAGCATGTTGTTGCCTCAGGATGTTACCTCAGACACCTCTCTTATGGGTATTGGCCCCTCGGGGCCTGGTGTTGCCTTGAGATCCCTCTTGGTGGGTGGTCTGGTGCTTGATCACCCAAACACCTCTTTGGTACTTGGCTAGTGTGGCCAATCACGTCCACCACCATTAACGATAGATGCTGGACCATCGACAATGTTTAGCCCTTGACTGGTGCTGCCAATTGCATCCAACACCATCGGTGGTAGACCCTGGCTAGTTATTGCCCTGGGATGTCACCTCAGACACCTACCTGATAGGTGTTGAACCCTCGACACCCGATGTTCCATTGAGCTCCACCTTTATGGGTGCCTAGCACTTAATCCCGTAGAAACCTCTTTGGTCCTTAGTTGGTGTGGCCAATCGTGTCCACCACCATTGGTAGCAAATGCAGGCCTATTGTTACCTCGAGATGTTACCTCAGACACCATCAAGATGCTATTCCATCAATAACGTCTAGCCCTTAGCTTTTGCAACCGATCACATCCAACACCATCAATGGCAAATGCTAGCTTGTTGTCACCCTGGGATGTTACCTTAAACACATTCCTGGCGGATGCTAAACCCTAGGTGCTCGTTGTTGCCTTGAGCTCCTCCTTGGCAGGTGGCCTGGTGCTTGATCCCCCGAACACCTCTTTGGTCCTTGGCTGTTGCTTCCAATCACATCCACCACCATTGATGACAGATGTTGGCCCATTGTTGCCTCAGATTCCATCAGGATGCTAGCCCATTGATAACGTCTGGCACTTGGCTGGTGTGACCAATCGCATCCAACACCATCAGTGGTAGATGCTAGCCCATTCTGGCCCTAGATGTTGCATCAGACACCTTTCTGGTGGGTGTTAGCCTGTTGGTGCCTTGACACCTCTTTGGTAGATGCTAGTGTCATGGGCTCCAGTCTCAAACCAAACACCATGTAGCCTTAGACTAGGAATGAACTCTATATGCTTAAGTTAGCCTAAAAAATAAGTGTTCAGGCACTAAACCAACCAAAGAGGCAAAATGCACAAGCTAAGGATTGACTAGGCCCTTTTTTTTGTGCTTCAGATCCTAGAAGCTTTCTATATGGTTCTGGTTTGGCCCCATTCCCCAGCAATGCCTACTTACGGTGTGGACATGTTATGAGCCTGGTCTTGGTGCTATGAACAGGCCTGACTTAGGGGTGGGCGATCTGGACACTTCTAACATGACTATTGCTGGAGCCTCTGCCTCTGTGACTAGTGCTTGAGCCTTGGCCGGTGGTGCGTGGGCCTCAATTCCTAGTGTGCATGCCCAGGGTGTGATAGTGGTACTTGGTGTGGGTTGTTACCTTCGACACCCTTGGGTCTAACCTGTGCCTGCAGCTCAATCATCGAGGCCTGCACCTAGGTCTAATTGTGTGCTCATGCACTACTCACCAGCACTTGCACCTGGGCCTGGTATAATTCTAACAAACTTGAACACCGTGCTTGAGCCTCTAGAGTCCTGATCTCTGCCCTACCACTGTCCTAGTCTAGTTCCCTCGACTTGCACCTCAAGTAGATCTCAAGGTCAAGTCCCCTAGGCTATCAGACCTTATCTTGCTAAAACCCTAGGGCCAGTCTTAGCTTGCTTGCTGACTGTGACACATGCCCTTGCCTCGACCACCATCGAGATATGTTGGCCCTTGGTCTCAACACATGCCTCGATCACCATTGGCACATGCTGGCCCTTTGAATGGGTAGTTCCCTCCAACATCATTGGCACATGCTAGGTCACGCACCAAGCACTCGTACCCAAGCCTGGGCCACGCACCATGTGCACCATGATCGGGCAGTAGGTAGGTTTGGACACATCTTCATACTTTTGCCAAGCCAAAGCCATTTTTATGGCTTGTGAATTCAAATAAGTGCTCCCCAGTGCCCACGCACCACACATGTGTGTCCTAAGCCCGAGCAGAGCACCATGCATACCATAACCAAATGGTGGGTGCATTTAGGTGCATCTTCATATTTCTACCATGCCAATGCCATTTTTATGGCTTGTAAATTCATACAATGGTCCCTTAAGCCTTCATGTGAGTTTCATGGCAAGATGACTTGTTTTTTATTTTTCATAATTTTTAAAAATTTTTGCTGTTTGGGATGTTTTTAAAAATCTTTTAGAAGGCATTTTGGACCCAAATTTGCTAGACTTGATCCTTGTACTTTTGTTGGCATGCACAATAAAATTCAGCTAAAAAATCAAAGTGTAGAATATTTTGTGACCATTTGAAAAAAGTGTCCCCATTTCAAACACTTGAACGGTTACTGGTAGCAAACCTATAAAAGCTCAAATGCCCTTTAAGGGGGTGTGAGTTCTCGAGGTTGCATGTGGGATAAAGGGCCAATATAAAGGCCAAGTACTAGGACCCATCACACATCTTGTGTGCACACCCATTGGCCCCTTACCTTTAATTGTCGAAAACTTCATGCCACCTGATCAGGTTCTCCAGTGATGCTCAGACAATGGTGCCTTTAGAAAAAAAATGTAGCACCAGCACATGTTTGAGCCTAGCATGTGCACCATGGCCCAAAATCAAACTTCGGCCAAGGTCTCAACCATCAATGGCATATGTTGGTGTATGGTACGAGCACATGCATCAACCATTATTGGCACAAGCTGGCCTTTGGTATTGGCAATTGCCTTAACCACCATCAACCTAAGCTACCCCTTGGTAAGGGCACTTGACTCAACCACCATCGACACATGCATGCCTTGATCTATATCTATACAATTTAGAACTGGTGTAGGCACGTGCCTCGAGCACCATCGGCACAAGTCAACCCTTGGTATGGGCATTTGCCTCGATCACCATCGACACATGCCATGCCTCATTCAGCATTGATAGAAGATGGCCCTCCGTGCTATCACTGCCTGGTCATACTCATAACCGCATCAAGTCTTCAAGGTGAGTAGCTTCTAGTCGATGGAACAATGTAGGCAAGGGAAGTCGACAAAATGGATCTGTAACCTTGAGAAAAAGGATTGGCTTTGAGGTCTAGGCATGAGGGTTTTAGTCCAAAACTTGATCATCAGTGCTTGCACTTGGGTCTGACTGTGTGCCCTGCACTAGGGCCTGGTTCAATTCTATTGAACCTGAACATCATAACTGAGCCTCTAAAGTCCTGATCACTACCTGCACCAGTGTCTCGGTCTAGTTTCCTCAACTTGTGGCTTGAGTAGGTCTCAAGGCCTACTCCTCTATGCCGTCAGACCCTATCTTGCTAGAATCCCAGGGCCAGTCCTAGCTTGCTTATTGACCATGACATATGCCTTTGCCTCGACCACCATTGGGATAATTTGTCCCTTGGTCTCAGCATATGCCTCGACCACCATCAGAACATGCTGGCCCTTTATGCGGGTAGTTCCCTCGAACACCATTGGCACATACTGGGTCACACACCAACCGCTCGCACGAAGGCCTGAGTGTTCGGCACTTGGCTCGAACTCCATAGCCACATGCTGGCCCTTGGTATGAGTTGTTGCCTTAAATGCCATCGATAGCGTCTGGCCATTGACTAGTGTGGCCAATCGTGTCCAACCCCATCAGTGGTAGATGCTAGCCTATTGTTACCTCGAGATGTTACCTCAGACACCTCCCTAGTGGGTGATGGTCCTTCGATGCATGATGTTGCCTTAAGCTCCTTTTTGGCGGGTGCTGGTACTTGATCACCTAAACACCTCTTTGGTCCTTAGTTGGTATGGCCAATCATGTCCACCACCATCGGTAAAACATGCTGGCCCATTGTTGCCCTAGGATGTTGCCCCGAACACCATTAGGATGTTGGCCTATCGATAGTGTTTGGCCCTTGGCTGGTGTGGCCAATCATGTTGAACACCATTGATGACAGATGCTAGCCCGTTATTACCTGAGGATGTTGCCTCGAACATCTTCCTGGTGGATGCTGGTGCCTTGGTGCCCAATGTTGCCTTGAGCTCTTCTTTGGCGGCTGCTTGGTGCATGATGCCCTAAACACCTCTTTGGTCTTTGGCTAGTGCAGCCAATCATGTCTGCCAGCATCAACGGTTGATGTTGGCTCATTGTTGCCTTAGGATGTAACCTTCAACACCATTGAGATGCTAGCCTATCGACAATGTCTGACCCTTGACTATTGCAGCCAATCACGTCCAACACCATTGATGGCAGATGCTAGAATGTTACCCTAGAATGTTACCCCAAACACCTCCCTGGTAGGTGCTGGCCCCTTGGTGCCCGATGTTGCCTCGAGTTCCTTTTTGATCGGTGCCTAGGGCTTGATTCCTCAAACATCTTTTTGGTCTTTAGCTAGTGCAACAAAATGCATCCACCATCATTGGCAACAGATGCTAGCCCATTGTTACCCCAAGATGTTGCCATGGACACCATCAGGATGCTGGCCTATTGATAGTATAAGGTCCTTAGCTGGTGCCACCAATCATTTCCAACAACATTGATAGTAGATGTTGGCCCATTATTACCCTAGGATGTTACCTCGGACACCTCATTGAAAGGTCCTAATCCCTCAGTGCCTGATGTTGCCTTGAGCTCCTCTTTGGTGAGTGCCTAACACTTGATCCCTTGAACACATATTTGATCCTTGGCTGGTGCAGCCACTTGTATCCACCACCATCGATGACAGATGGTGGCCCATTGTTGCCTTGAGATGTTACCTTGGACACCATCGGGATGCTGGCTCGTTGACAATGTCTGGCCCTTAGCAGGTGTGGCCAATCACATCCAACACGATTGATGGTAGATGCTGGACCATTGTTGCCCTGAGATGTTACCTTAGACACCTCCCTGACGAGTACTGGCCCCTCGATGCCCGATGTTGCCTTAAACTCCTCTTTGGTGAGTGCCTAGCACTTGGTCCCCAATCACCTCTTTGGCCTTTGGCTGGTGTGACCAATCGCATCCACCACCATCGATGATAGATGCTAGCCTGTTGTTACCCCAGGATGTTGCCTCGAACACTATTAAGATACAAGCACCTTGACAATGTCTGGCCCTTGGTTGGTGTAGCCAATCATGTTTAACACCATCGAAGGTAGATGTTGGCCAATTACTGCCCTAGGATATTACCTCGAACACCTCTCTGGTGGGTGCTGGCCTCTCGATCTTGATGTTGCCTTAAGCTCTTCCTTGGTAGGTGCCTGGCGCTTGATCCCTCGAACACCTTTTTGGTTCTTAACTGGTGTGGCCAATCATGTCCACCCCCATCAATGGTAAATGCTAGCCCATCATTACCCTAGATGTTATGTCAGACACCATTAAGATGTTGGTCTATCAACAGTGTCTGGCCTTTGGTTGGTGTGGCCAATCACATCCAATAACATTAGTGGCATATGCTAGCATGTTTTACCCCCAAGATTTTACTACAAACACCTCTTTAGCGAGTGTTGGCCCATCGATGCCCCGAACGCCTCTTTGGTAGATACTGGTGTCATGGGCTCTGCTCTCAAACCAAACACTATACAGTCTTAGACTAGGAATGAACTCCATAAGCCTAAGTTAACCTGTAAAACAAGTGTGTGACACTAAACCAACCAGAGAGGCAAAATGCACAACTTAAGGATTGACTAGGCCCCCTTTTGTGTGCTGTAAATCCTTGAGGCTTTCTATATGGTTCTGGTTTGGCTCTACTCCCTGAGAGTGCCTAGCTATAGTGTGGGCATGTTATGGGCCTGATCTTAGTGCTACGAATAAGCTTAACTTAGGAATGGGTAATCTGGATGCTTCCACCATGACTATTACTAGAACCCCCACCTCTATGTCTGGTGCTCAAGCCTTGGCTGCTAGTGTGTGGGCCTCAGCTCATAGTGCAAACACCTAAGGTGTGACACTGGCACTTGGTGTGGGTTGTTGCCTTGAAGACCCCTGGGTCTAACCTATGCCTATACTTTGATCATTAGTGCCTGTACCTAGGTCTGATTGTGTGCTTGTGCACTATTCACCAGCATCTGTACTTGGGCTTGGCTTAATTTTGCCAAACCTTAACACCATGCCTAAGCCTTTCGAGTCTTGATCACTACCCGCACCACTGTGCTAGTCTAATTCCCTTGACTAGCACCTCGAGTAGGCCTCAAAGCTTGGACCCTTGGGCTATCAGACCTTGTCACGCTAGAACTCCAAGGCCAATCCTAGCTTTCTTGCTAGTTGTGACACATGCCCTTGCCTCAACCACCATCGAGACATGTTGGCCCTTGGTCTTAGCACATGCCTCAATCACCATCGGCACATGCTAGCCCTTTGTGCAGGTAGTTCCCTTGGACACCATCAACACATGCTGGGTCATGCATGAAATGCTTACACCTGGGCTCGGGCCATGCACCATGTGCACCATGATAGGGCAGTAGGTGGGTTCAGACATATCCTCATATTTTTGCCATGCCAAAGCCATTTTTATGGCCTGTGAATTCATATGAGTGCTCTGTAGCTCCCGCACACCACGTGCGAGTATCCTAAGCCCGAGTTGAACACCATGTGCACCACGATCGGACGATGAGTGGGTTTAGGTGCATCTTCATATTTCTACCATCCCAATGCCATTTTTATGGCTTGTAAGTTCATACAACGGTCCCCTAAGCCTTCATGTTAAGTTTCATGGCAAGATGATGTGTTTTCTATTTTTCATGATTTTTAAAATTTTTTATGATTTGGGATATTTTTTAATTTTTTTAGAAGGATTTTTAGCCCCAAATTTTGTAGACCTGATCCTTGTATTTTTGTTGGCATACACAAAAACATTTAGCTAAAAAATCATAGTGTAGAAGATTTTTTGGCCATTTGAAAAAAGTGTTCGCATTTCAGACACTTGAACGGCTACTGGTAACAAACCTGTAAAAGCTCAAATGCTCTTTAAGGGGGTTTGAGTTCTCGAGGTTGTATGTAGGATAGAGGTTTAATATAAGGGCCAAGTACTAGCACCCATCACACATCATGTGCACACACCCCTTGGCCTCTACCCTCAATCATCAAAACCCTCATACTACTGGTCAGGTTCTTTGGTGGTGCTCTAGTGATGCTCCGACAATGGTACCCTAGGCAATAAAATATAGCACCAGCACATGGTCTAGCCTAGCATGTGCTCCATGGCCCAAAATGGAACTTCAATGAAGGTCTCGACCATTAATGGCACATGCTGGCGTATGGTGTCGGCACATGCATCGACCATCATGGGCACAAGCTGGCCTTTAGTGTGGGCAATTGGCTCAACCACCATTGGCATAAGCTGGCCCTTAGTATGGGCACTTGTCTCGACCACTATCAGCATATGCATGGATTGATCTACATTGGCACAATCTGGAACCAGTATAGGCACATGCCTTGACCACCATCGGCATAAACTAGCCCTTGGTACGGGTACTTGCCTCGACCACTATCAGCATGTGCCATGCCCCAATTAGCATCAACAAAAGATGACTTTTGGTGCCATCCGTGCCTGGTCATACTCATAATGGCATCAGGTCTCCAAGGTGAACAACCTCTGGTCGATGAAGCAATGTAGGCAAGAGAAGTTAGCAAAATGGATCTGTAACCTTGGGAAAAAGATTGGCTTTAAAGGCTAGAAACGAGGGTCCCAATAATGAACCTGATCATCAGTGCTCGCATCTGGGTCTGATTGTGTGCCTTGAACCTAGGCCTAGCTGAATTCTATCGAACCTGAACATTGTGCCAGTGCCTCAAGAGTACTAATCACTACCACTCCATTGTTTCGATCTAGTGTTCTTGACCTGCGTTAAGGCTTGGTCCCCTAGGTTATCAGACCCTATCCCGTTAGAACCACGAGGCCAGTCCCAGCTTGGTTGCTGACCATGACACATGCCTTTACCTCGACCACCATTTCGTCATGTTGGCCTTTAGTCTCGGTACATGCCTCGACCACCATCAACACATGCTGGCCCTTTATGTAGGCAATTCCCTCGAACTCCATTGCCACAGGCTAGCCCCTGGTGCAAAGTGTTGCCTCGAACATTGTCGATAGTGTCTAGCCTTTGGCTGGTGCAACCAGTCATATCCAACACCATTGGTGGCAAATAATGGCCATTGTTGCCTCAAGATATTGCCTTGAACACCTCTCTAATGAGTGTTGGCCCCTCCATGCTTGGTGTTGCCTTAAGCTCCTTCTCCGTGGGTGGCCTAGTGATTAATCCCCTGAACACCCTTTTAGTCCTTGGTTGGTGTGGCCAATCATATCCACCACCATCAGTGGTAGATACTAACCTATTTTTGCCCCAAGATGTTACTTAGGACACCATGGGGATGCTAGCCCATCGATAGCATCTGGTCCTAAGTTGGTGCGACCAATCGCATCCAACACCATCAACAGTAGATGCTAGCTCGTTGTTGCCCCAGGATATTGCCTCGAACACTTCCTTGATGGGTGCTGGCCCTTTGGTGCTCAGTGTTGCCATGAGCTCTTCCTTGGCAGGTGCTTGGCGCTTAACCCCCGAACACCTCTTTGGTCCTTGGCTGGTGCAGCCAATTAAGTCCACCACCTTCGATGGTAGATGCAGGCCTGTTGTTGCTCTATGATGTTACCTCAGACACCTCCCTAGTGCGTGCTTACCCCTCGTGCAAGATGCTACCTCGAATACCTCTTTGGCTGGCAACGTGGTACTTGATACCTTAAACATCTCTTAGGTCTGTGGTTAGTGTGGCCAATCATGTCCACCACAATCGATGATAGATGCTAGCACAATGTTGCCCAAGGATGTTGCCTTGGACACCATCAAGATGCTGGCTTGTCGATAGCATCTGGCCCTTGGCTGGTGTGGCCAATCGCGTCAAACACCATAGCAGTAGATGCTGGCCCATTGTTGCCTTGAGATGTTGCCTCAGACATCTCCCTGACAGGTGCTAGGCCCTCGATGTCTGATGTTGCCTTAAGCTCCTCTTTGGTAGGTGCCTAGCACTTCATCCCTCAAACACCTCTTTAGTCTTTGGTACAGTGGCCAATTACATCCACCACCATTGATGGCAGGTGTTGGTCCATTATTGCCTTGGGATGTTGCCTTAGACACCACCAAGATGTTAGCCCATCTACAGTGTCTGGCCCTTGGTTGGTGCAACCAGTTGTGTCCAACACCATCGATGACAGATGTTGGCCCATTGTTGCATCAAGATGTTACCTTAGATACCTCCCTGGCAAGTGTTAGCCCTTTGGTGCCTGATGTTGCCTTAAGCTCCTCATTGGCTGGTGCTTGTTGCTTAGTCCCTCGAACACCACTTTGGTCTTTGGCTGGTGTGGCCAATTTGGTCCACCACCATCGATGGTAGATGCTAGCCCGTTGTTGCCCTAGGATGTTGCCTCAGACACATCCTTTGTGGGTGTTGGCCCCTTGGTGCCCGATGTTGCCTCAAGCTCTTCCTTGGTTGGTGCTTGGCCCTTCATCCCCTAAACACCTCTTTGGTCTTTCGCTGGTGTAGCCAATCAAATCCACCATCATTATCGATAGATGTTGGCCTATTGTTGCTCCAAGATGTTGCCTCAGACACCAACGGGATGTTAGCCAATCGACAACGTCTAGCTCTTAAATTGTGTAGCCAATCGTATCCAACACCATTGATGGCAGCTGCTAGCCCATTATTGCATCAAGATGTCGCTTGAAACACCTTTTTGGTGGTTGCTAGCCCTTCGGTGCCCAATGTTGCCTTGAGCTCCTTCCTGGTGGGTGGCCTAGCACTTGATCCCCTGAACACCTCTTTGGTCTTTAGTTGGTCCGACCAATTGCATCCACCACCATTGGTGGCAAATGCTAGCCCATTGTTGCCCCAGGATGCTGTCTCTGACACTATTAGGATACTAGCCCATTGATAGCGTCTGGCCCTTGGTTGGTGTGTCAAATCATGTCCAACACCATCAATAATAGATGCTGGCCCGTTGTTGCCCTTGGATGTTGCCTTAGACATCTCCCTGGTGAGTGCTGGCCCATTAGAGCCCGATGTTGCCTAGAACTCTTTCTTGGCAAGTTCCTGTTGCTTGATCCCCCGAACACCTCTCTGGTCCTTAGCTAGTGCGGTTAATTGTGTCCACCGCTATCGGCAGTAGATGCTGGCTTGTTGTTGCCCTAGGATGTTGCCTCAGACACCATAAGGATGCTAGCCCATCAACAGAGTCTGGCCCTTGGCTAGTGTGGCCAATCAAGTCCAACAACCATCGAAGGTAGATGATGGCCCCGTTGTTGCCTTATGATGCTGCCTCAGACACCTCCTTGGTGGGAGTTGGCTCGTCGATGCCCGATGTTGCCTCAAGCTCCTTCTTGGAGGGTACCTAGCACTTGATCCCCTGAACACCTCTTTGGTTCTTGACTAGTACAGCCAATTGTATCCACCACCATCAATAGCAGAAGCTGGCCCATTGGTGCCCTGGGATTTTACCTCAGACACCATCGAGATGCTGGCCCATCAATAGTGTCTGGACTTTGGCTAGTGCGACCAATCAGGTCCAACACTATCAGTGATACATGTTGGCCTATTGATGCCTCAAGATGTTGCCTCGAGCTCTTCCTTGGCTAGTGCCTGGTGCTTGATCCCCTAAACACCTCTTTGGTCCTTAGGTGGTGTGACCAATCACGTCCACCTCCATCAATGGTAGATTCTAGCCTATTGTTGCCTCGAGATGTCACCTCAAACACTATCAGAATGCTGGCCTATTGACATTGTTTGGCCTTTGGCTGGTGAGGCTATTCACATCCAATGCCATTGGTGCCAGATACTGGTGGGTGCTTTCCTATCGGTGCCCGATGTTGCCTCGAGCTCATCCTTGGCAAGTAGCCTGGTACTTGATCCCCCGAACACCTCTTTGGTCTTTTCCTGGTGTAGCCAATTCTGTTAACCATTATCGATCGTAGATGCTGGCCTATTATTGCCTTAAGATGTTACCTTGGACAACATCAGGATGTTGGCCCATCAATAACGTCTAGCCTTTGGCTGGTGTAGCCAATTGCATCCATCACCATCAGTGGTAGATGCTGGCCCATTATTGCCCTAGGATGTTGCCTAAACACCATCATGATGTTGGCCAATCGATAGTGTCTGGGCCTTGGATGGTGTGACCAAACATTTCCAACACCATCGACAGTAGATGCTGGCCTGTTATTACCCTGGGATGTTGCCGCAGACACCTTATTGCCAGGTGCTTGCCACTCGATGCCTGATGTTGCCTTGAGCTTTTCCTTGGTAGGCAACCTGGTGCTTGATCAACTAAACACCTTTTTTGTCCTTGGCTAGTGCAACCAATCGTGTCCTCCACTATTGGTGGTACATGCTAGCCCGTTGTTACCTCGAGATGTTACCTTAGACACCATTGGGATGTTGGCCTGTCTACAGCGTCTAGACCTTGGCTGGTGTGGCCAATCATATCCAACACCATCTATAGCAGATGCTGTCCCATTGTTGCTACAAGATGTTACCTCAAATTCTATCAGGAAGTTGGCCTATTGGCCGCATCTGGCCCTTGGCTGGTGCAGCCAATCTCGTCCAACACCATCGATGATAGATGCTGGCCCATTGTTGCCCTGGGATGTTGCTTAGGACACCTCTTTGGTAGGTGCTGGGCCCTCGATGCCCGATGTTGCCTCAACCTTTTCCTTGGTCGATGCTTAGTGCTTGATCCCCTAAACAACTTTTTGGTTCTTAGCTAGTGTGGCCAGTGCATCCACCACCATCAGTGGTAGATGCTAGCCCATTGTTACCTGGGGATGTTGCCTCAAACACCATTGGGATGTTGGCCAATCGATAGTGTTTGGCCCATGACTGGTGTGGCCAATCATGTCCAAAACCATCGATGGTAGATACTGGCCCATTGTTGCCCTAAATGCTTCCTCAGATGCCTCCCTAGCAGGTGCTAAACCCTCAATGCATGATGTTGCCTCAAGCTCTTCCTTGGTGGGTGCCTGTCACTTAATCCCTCAAACATCTCTTCGATCCTTGGCTGGTGTGGCCAATCATGTCCAACACCATTGGCGACAAATGCCTGCCCATTGTTACCTCGGGATGTTGCCTTATACACCATAAAGATGCTGGCCTATTGATAGTGTCTAGCCCTTGGTTGGTATGACCAATCGCATTCAACACCATCAACAATAGATGCTGGCATGTTGTTGCATCGGGATGTTGCCTCAAACACCTCCCTAGAGGGTACAAGCCCCTCAATGCCATGTGTTACCTCAAGCTTCACCTTGGTAGTGCCTGGCTCTTGATCCCCTAAACACCTATTTAGTCATTTGTTGTTGTGGCCAATTGCATCCACCACCATCGATGGTAGATGTTGGCCCATTGTTGCCCCAAGATATTACACCAGACACTATAGGGATGTTGGCCCGTCGATAGCATCTAGCCCTTGGCTAGTTTGACCAATCATGTCCAACACTATCGGTGACATATGTTTGCTCATTGTTGCCCTGAGATGTTGCCTCGGACACCTCCCTGGTAGGTGTTGGCCCCTCGATGCTTGATGTTACCTCAAGCTTCTCCTTGGTAGGTGCCTGGCACTTGATCCCTCAAACACCTTTTTGGTCCTTAGTAGATGCTGGCTTATTGTTGCCTCTGGATGTTGCCTCTAACACCATCAAGACGATGGCCCGTCAATAGTGTCTAGCCCTTGGCTGGTGAGGCAAATCGCGTCCAACACCATCAATGGCAGATGCTAGTGCATTGTTACCCTGAGATGTTGCCTCGAACACTTCCATGGTAGGTGTTGGCCCCTCGGTGCCCCAGACACCTTTTTTGGTATATGCTGGTGTATGGTATGGGCATTTATATCGACCATCATCAGCATAAGCTGGCCTTTGGTATAGGCAATTGCCTCGACTAGCATTGGCATAAACTAGCCCTTGATATAGGTACTTGCTTCAACCACCATCGACTCATGCATGCCTCGATTTGCATTGGCATAATTTGGAATCAATGCGATCAGATGCCTCAACCACCATCACCATAAGCTGACCCTTGGTATGGCCACTTGCCTTGACCACCATTGGCACATGCCATGCCTCGATTAGCATCGACAGAAGATAGCCCTTTGTGTCGTTTGTGCCCAATTGTACTCATAACTGCATTAGGTCTCCAAGGTGAATAGCCTTTGGTCGATGGAACAATGTAGGCAAGGGAAGTTAGCAAAATGGATCCGTAACCTCAAGTAAAGGACTAGCTCTAAAGGTTGGGCATGGGGTCCTAGTCTCAAACATGATAATCAGTGCCCACACCTATGTCCGATTATGTGCCTTGCACTTGGGACTAGCTCAATTCTGTCAAACCTTAACACCATGCCTAAGCCTGTGGAGTCCTGATCACTACCCGTACCATTGTCTCGATCTAGATCTCTTGACCTTTGCCTTGAGTAGGCCTCAAGGCTTGGTCACCTAGACTGTTAGACCCTATCTCGCTAGAACCCTAGGCCAATCCCAGCAACTTGCTAACCGTGACACATGCCCATGCCTCAACCATCCTTAAAACATGTTGGCCTTTGGTCTTGGCACATGCCTCGAGCTCCATTTGCACATGCTGGCCTTTTATGCGAGCAATTCCCTTGAACACCATTGGCACATGCTGGGTGGGGCACCAAGCACCAGCACCTGGGCCCGGGTGTTTGGCACATGCCTCGAACTCCATTGCCACACACTAGCCTTCGATATGAGTTGTTACCTCAAATACCATCGACAACATTCGACCCTTGGCTAGTGTGGCCAATCGCATCCAATGCCATCAATGAGAGATGCTAGCCCATTATTGCCCTGTAATGTTGCCTCGAACACCTTCTTTACAAGTGCTGGCTCTTCGGTGCCCAAAGTTACCACGAGCTCCTCTTTGGCAAGTTCTTGGTGCTTCATCCTTTGAACACCTCTTTGGTCCTTGGCTAGTACAGCCAATCACATCCACCACCATCGATGGTAGCTGCTACCCGATTGGGATGCCAGCCTGTCGACAGCATCTGGCCCTTGGCAAGTGTGGCAAATCACATTTAACACCATTGACCACAAATGCTGGGTCACTGTTGCCCTAGGATGTTACCTCGGACACCTCTCTGGCAATTGCTAGGCCCTTAGCACTCGAGGTTGCCTCGAGCTCCTCCTTAGCTGGTGCCAAGTGCATGGTTCCCCAAACACCTCTTTGGTCCTTAGCTAGTGTGACCAATCGCATCCACCACCATTGGCGGTAGATGCTAGTCCGTTGTTTCCCTAAGATGTTACCTTGAACCCCATTGGGAGTTTGGCCCATCGACAGCGTCTGGCCCTTGACTGGTGTGATCGATTGCATCCAACACCATCGGTGGTAGATGTCGGCCTATTGTTGCCCTGGGATGTTGGCTCAAACACCTCTCTGGCCAATGCTTAACCCTCGATGTCTGATGTTGCCTCGAGCTCCTCCTTGGTGGGTGCCTGGTGGTTTATTGGCTGAACACCTATTTGGTCCTTGGCTGATGCAACTAATCTCATCCACCACCATCGATGGCAGATGCTAGCCCATTGTTACCCAAGGATGTTGCCTTGGACACATTGGGATGCTAGCAAATCGATGGTGTCTGGCCCTTGGTGGTGTGACAAATCATGTCCAACACCATCGATGGCAGATGCTAGCCCGTTATTACCTTGGGATGTTACCTCGGACACCCCTCTGGCGAGTGCTAGCCCCTCGATGCCTGATGTTTCCTTAAGCTCCTTCTTGGTGGGTAACTTGAGGATGCCGGCCTGATGACAGTGTCTAGCCCTTAGTTGGTGTAGCCAATTACGTCCAACACCATCGACAGTAAATGCTAGCCCATTGTTACCTCAGGTTGTTGCCTCAGACACCTCTCTAACGGGTGCTACCTTTCTAGTGCCCGATGGTGCCTCAAACTACTCCTTGACAGGTGCCTGGCACTTGATCCCCTAAACACCTCTTTGGTCTATGGCTAGTACAACCAATCGCATCCACCACCATTAGCGACAAATGTTGGCCTACTGTTGCCTTGGGATGTTGCCCTAGGATGTTGCCTCGAACACCATCAAGATGCTGGCCTATTGATAGCATTTGGGCCTTGGCTGGTGTGGCCAATCATGTCCAACACCATCGACGGTGAATGTTAGCCCATTGTTGCCCTGGGTTGTTACCTCGGACACTTTTTCTGTGGGTGCAGGCCCCTCAGAGCTTGATGTTGCCTTGAGCTCTTCCTTGGTGGGTGCCTGGTGTTTGATCCTTCGAATACATCTTTGGTCCCTAGTTGGTGTAACCAACCGCGTCCAGCACCATTAGCAGCAGATGTTAGCCCAATGTTGCCCTAGGATGTTACCATAGACACCATCAAGATGCTAGCTCATCAATAGTGTTTGGCCCTTGCCTGGTGTAGCCAATCGTATCTAACACCATCAATGGTAGATGCTAACTCATTATTGCCCTAGGATGTTGCCTTTGACACCTCTCTGGTAGGTGTTGGCCCCTCGATACCCAATGTTGCCTCGAGCTCCCCCTTGGTGGAAGCCTAGCCTTTGATCCACCGAACACCTTTTTGGTCCTTAGCTGGTGTGGCCAATCGTGTCTGCCACCATCAACGGTAGATGTTGGTCCGTTGTTGCCCTGAGATGTTACCTCAGACACCATCGAGATGCTAGCCCATCCACAGTGTCTAGCCTTTCACTAGTGTGGTCGACGCGTCCAACACCATCGGTGATAGATGCTAGCCAGTTGTTGCCCTGAGATGTTGCCTCAGACTCTTTCTTGTCGAGTGCTGGTCCCTCGATGCTCGATGTTGCCTTGAGCTCCTCCTTGGCGGGTGCCTAGCACTTGATCCCCCAAACACCTCTTTTATCCTCAACTGGTCAGCTAATCATGTCCACCACCATCTGTGATAGATGCTAGCCCATTTTTGCCCTTAAGATGTTGCTTCAGGCACCATCAAGATGCTGGCCTATCCACAGCGTCTGGCCCTTGGCTAATGTGACCAATCATGTCCAACACCATCAGTGATAGATACTGGCCTATTATTGCCCTAAGATGTTGGCTCAAACACCTCTCTGATGGATGTTGGCCCTTCAATGCCCAATGTTGCCTCAAACTACTCTTTGGAAAATATTTGAGGCTTGATCCCCTGAACACCTCTCTGGTTTTTAACTTGTGCAACTAACCGCATCCATCACCAATAGTGGTAGATGCTAGCCCAATGTTGCCCCGAGATGTTGCCATAGACACCATCGAGATACTGGCCCATCTATGGCATCTGGCCTTTGGTTGGTGTGACCAATTACGTCTAACACCATCAATGGTAGATGCTAGCCATTGTTGCCCTAGGATGTTGCCTCATACACCTCTTTATAGGTGTTGGCCCCTTTGTGCCCGATGTTGCCTTGATCTCCTCCTTGCTGGGTGCCTGGCGCATTATCCCCTGAACCTTTCTTTGGTCTTTAGCTGGTGTGGCCAATCACATCCACCATCATCGATAACAGATGCTAGCCCATTGTTACACCGGGATGTTACCCCGAACACCATCAAGATGCTAGCCCATTGATAGTTTCTGGCCTTTGGCTATTGCAACCAATCACTTCCAACACCATCGATGGCAGATGCTAGCCCGTTGTTACCTCAGGATGTTGCCTTGGACACCTCTCATGCGGGTGCTTTCCCCTCGATGCTCAATGTTACCTTGAGCTCTTCCTTGGTGGGTGGCCTAGCTTTTGATGCCCCAAACATTGCTTTGGTCCTTGGCTGGTGCAGCCAATCCCATCCACCACCATCAATAGTAGATGTTGGCCTGTAGTTGCCCTAGTATGTTGCCTTGGACACCATCGTGATGCTGGTCCGTCAACAGCATTTGGACCTTGGCTAGTGTAGCCAATCACATCCAACACCATCGACAGTTGATGCTGGCCCATTATTGCCCCGAGATGTTGCCTCGACACCTCTCTGGTGGGTGCTGGCCCCTCAGTGCCTGATGTTGCCTTAAGCTCCTCCTTGGTGGGTGCCTGGCGCTTGATCCCTTGAACACCTTTTTGTTCCTGGGGTGGTACGGCCAATTGTATCTACCACCATTGGTGCAGATGCTAGCCTGCTTTACCCCTAGATGTTACCTCGAACATCATCAGGATGCTGGCCTATTGATAGTGTCTGGCCCTTGGCTGGTGACATTTATCGTGTCCAACACCATCAATGACAACTGCTTACCCATTGTTGCCCTGAGATGTTGCCTCAAACATCTTTTTGGTGAGTTCTAGCCCCTCAGTGCCCAGTGTTACCTTAAGTCCCTCTTTCGTGGGTGCCTAGTGCTTAATCCCTCAACACCTCTTTAGTCCTTAGTTGGTGCAACCAATTGAGCACTATTGACAATAGATGCAGGCCTGTCATTGCCCCTCGATGTTGCCTCAGACACCATTGGGATACTGGCTTGTCGATAGTGTCTGGCCCTTGGCTGGTGTGGCCAATCACGTCCAACACCATCGATGACAAATGTTAGTCGATTGTTACCCTGAGATGTTACTTTAGCAGCTCCCTAGTAGGTGCTGGCCCCTCGGTGCCTGATGTTGCCTTGAGTTCCTCCTTGGCGAGTGCCTGGCACTTGATCCCCTAAACACCTCTTTGGTCCTTGGCTTGTGTGACCAATTGCATCCATCACCATCGACGACAGATGCTGGCCAGTTGTTACTTCGAGATGTTGCCTTAGACACCATTAAGATGCTAGCCCATTGACAGCATCTGGCCTTTGGTTGGTGCGACCAATCTTGTCCAACACCATCGATGGTAGAAGCTGACCTGTTGTTTCCCCAAGATGTTGCCTTAGACACCTCCCTAACGGGTGTTAGCCCCTCTGTGCCTGATGTTACCTCGAGCTCTTCCTTGGTAGGGGCTTGAAACTTGATCCCTTAAACACCTATTTGGTCATTGGCTTATGCAGCCAATTGTATCCACCACCATTATGCTAGATGTGATGCCAGATTTTGGCCCATTGTTGCCTCGGGATGTTACCCTAGACAGCAATAGGATGCTAGCCTGTCAACAGCATCTGGCTCTTGACTGGTGCGATCAATCATGTCTAACACCATTAATGATATATGCTGGCCTATTGTTGCCCTAAGATGTTGCCTCAAAAACCACCATGGCTAGTGCTAGCCCCTCTTTTCCTTGGACACCTCTTTCGTAGATGTTGGTGTCACGGGCTCTACTCTCAAACCAAACACCATGGGCCCTAGAGTAGGAATAAACTTTGTATCCCTAAGTCAACCTATGAAACAAGCATGCGGGCACTAAATAAACCAAAGAGGTAGAATAACCAAGCTAAGTACAAGTTTGTCGAGGCTTGGTAGGAGCAAGCTGACTTGGCCAGAGTCTGTCTACATAAAGCGACAAAGAGGTTGAAGAAGTGGGCAGACTAGAATAGGTGGGACGTGCAGTTCCAAGTTGGAGCTTGGTGTTGGTGAAGTTGCATCCCATTATGTGCCATAGGGGGCTGCACAAAGTCCTAGTTCGAAGGTATGAGGGACCTTTTCGAGTAGTCAAAAGGGTAGGCAAGGTTGCCTACAAGCTGGATATGCCCCTAAGCTGATGGTACACTCAGTGTTCCATGTAAGCATGCTCAAGTTGTTCCATGAGGATGAAAGAGATCCAGGACGGGCAGAGTCAAAGCGTGTGCCATTGAAAGCAAGGGCCTCATATGAGAAAGAGGTCCACAGTATCATAGCTAACTTGGAGGTGAGATAGAAAAACTACCAACCAAGACAAGAGTACTTGGTGCAGCTGGAAGGGACTTCAGACAGTAAGGTGAGTTGGGAACTAGTAAAAGACTTATGGTAGTTTGGGGACCAGATCAAGCAATACCATGCAGAGGATGTAAGAGGGCATTGTGCAATTAGATGGGAGCGAATGTCACACCTTGGGCGGGTGCACCAAGCACATCAAGCACACTAGCATGCGTACCTGAATTGAGGCTCATGCACCAGGTACACTGGCGGGAGTTAGCATGCAAGGCCTTGGAGGCAAGGCCAGAACACCCGCACAACCTGCAGGCCAGCCCATAAGACCAAGGTCTAGCCTGCATCATGCCCACACCACATCCAACAGGGCCCAAGATGAGAGATATGCAAGGGGATCTTCTGGAAGATCATAGGATCAGTAGGTGCCTTCTGGCATATCTAGTTGACCTTTAAAATCAGGAGATAGAATCCTGATTGATTGTAATCTTTGTAATTCCTTGATTTTAGCCTTGATTCTAGGGATTTAGCCATAAGTATAGCTAAGAGCCTCAACTATAAATAGAGGGCTGCTCTACCCTCATTTGTACATGATCATACACTTCTATTTCAGTGAATACAAAGCATATTCCAGCAAGCTATCTTATTTTCCTATTTCCCTCAAACTTGCACATTCAGCCATTTCCATTGTTCTAATGCTCGTACGCTGGTGTTTTAGGCTGACTTAGGCTATAAAGAGGTGATTCAAAGCCTAAGGTCATATGGATTCTGAGTCTAAGGTCAGAGCCCGTGACACAGGCACATGCCTCAACCACCATCAGCATAAGTTGACCTTTGGTATGGGCACTTGCCTCGACCACCATTGACACATGCCATGCCTCGATCAGCATCAATAGAAGATGGCCCTTGGTGCCATCCATGCCTGATCGAACTCATAACTACATCAGGTCTCCAAAGTGAATAGCCTTTAGTTGATGGAGCAATGTAGGCAAGGAAAGTTGACAAAATGGATCCATAACCTCGAGAAAAAGATTGGCTCTAAGGGTTGGGCACGAGGGTCTTAGTCCTGATCCTGATCATCAGTGCCTGTACTTATGCCTGACTTTGTGCCCTGTATTTATGCCTGCCTCAATTTTGTTAAACTTGAACACTGTGCCTGAGCCTCTGTAGTCTTGATCAATTCTCGCTCCATGTCCCAGTCCAATTCCCTTGACTTGCACCATAAATAGGCCTTAAGGCCTGGTTCTTAGGCTATCAGACCCTATCTTGCTAGAACCCTTGGGTTAGTCCCAACTTGCTTACTGACCATGACACATGCCCTTGCCTTGACCACCATCGGGACGTGTTGGCCATTGCTTTTGGCACATGCCTCAACCACCATCAGCATATGCCAACCTTTTATATAGGCAATTCCCTCAAACATTATTGGCATATGCTGGGTCACACACCTAGTGATCGCACCTAGGCTCATGTGCTCGACACTTGCCTTGAACTCCATCACCACTTGCTAGCCCTCAGTACAGGTTGTTGCCTCGAATGCCATCTATACCGTGTGGCCCTTGGCTGGTGTGACCAATCGCATCCAACACCATTAGTGATAGATGCTGGCCCATTGTTGCCTCGGGATGTTGCATTGAACACCTCCTTGATAGGTGCTGGCCCCTCAGTGCTTGATGTTGCCTCGAGTTTCTCTTTGGTGGGTGCCTAGCACTTGATCCCCTGAACATCTCTTTCATCTTTGGCTGGTGCGACCAATCGCTTCTACCACCATCGATGGTAGATACTAGCCTATTGTTGCCTCAGGATGTTACCTCAGACACCATCAAGATGCTGGCCATCAACAGTGTTTGGCTCTTGGTCGGTGCTACCAATCTTGTCCAGCACCATCGATGGCAAATGTTTACCCACTGTTGCCTTGGGATGTTGCCTCAAACACCTCTCTAGAGCGTGCTAGCCCCTCGGTGCCCATTGTTGCCATGAGCTCCTCTTTGGTGGGTGCTAACGCTTGATCCCTCGAACACCTCTTTGGTCCTTGGTAGGTGTAGCCAATCATGTCCACCACCATCGGTGGTAGATGCCAGCCCGTTGTTGCCTCAGGATTTTACCTCGAACACCATCGAGATGCTAACTCGTCAATAGTGTCTGGCCCTTGGTTGGTGTGACCAATCGTATCCAACACAATTGATGGCAGATGCTGCCCTATTGTTGCCTCAGGATATTGGCTTGGACACCTCCTTGGCAGGTGCTAGCTAGCCTAATGTTGCCTTGAGCTCCTCCTTAATGGGTCCTTAGTGCTTAATCTTCTGAACGCCTCTTTGGTCCTTGGCAGATGGGGCTAACCATGTCAACCAGCATCGCTAGTAGATGCTAGCCCATTGTTGCCCCAAGATGTTACCTCAAATGCCATCGAGATGCTGGCCTATCTACAGCATCTGGCCCTTGGTTGGTTTAGCCAATTATGTCCAACACCATTGGTAGTAGATGCCAGCCCATTATTGCCCTAAGATGTAACCTCGAACACCTCTCTGGACCCTTCAGCCCCTCGTCCAATGTTGCATCAAGCACCTCCTTGGTGGGTGGCCTGGCGCTTGATCCCTCAAACACCTCTTCGGTTTTGGCTAGTGCAGTTAATTGCATCCATCACCATCAGCAGTAGATGCTAGCTCATTGTTACCTCGAGATGTTACCTCAAACACCATTAGGACGCTAGCTCATGATAGCATTTGGCCCTTGGCTGGTGCGGCCAATTGTATCCAACACCATCGGTGGTAGATGCTGGCTCGTTGTTGCCTCAGGATGTTGCCTCAAACACCTCTCTGGTGGGTGCTAGCCCCTTGATGCTGATATTGCATTAAGCTCCTCTTTGGCGAGTGCTTGGCATTTGATCCCTCAAACACCACTTTGGTCCTTGGCTAGTGTAGCTAATCGCATCCACCACCATTAGCGGTAGATGCTGGCCCATTGTTGCCCTAAAATGTTGCCTCAAACACCATTGGGACGCTAGCCTGTCGACAGTGTTCATCCTTTGGCTGGTGCAACCGATCGCATTGAACAAAATTGGTGACAAAAGTTGGCCCATTGTTGCCTCAAAATATTGCCTCAACACCTCCCCGATGAGTGTTAGACCTTCGGCGCCTGATGCTGCCTCAAGCTTCTCCTTAGTAGGTGCCTGGTGCTTGATCCCCCAAACTCCTCTCTGGTCCTTGACTGGTGTGGCCAATCATGTCCACCATGATCGATAGTAGATGTTGGCCTGTTATTGCTCTAAGATGTTACCTCAAACACCATCGGGATGTTGGGTGGGCCCATCAATAGCGTTCGGTCCTTGGTTGGTGCGGGCAACACCATTGACGGCAAATACTGGCCGTTGTTTCCCCGTGATGTTATAGTAAACACCTCAATGGTAGGGGTTGGCCCTTTTAAGCCTGATGTTGCCCAGAGCTCCACCTTAGTGGGTGGCTTAGTGCTTGATTCCCCAAGCACCTCTTTGGTCATTGGCTAGTGTAGCCAATCATGTCCACAACCATCAGCTACAGATGTTGGCTCGTTGTTGCCTTGGAAAGTTACCTCAGACACCATCGAGATGCTAGCCCATCGAGAACATCTAGCCCTCAACTGGTCTAGCCAATCATGTCAAACACCATTGACGGTAGATGTTGGCTTGATATTGCCTCGTGATGTTGCCTCGAACACTTCCCTAACAGGTGCTGGCCCCTCGGTGATCGATGTTACCTCGAGCTCCTCCTTGGCAGGTGCCTGGCACTTCATCCCTCAAACACCTCTTTGGTCCTTGGCTGGTGTGACCAATCACATCCACCACCATCAATGGTAGATGCTGACCCATTGTTGCCCCAGGATGTTGCCTCGGACACCATCGTAATGCTAGCCCATCGATAGCATTTGGCCCTTGGCTGGTGTGGTCAATTGCATCTGACACTATCAGTGTCAAATATTGGCCTATTGTTGTTGTAAGATGATGCCTTAGACACCTCTTTAGGCAGTGATTGCCCCTCAGAGCCCATTATTGTGTCGAGCTTCTCCTTGTTTGGAAGCCTAGTGCTTGAGCCCCCAAACACCTTTTTGGTCCTTGACTAGTGTGACCAATCATGTCCACCACTATCGATGGTAGATGCTGGCTTGTTATTGCCTCGAGATGCTACCTTGGACACCATCGAATGTTGGCCCGTCCATAGCATTTGGCCTTTTTTTGGTGTGGCCAATTGTATCCAACACCATCGATGGTAGATGTTGGCCTGTTGTTGTGCTGGGGTGTTACCTCAGACACCACCCTAGTGAGTGTTGGCCCCTTGATGCCTGATGTTGCCTTGAGCTACTCCTTGGTGGGTTCCTAGCACTTGATCCCCCAAACACCTCTTTGGTCCTTGGCTGGTGTGGCCAATTGCATCAACCATCATTAGCGGTAGATGCTAGCTAGTTGTTGCCTTAGGATGTTGCCTTGGATGCCATCAGGATGCTGGCTCATTGGCAGTATTTGGCCCTTAGTTATTACAGCCAATTACGTCCAACATTATTGATGGTAGATGCTAGGCCATTGTTGCTCCACGATGTTACCTCAGACTCTTCTTTAATGAGTGCCAGTGCCATGATGCCTGATGTTGCCTTAAGCTCCTTTTTGGAAGATGCCTACCGCTTGATCCTTCAGACACTTTTTTAGTCCTAGGCTAGTGTGGCCATTCATGTCCACCACCATCAATGGCAGACGATAGCTAGTTGTTGATGTTACCTCAGACACCATCAGGATGTTGGCACATTGATAGCGTTTAGCCCTTTGCTAGTATGACCAATCACACCTAACACCATCGATAGCAAATGCTGGCCTATTAATGCCCTAGTAAGTTACCTTAGACACCTCTTTGATGGATGCTCATCCCTCATTCCCTAACATTGCATTGATCTTCTCTTTGGTAGGTGACTGGTGCTTGATTCCCTGAACACCTCTTTGGTCCTTGGTTGGTGTGACCAATCGCATCCACCACAATCAGTGGCAGATGTTGGCCCATTATTACCAATGGATGTTACCTTGGACACCATCATAATGTTGGCCCGTTGATAGCGTTTGGCCCTTCGTTATATAGCCAATGGTGTCTGACACCATTGATGGTAGATGTTGGCCTATTGTTGCCCTCGGATGTTGCCTCAGACACCACCTTACGGGTGCTAGCCCATCAATGCTCTATGTTGCCTCGAGCTCTTCCTTGACGGGTGTCTAGCGCTTGATCCCCCGAACACCTCTTTGGTCCTTAGCTAGTGTGGCCAATCATATCCACCACCATTAACGATAGATGCTATCACATTGTTGCCCTAGGATATTACCTCGAACACCATAAGATGTTGGCCCATCAATAGCATTTGGCGCTTGGCTAGTGCAGCCATTCGCATCCAACATCTTCGACTGTAGATGCTGGCCCATTGTTGCCTCAGGATGTTGCCTTGGACACCTCACTGGCAAGTGTTGGCCCTTCGATGCCTGATGTTGCCTCAAGCTCTTTTTTAGCAGGTGTATGGTGCTTGATCCCTTAAACACCTCTTCGGTCCTTGGCTAGTGTGGCCAATTGCATCCACCACCATCGATGGTAGATGTTGGCCCGTTGTTGCCCCAAGATGTTTCCTCAAACACCATAAGGATGCTGCCCTGTTGATAGTGTCTGGCCCTTGGCTGGTGTAACCAACCATGTCTAATACCATCGGTGATAGATTCTAGCCTGTTGTTGCCCAGAGATGTTGCCTCGACACATTCTTGGTGGGTGCTAGCCCTTCAGTGCTTGATGTTGCCTCGAACTACTCTTTGGTAGGGGCCTAGTGCTAAGATATTACCTCATACACCATCAGGATGCTGGCTTGTTGATAGTGTCTGGCCCTTGGTTAGTGTAACCAATCATATCCAGCACCATTGATGACAGATGTTGGCTCATTGTTGCCCGAGATGTCACCTTGGACACCTCTCTGGTGGGTGTTGGCCTCTCAATGCCAAATGTTGCCTCAAGCTCCTCTTTGGTAGGTGGCATAAAGCTTGATCCCCTAAACACCTTTTTGGTCCTTGACTGGTACTGCTAATCGCATCCACCACCATCGATGGCAAATGCTAGCCCATTGTTGCTTTAAGATGTTACCTTAGACACCATTGGGATGGTAGCCCATCAATAGCGTCTGGCTCTTGGCTCATGCGACCAATTGCATCCAACACCATCGGTAGTAGATGTTGGCCTATTATTGCCTTGGGATGTTGCCTCAAACACCTCCCTAGCTATAGCTAGCCCATTAGTGCCTAATGTTGCCTCAAGCTCCTCCTTGGAAGGTGACCTAGCGCTTGAACCCCCAAACAACTCTTTGGTCTTTGACTAGTGAGACCAGTTGCATCGACCACCATCAGTAGTAGATGCTAGCCCATTGTTGCCTCTAGATGTTACCTTGGACACCATCAGGACGCTAGCCGATCGATAGTGTCTGGCCCTTAGCTTGTTTAGCCAATCTCATGCAACACCATTGATGGTAAATGCTAGCCCATTATTGCCCCGAGATGATTCCTCATACACCTCCTTGGTAGGTGCTTAACCCTCGGTGCCTAATGTTGCCTCGAGCTCTTCCTTGGCTGGTGCCTAGTGCTTGATCCCTTAAACACCACTTTGGTCCATGACTGGTGTAGCCAAATGCTTCTACCACCATCAGTGGTAGATGTTAGCCCATTGTTGCCTTGGGTTACCTCCGATAACATTGAGATACTGGCCCATTGATAGTGTTTGGCCCTTGGTTGGTGCGACCAATCATGTCCAACACCATTGGTGGTAGATACTAACCTGTTGTTACCCCGAAATGTTACCTCAAACACCTTTTTGGTGGGTGCTGGCCCTCATTGCCCAATATTGCCTTTAGCTTCTCCTTGGCAGGTTCCTGGCACTTGATCCCCTGAACAACTCTTTGGTCCTTGGTTGGTGTGGCCAATCACGTCTAACACCATCAATGACAGATGCTAGCCTACTGTTGCCCTGGGATGTTGCCTCAGACACCTTTATGGTGGTTGCTAGCCCCTCAGTGCCTAATATTCCCTTGAGCTCCTTTTTAGCGAGTGCTTGGTGCTTCATCCCCCAAACACCTCTTTGGTCCTTGGCTAGTGAGACCAACCATGTCCATCACCATCGATGGTAGATGCTAGCCCATTGTTGACCTGGGATGTTACCTCAAACAACATCGGGATGCTGGCCCATCGATAGCATCTGGCCCTTGGCTGGTGTGGCCAATCGTGTCCAACATCATCGACGGTAGATGCTACTCATTGTTGCCCCAAGATGTTGCCTCAGACACCTCTTTGAGGGGTGCTGGACCCTTTATGCCCTAGATACCTCTTTGGTAGATGCTGGTGTCACGAGCTTCGCTCTCAAACCAGAAATCGTGTGGCCTTAGATTAGGAATGAACTCCATATGCCTAAGTTAGCCTACGAAATAAGCATGTGGGCAGTAAACCAACCAGAGAGGTAGAATGCACAAGTTAGGGATTAACTGAGCCCCCTTTTGTGTGCTGTAGATCTTAGAGGCTTTCTATATGGTTCTGGTTTGGCCATACTCCCTGGGAGCATCTGGGTGCAGTGTGAGCATGTTGTGGGTCTGGCTTTGATGTTACGGACAGGCCTAACTTAGGGGCGAGTAGTCTGCGTACTTCTACCATGACTATTGATAGAACCCCCACCTCTGTGTCTAGTGTTGAGCCTTGGTCGCTGGTGCATAGGGCTTAGCTCTTGGTGTGCATGCTTGGCATGTGACACTGGCACTTGCTGTGGATTGTTGCCTCAGACACCCCTGGGTCTAACTTGTGCCTGCACCTCGATCATCAATGCCCACCTTTAGGTCTGACTGTGTGCTTCTGTACTACTCACCAACATTTGCACCTGCACCTGGGCTTGGCTCAATTTTACAAAATCAAAACACCGTGCCCGAGCCTCTAGAGTCCTAATCACTACCTGCACCACTGTCTCAATCTAGTTCCCTTGACTTGTGCCTCAAGTAGGCCTCAAGCCCTAGTCCCCTAAGCTATCAGACCTTGTCCTATTAGAACCCAAGGGCCAATCCCAGCTTGCTTGCTGGTCATGACACATGCCCTTGCCTCGACCACCATCAAGAGATGTTGGCCCTTGGTCTCAGCACTTGCCACAATCACCATTGGCACATGCTACCCCTTTGTGTAGGTAGTTCTCTCGAACACCATCAGTACATGCTAGGTCGCACACATATCGCCCACACTAGGCCTAAGCCACACACCATGCGTACCACAACCGACAGTAGGTGGGTTCAGACACATCCTCATATTTTTGCTGTACCAAAGCCATTTTTATGGCCTACGAATTCATATGAGTGCTCCCTAATGCCTCCGTAACACGTGCGAGTGTCTTGAGCCTGGGCAGAGCACCATGCATGCCACGACCAAATGGTGAGTGGGTTTAGGTGCATCTTCATATTTGCACCATGCCAATGCCATTTTTATAGCTTGTAAATTCATACAACGGTCCCCTAAGCCTTCATGTGAAGTTTCATGGCAAGATGACTCATTTTCTATTTTTCATGATTTTTGAATTTTTTTACGATTTGTGATTTTTTAAAATTTTTTTAGGAGTTTTGGCCCCAAATTTGGTAGACCTGATCCTTGTATTTTTGTTGGCATGCACAAAAAAATTCAGCTAAAAAATCAAAGTGTAGAAGATTTTCTAGCCATTTGAAAAAAAGTGTCCTCATTTCAAACATTTGAGCAACTATTGGTAGCAAACTTGTAAGTGCTCAAATGCTCTTTAAGAGGGTGTGAGTTCTCGAGGTTGCATATGGGATAGGGGGCCAATATAAGGGCCAAGTACCAGCACCCATCACACATCATATGCAGACAACCCTTACCCCTACCCCCAATTTTCGGAACCCCCATGCCATTGATCAAGTTCTCGGTCGATGCTCCGACAATGGTGCCCGGGCAAAAAAATGTGACACTAAAACATGCTCGAGCCCAACATGTACATTGTGGGCTAAAATCAAACCTCGGCCATGGTCTTTACCATTAATGACACATGTTGGCATATGGTGTGGGTACATGTATCAACCATCATTGGCACAAGCTGGCCTTTGGTATGGGGAATTGCCTCAACCACCATCAGCACAAGTTGGCTTTTAGTACGGACACTTACCTCGACCACCATCAGCACATGCATGCCTTGATCTACATTGGCACAATCTGGAATCATACGGGCACATGCCTCAACCATTATCAGCATAAGCTGACCCTTGGTATAGGCACTTACCTCGACCACCATCGATCGATCAGCATTGATAGAAGATAGCCCTTGATGCCATCCATGCCTGATCATACTCATAATCGTATCAGGTCTCCAAGGTGACTAGCCTCTGGTTGATGGAACGATGTAGGCATAGGAAGTCGATAAAATGGATCCATAACCTCGACGAAAGGATTGGCTCTGAGGGCTAGGCATGGGGATCCTAATCTCAAACTTTATCATTAGTGCCCGCCCTTGGTCTGATCGTGTGCCTTGCACCTGGGCTTGGCATGCCTGAGCCACTAGAGTGCTGATCACTACCTATACCACTATCCCAATCTAGTTCCCTCGACTTGTGCCTTAAGTAGGCCTCAAGGCCTAGTCCATTGGGCTATTGGACCTTGTCTCACTAGAACGCTAGGGCCAGTCCTAGCTTGCTTACTGACTGTGACACATGTCTTTGCCTTGACCACCATCAAGACATGTTGCCACTTGCTCTCGGCATATACCTTGACTATTATCGGCACATGTTGGCCTTTTATGTGAGTAGTTCCCTTAAACACCATCAGCACATGTTGGGTTATGCACCAAGTACCCTCACTTAGGCTCAGGTGTTCAGCACTTACCTCAAACTCCATTGCCATAAGCTAGCCCCCGGTGCGGGTTGTTGCCTTAAATGCCATCAACAGCATATGGCCGTTGGCTGGAGCAACCAATCATATCCAACACCTTCGATAATAGATGCTGGCCCTTTGTTACCTTGGGATGTTGCCTCAGACACCTCTCTGACAGGTGCTGGCCCTTAGTGCTTGATGTTGTCATAAGCTACAACTTAGTGGGTGCCTAGCACTTGATCCCTCGAATGCCTCTTTGGTCATTGTCTGGTGCAGCCAATCATGACCGCCACCATCGGTGGCAAATATTGGCCCATTGTTGCCCTGGGATGTTACCTCAGACACCATCGGGATGCTAGCCCATTGATAGTGTCTAGCCCTTGGCTGGTGCAGCCAATCATGCCTAACACCATTGGCAATAGATGCCAGCCCGTTGTTACCTTGGGATGCTACCTCAAACACCTCACTGGTGAGTGTTGGCCCCTTGGTGCCTGATGTTGCCTCGAGCTCCTCCTTGGCAAGTGCCTGGTGCTTGATCCCTCAAATACCTCTTCGGCCCTTGGTTTTTGCAGCCAATCACATGCACCACCATCGATGGTAGATGCTGGCCTGTTGTTGCCCTAAAATGTTGCCTTAGACACCATAAAGATGCTGGCCCATCAACAACGTCTGACCCTTGGATGGTGTAGCCAATCATGGCATCACTATTAATGGCAGATGCTGGCTCATTGTTACCTCAGACATCTCTATGATGGGTGTTGGCCCTTGATGCCAGATATTGGCTAGAGCTTCTCCTTGGCAAGTAGCATGCGTTTGATCCCCTAAACACCTATTTGGTCCTTGGCTAGTATGACCAATGGTATCCACTACCATTGGCCACATATGTTAGGCCGTTGTTTCCCTGGGATGTCACCTCGAACACCTTTGGGACACTAGCCTACTGATGGAGTCTAGCCCTTGGTTGTTACGACCAATCAGATCCAGCACCATCTATGGTAGATGCTGGCCCATTGTTGCCTCAAGATGTTGCCTCGAACACCTCTTTAATGGGTGTTTACCCCCTAGTGCCCAATGTTGCCTTGAGCTCCTTCTTGGTGGGTGCCTGGCTATCGATCCCCCGAATACCTTTTTTGTTATTGGCTAGTGCAGCCAATTGCACCCACCACCATTGACTATAGATGCTGGCCCATTGTTGCCTTAGGATATTACCTCAAACACCATTGGGATATTGGCCCATCAACAGCATTTGGCCCTTGCCTGGTGTAGCCAATTGCCCCCAACACCATCAATGGTAGATGCTAGCCCATTTATCCCTCGAGAAGTTCCCTCAAACTCCTCCCATGCGGGTGCTTGCCTCTTGGTGCCTGATGTTGCCTTAAGCTCCCCATTGGCAAGCTACCTGGTGCTTGATCCCTCAAACACCACTTTGGTCCTTAGTTGGTGCGACCAATTGGGTCTACCACCATTAACGACAGATGCTGGCCCGTTGTTGCCTTGGGTTGTTGTCATGAACACCATCAGGATGCTAGCCCATTAATAGCGTTTGGCCCTTGGCTAGTGTAGCCAATTATGTCCAACACCATTAGTGGTAGATGCTGGCCCGTTGTTACACTGGGATGTTACCTCGAACACATCCCTAGCCGATGCTGGCCCCTCGATGCTTGATGTTACCTCAAGCTCTTTCTTAATGGGTGCCTGACGCTTGATCCCTCGAACACTACTTTGGTCCTTGGCTGGTGCAGCCAATCACGTCCACCACTATTAGAGGTAGATGCTGGTCAGTTGTTGCCATGGGATGTCACCTTGGACACCATCAGGATACTAGCCTATCAATAGTATCTAGCCCTTTATAAGTGCAGCCAATCACATCCAACACCATCAGTGATAGTTGCTAGCCTATTGTTGCCCTGGGATGTTGCTCAACACCTTTCTGGTGAGTGTTGGCCCTTCAGTGCCCTATGTTGCCTCAAGCTCCTCCTTGGCGGGTGGCCTGGTGCTTGAACCTTTGAACACCTTTTTGGTCTTTGGCTAGTGCGACCAATAGCGTCCACCACCATTGACGACAGATGCTGGCCTATTGTTGTCTTGGGATGTTACCTAGGATACCATCATGATGCTGGCCTGTCGATAATGTCTGGCCCTTGGCTGGTGTGGCCAATCACGTCCAACACCATCAGTGGTAATGCTGACATGCTGTTGCCATTGGACGTTAACTCAGACACCTCCTTATAGGGTGCTTGCCCCTCATGCTCGATGTTACCTTGAGCTGCTACTTAATGGGCCGCCTGGCACTTAACCCCCTAAACACCTCTTTAGTCTTTGGCTGGTGTGGCCAATCGCGTCTGCCGCCATTGATAGCAGATGCTAGCCTATTGTTGCCTCAGGATATTACCTCAGACACCATTAGGATACTAGCCCATCGACAGGTCTGGCCTTTGGCTGGTGCAGCCAATCGTATCCAACACCATTGATGGTAGATGCTAGCCCATTATTGCCTTAGGATGTCACCTCGAACACCTCCCTATTGGGTGCTAGCCCCTCAATGCCCGATGTTGCCAGAAGCTCCTCCTTAATGGGTGGCTTGGTGTTTGATCCCTCAAACACCTCTTTGGTCCTTGGCTGGTACAGCCAATCATGTCTACCACCATTGACGGTAGATGCTAGCCCGTTATTAGCCTAGGATGTTACCTCGAACACCTCCCATGTAGGTGCTTGCCTCTTGTTCCTCGATGTTGCTTCAAACTCCCCATGGTGAGCTACCTGGCGCTTGATCCCTCGAACACCACTTTGGTCCTTTACTGGTGTGGCCAATTGTCTGAACTACCATCAACGACAGATGTTGCGTGTTGTTGCTTTAGGATGTTACATCAGACACCACTGAGATGCTACCTCAAACACCATCAGGATGCTAGCCTATCAGTAGCATCTGGCCTTTAGCTGGTGTGACCAATTACGTCTAACACCATCAGTGATAGATGTTGGCCCATTGTTGCCCCAGGATTAAGCCTCGAACACTTTCTTGGTTAGTGCTGGCCCCTCGATGCTTGATGTTGCCTCGAGCTCTTCCTTAGTGGGTGCCTGGTGCTTGATCCCCTGAACACTGCTTTGGTCTTTAGCTGGTATGACCAATTGCATCGACCACCATCGGTCGTAGATGCTAGCACATTGTTGTCGTGGGATGTCACCTAGGACACCATCGGGAAGCTAGCCCATTGATAGCGTCTGGCCCTTTGTTGGTGTAGCCGATCACTTCCAACACCATCAGCAGTAGATGCTGGCCCATTGTTCCTCGAGATGTTGCCTACAACATGTCCTTAGTGGGTGCTGGCCCCTTAGTGTCGAATGTTACCTCGAGCTCATCATTGGTGGGTAGCCTAGTGCTCGATCCATCGAGCACTTTTTTAGTCCTTGGCTAGTGCGACCACTAGTGTCCACCACCATCGGCAACAGATGGTGGCCCGTTGTTACCTCAGGATGTTGCCTCAGACACCATCGAGATGTTGGCCTATCGATAACATCTAGCCCTTAGCTGTTATGGCCAATCGCATCCAACACCATCGGTGGTAGATGCTGGCATGTTGTTGCCACAGGATGTTGCATTGGACACCTCCCTAGTCGATGCTTACCTCTTAGTGCTTGATGTTGCCTCGAGCTCCTACTTAGCGGGTAGCCTAGTGCTTGATCCCCTGAACACCTCTTTTGTCTTTGGCTAGTGTAGCCAATTGCATCCATCACCATCGATTATAGATACGGGCATGTTGTTACCTCAGGATGTTGCCTCAAAAAACCATCACGATGCTGGCCCGTCGATAACGTCTGGCCCTTGGTTGGTGTAGCCAATTACTTCCAACACCATCGATGGCAAATGTTGGCCCATTCTTAACTTGGGTGTTCCCTCCAATAGTACCTTGGTAGGTGCTAGCCCCTCAATGTCTGATGTTGCCTCAAGCTCTTCCTTGATGGGTGACCTAGAACTTGATCCCTCGAACACCTTTTTGGTTCTTGACGGTGTGGCCAATCGTGTCCACTGCCATTGGCTGTAGATGTTGGCCCATTGTTACCAGGGGATCATGCCTCAACACCATTAGGTTGCTAGCCAATCGATAGGATTTGGCCATTAGCTGCTGCGACCAATCATATCCAACCCATTCGGATGCAAATACTAGCCTGTTGTTGGCCCAAGAAGTTTCCTCAGACACCTTTTTGGCAGGTGCTTGCCTCTCTGTGCTTGATGTTGCCTCGAGCTCTTACTTGGTAGGTGGCCTGACGCTTGATCCCTCGAACACCTCTTTGGTCCTTAGCTGCTATAACCAATCGTATCCACCACCATCCATGGTAGATACTGGCCTGTTGTTGCCCCAGGATGTTGCCTTAGACACTATCAAGATGCTAGCCCATCGATAGCATTTGGCCTTTGGTTGATGTGGCCAATCACATCCAACATCATCAGCGATAGATGTTGGCCCATCGTTGCCCTAGGATATTGCCTTGAACACCTTCTTAGTGGGTACTGGCCCTTTGGTGCCTGATGTTGCCTTGAGCTCCTCCTTGGTGGGTGCTTGGCACTTGATCCCTTTAACACCTCTTCGGTCCCTGGTTGGTGTGGCCTATCGTGTCCACCACCATCAGCAGTAGATGTTGGCCCGTTGTTGTTCTAAGATGTTGCTTCAGACACCATCGGGTTTTTGGCTCATCAAGAGATTTGGTCCTAGGTTGGAGCAGCCAATCATATCCAACATCATCGACAGTAGATGCTAGCCCATTATTGCCTTAGTATGTTGCTTCAAACACCTCCGTGGTGGGTGCTTGCCCTTCAGTGCCCGATGTTACCTCGAGCTCCTCCTTGGTGTGCAGCCGGGCATTTGATCCCCCGAACACCTCTTTGGTCCTTGGTTGTTGTGGCCATTCACGTCCACCACCATCGATGGTAAATGACGGCCTATTGTTGCCCTGAGATGTTACCTTGGACACTATGGAAATGCCGACCAGTCGGCATCATCTAGCCCTTGGCTGGTGTAGCCAATCATGTTCAGCACCATCAATGATAGATGATGGCCTGTTGTTGCCTCGTGATTTTGCCTCGAACACCTCTTTGGTGGGTGTTGGCCCCTCAGTGTCTAATGTTGCTTTGAGCTCCTCATTGGTAAGTGCCTAGTGCTTGATCCTCTAAGCACCTTTTTGGCCTTTGGTTGATGCAACCAATTGCATCCTCCACCATTAGCCCATTATTACCTTGAATTGTTGCATCGGCCACCATCGGGATACCAGCCCATCTTACATGTAGCCCTTGCCTGGTGTGGCTAATTGCATCCAACACCATCGATGACATATGCTAGCCTGTTGTTGCCCTGAGATGTTACCTCTGACACCTCCCTGGTGGGTGCTGGCCCCTTATGCCCGATGTTGCCTCAAGCTCATTCTTGGCAGGTTTTTGACACTTGATCCCTCAAACACCTCATTGGTAATTGGCTGGTCAGGCCAATCATGTCCACCACCATTGGCGACAGATGCTAGCCTGTGTTGCCTTGGGATGTTACCTCGAACACCATCGAGATGCTGGCTCAATAATAGCATTTGGCCCTTGGCTAGTGATGCCAATCGTGTCAACCACCATTGGCATTTGATCCCTAAAACACCTTTTTGGTCCTTGGCTAGTGCAGCCAATTGCATCCACCACAATTGGTGACAAATATTGGCCCATTGTTGCCCAGGGATGTTGACTCAAACACCACTGAGATGCTGGCTCATCGATAGTATTTGGCCTTTGGCTGGTGTAACCAATTGCATCCAACACCATCGACAATAGATGCTAGCCCATTGATGCCTCGAGATGTTGCTCCTGACACCTCTCTGGTAGGTGCTGGCCCCTCAGTGCCTGATGTTGCCTCAAGCTTCTCCTTGGCAGTTAGCCTAGTGCTTGATCCCAATAACACCTTTTTAGTCCTTGGCTAGTGCAACCAATCACGTCCACCACCATCAGCGACACATGTTGGCCCATTGTTGACCCAAGATGTTACCTCAAACACCATCGAGATGCTACCCGTTGATAGCATCTGGCCCTTTTCTAGTATGGCCAATCACTTCCACCGCCATCGACAGTAGCTGTTGGTCCGTTGTTGTCTCAAGATGTTACCTCAGCCACCATCGGGACGTTGGCCCATCAATAGCATCTAGCCCTTGGCTAGTGTGGCCAATCACATCCAACACAATTGGTGGTAGATGTTAGCTTGTTGTTTTCCTAGGATGATGCCTCAAACACCTTTTTAAAGGTTGCTGATCCCTCGATGCTTGATGTTGCCTTGAGCTTCTCCTTGGTAGGTACCTGGCGCTTAATCCCCCAAACATCTCTTTGGTCTTTGGCTGGTGTAGCCAATCACGTCCGTGACCATTGATGACAGATGCTAGCTCGTTGTTGCCTTGAGAAGTTACCTCAAACACCATCGAGATGTGGCCTATCGATAGTGTCTAACTCTTGGCTGGTGCAACCAATTACATCCAACACCAACGATGGTAGATGCTAGCCTATTGTTGCCTTAAGATGTTCCCTCGAACACCTCTCTAATGTGTCCTTGCCCTTCGGTGCCCAATGTTGCGTCAAGCTCTTCCTTGGTGGGTGGTATGGCACTTAATCCTCCGTACACCACCTGGTCCTTGGTTGGTGTGGCAAATCTCATCCAACACTTTTGACAGTAGATACCGGCCTGTTGTTGCCTTGGGATGTTGTCTCAGACACCTCTTAGGTGGGTGCTTACCCCTCGATGCTCGATGTTTCCTTGAGATCCTACTTGGTGGAAGGCCTGGTGCCTGATCCCCCAAACACCTCTTTCGTCTTTGGCTAGTGTGGCCAATCACGTCCACCACATTGATGGTAGATGTTGGCCTGTTGTTGCCCTGAGATGTTACCTCAGACACCATTGGGATGCTGGCCCATCGATAGTGTTTAGGCCTTGGCTGGTGTGGCAAATCGGCATCCAACACCATCAATGATAGATGCTGGCCTATTGTTCTTGAAGATGTTGCCTCAAATGCATATTTAGTGGGTGCTAGCCTCTTGGTGCCCAACGTTGCCTCAAGCTCGTTCTTGGTAGGTGCCTAGCACTTGATCCCTCAAATAGCTTTTTGGTCCTTGGTTGGTGTGGCCAATCATGTCCACCACTATCGATGGTAGATATTAGCCTGTTGTTGCCTTGGGAAGTTACCTTAGACACCAGTAAGATGTTGGCCCATCGATAGCATTTTGCCTTTGGTTGGTACAGCCAATTGTGTCCAATACCATTTACGGCAGATGCTGGCCCATTGTCACCCCTAGATGATGCCCCGGACATCTCTTTGATGGGTGCTTACCTTTTGGTGCCCGATGCTGCCTTGAGCTCCTCCTTGGTAGGTGGCTTGATGCTTGATCCCCCAAACACCTCTTTGGTTTTTTACTGGTGTGGCCATTCATGTCTACCACCATTAGTGGTAGATGTTGGCCCATTGTTGCCTAGGGATGTTACCTCAGACACCATCGGGATGCCGAACAATCAACAGCGTCTGGCCTTTGGCTGGTAGGGCCATTCGCATCCAACACCATCAATAGCAGATGCTAGCCAATTGTTGCCCTGGGATTTTGCCTTGGACACCTCCCTATTGGGTGTTGGCCCCTCAGTGCCCGATGTTTCCTCGAGCTCCTCCTTGGTGGGTGCCTGGCACTTTATCCCCAAAACACCTCTTTGGTCATTGGTTAGTGTAACCAATTATCTCCACCGCCATCGATGGTAGATGCTGGCACATGTTACCCAGGGATGTTACCTCGGACACCCTTGGGATGTTGGCCTGTCGATAGCATTTGGCCCTTAGCTAGTGCGGCCAATCACATCCAACACCATTGGTAGTAGATGCTGGCCCATTGTTGACTTGTGATGTTGCCTCGAACATCTCCTTGGTGAATGTTGGCCCTATGTTGATCCCCTAAACATCTCTTTAGTCTTTGGCTAGTGCGATCAATCGTGGCCACCACCATCGATGACAAATGTTGGCCCGTTGTTGCCCTGAGATGTTACCTCAGACACCATCAAGATGCTGGCTTGTCGATAGTGTTTGGTCTTTGGCTGGTATAACTAATCATGGCCAACACCATCGATGGTAGATGCTAGCCCATTGATGCCTCGGGTTGTTGTCTCAAACACCTTCCTAACAGGTGCTAGCCCATCGATGCTCGATGTTACCTCGAGCTCCTCCTTAGTGGGTGGTTGGTGCTTGATCCCTCGAACACCTCTTTGGTCCTTGACTGGTGTGGCCAATCACGTCTACCACCATTGATAGCAGATGCTGACCCATTGTTGCCCTGAGATGTTACCTCGAGCACCATCAAGATGTTGGCCCATTGACAATGTTTGGGTCTTGGCTAGTGTAGTGAATCACATCAAACACCATCGATCGCAGATGCTGGCCTATTGTTACACCAAGATGTTACCTCGACACCTCCATAACAGGGCCTAGCCTTTTGGTGCCTGATGTTGTCTCGAGCTCTTCCTTGGCGGGTGCCTCGCACTTCATCCCCTGAACACCTCTTCGGTCCTTGGCTAGTGCAGCCAATTGTGTCCACCATCATCAACAGTAGATGTTGGCCTGTTGTTGCCCAAGGATGTTTCCTCAGACACCACCGGGATGCTAGCTTATTGACAACGTCTGGCCCTTGGCTGGTGTGGCCAATCACATCCAACACCATCGACGGTAGATGTTGGCCCATTGTTGCCACCAGATGTTGCCTCGAACACCTCTCTGGTGGGTGCTAGCCCTTAGGTGCTCGATGTTGCCTCTAACTCTTCCTTGGCGATTAGCTTGGCGCTTGAACTTGAAACACCTCTTTGGTCCTTGACTGGTGTGGCCTATCATGTTTAGCATCATCGACAGTAGATGCTGGCCCGTTATTACCCCAGGATGTTACCTCAAGCACCATTGGTATGTTGGCCCATCGATAGTGCCTGGCCCTTGGTTAGAGCAGCCAATTGCATCCACCACCACCAATGGTAGATGCTGACTCATTGTTGCCCCAGGTTGTTGCCTCGAACACCATCGAGATGCTGGCCTGTCAACAGCCTCTAGTTTTTAGTTGGTGTGGCCTAATACATCTAACTCAATCAACGTTAGATGCTGGCCTATTGCTTCCTCGAGATGTTGCCTTCGACATCTCTTTGGCGAGCGCTGGCCCTTCGATGCTCGATATTACCTCGAGCTCCTCCTTGGCTGGTGCTTGTCGCTTGATCCCTCGAACACCTCTTTGGTCTTTGGCTGGTGCGAGCAATCACATCCACAACCATCAGTGGCAAATGGTAGCCCGTTGTTGCCCCGAGATGTTGCCTCAGACACCATCGAGATGTTGGCCTATCGATAGCATCTGGCCTTTGGCTGGTGTAACCAATTGCATCTAACACCATCGTTGGTAGATGCTGGCCTATTGTTGCCTCGAACACCTTTCTAGTGGGTGCTTGCCCTTCAATGCTTGATGTTGCCTCAAGCTCCTTCATGGCGGGTGTTCTATTGCTTGATTCCTTGAACATCTTTCTGGTTTTTAGCTAGTGTGACTAATCATGTCCACCACAATCGATAGTAGATGCTGGCCTATTATTGCCTCGCGATGTTGTCTCGAACACTATTGGGATGATGGCCTGTCGATAGTGTCTAGCCTTTGGCTGGTGTAGCCAATCATGTCCATTACCATTGGTAGCAGATGCTGGCCCGTTGTTTCCCTGTGATGTTGCCTCAAACACCTTCCTAGCGGGTGTTAGCCCCTTAATGCCCAATGTTACCTCGAGCTCATTATTGGTGGGTGCCTGGTGCTTAATCCCTCGAACACCTCTTTGATCCTTGACTGGTGCAGCCAATCACGTCCACCACCATCAGTGGTAGATGCTAGTCCATTGATGCCTCGAGATGTTACCTCAAACAACATTGGGATGCTCGCCTGTCAATAGTGCCTGGCCCTTGGCTGGTGTGGCCAATCATGTTCAACACCATTAGTGGCAGATGCTAGCCCGTTGTTACCCTGGGATGTTACCTCAGACATCATCAAGATGCTAGCCTATCGACAATGTTTGGACATTGGTTGGTGTGGCCAATCATACCCAACACCATCAGTGGCAAATGCTAGACCATTGTTGCCCCGAGATGTTGCCTCGGACACCTCCCTAGTAGGTGTTGGCTTCTCGATGCCCGATGTTGCCTTGAGCTCTTCCTTGGTGGGTTCTTGGCGCATGATCCCTCAAACAGCTCTTTAGTCATTGGCTGGTGTGACCAATCATGTCCACCACCATCGATGACAAATGTTGGCCCGTTGTTGCCCTGGGATGTTACTTTGAACACTATCAAGATGCTGGCCCATTGATAGCATCTGTCCCTTGGCTGGTGCGACAAATCACATCCAACACCATCGATGATAGAAGCTGGCCTATTGTTACCTTAAGATGTTGCCTAGGACACATCTATGGCGGGGGCTAGCCTCTCAGTGCCCGATGTTGCCTTGAGCTCATCCTTGATAAGTGTCTGGTGCTTGATCCGCCAAACACCTCTTTCTTCCTTAACTGGTGTAACCAATCACGTCTGGCACTATCAATGACAGATGCTAGCCTATTGTTACCTTAGGATGTTAGCTTGGACACCCTCGATATACTGGCCCAACGATAGTGTCTGGCCTTTAGTTGGTGTGGCCAATCACATCCAACACCATCGGTGATAGATGCTGGCTTGTTGTTACCCTGAGATGTTTCCTTGGACACCTTCATGGTGGATGCTGGCTCTTCGGTGCTCGATGTCGCCTCGAGCTCCTCTTTGGTAGGTAGCTTGGCACTTGATCCCCCAAACACCTCTTTAGTCTTTGGCTGGTATGACCAATCACATCTACCACCATCGATGGCTAATGCTAGCCCATTGTTGCCCCAGGATGTTACCTCAAACACCATCAAGATGCTGGCTTGTCGAAAGCGTTTGGTCCTTGGCTGATGTGGCTAATCATATCCAATAACATCGACGATAGATGCTGGCCCATTATTGCCCTGAGATGTTGCCGCAAACACCTTCTTGGTCGATGCTGGCCCTTTAGTGCTCAATGTTGCCTTGAGCTCCTCCTTGGTTGGTGCCTAGGGCTTAATCCCCCGAACACTTTTTTGGTTCTTGGCCAATGTAGCCAATCGCGTCTACCACCATTGGTGGTAGATGCTGGCCCGTTGTTGCCCTGAGATGTTACCTTGAACACCATAAGGATGCTGGCCTATTGACAACATCTGGCCCTTGGCTGGTGTAACCAATCGTGTCCAACAGCATTAGCAGCAGATGTTGGCCTATTACTATATCGAGATTTTAACTTAGACACCTCTTTGGCAAGTGTTGGCCCTTCGGTGCCCCGGACACCTCTTTGATAGATGCTGCTGTCATAGGCTTCACTCTTAAACCAAACAATATATGACCTTAGATTTAGAATGAACTTCGTATGCCTAAATCAGCCTATGAAATAAGTGTGCAAGCTTTAAACCAACCAGATAGGCAGAATGCACAAGCTAGGGATTGATTGAGCTCTTCTTTGTATGCTATAGATCCTGGAGGCTTTCTATATGGTTCCTATTTCACCTCAAACCTTGGGTTTGACTATGTGCTTGTGCACCACTAACTAGCACCTGCACTTAGGCCTAGCTCAATTCTGCCAAACCTAAACATCGTGCATAAGCCTCTAGAGTCCTAGTCACTACCCACACCACTATCTCGATCAAGTTGCCTTGACCTGCACCTTAAGTAGACCTCAAGACTTGTTCCCCTAGGCTATTGGACCCTATCCCGCTAGAACCCTAGGGCCAGTCCCAGCTTGCTTATTGACCATGACACATGCCTTTACCTCAACAACCATCAGGACATTGTGGCCCTAGGTCTCAACACATGCCTCGATCACAATCGACACATGCTAGCCCTTTCTGCCGGTAGTTCCCTTGAACACCATCGCACGTGCTGGGTCACACACCAAGCATCCATACCCGAGCCTAAGTCAAGTATCATGTGCAGCACGATCGGGTAGTAGGTGGGTTTGGACATATCCTCACATTTTTGCCATGCCAAAGCCATTTTAATGGGCTTGTGAATTCATATGAGTGCTCCCCAGCACCTGTGAACATGCACGGGTGTCCTGAGCCTGGGCCTAGCACTATACGTGCCATGATCGAGCGATGGGTGGGTTTAGGTACATCTTTATATTTCTATCATGCCAATGCCATTTTTATAGCTTACAAATTCGTACAATGGTCCCTAAGCCTTCATGTGAAGTTTCATGGCAAGATGACTCGTTTTCTATTTTTCACGATTTTTGAAATTTTTTGTGGTTTGGGATTTTTTTTAAATTTTTTTAGAAGGAGCTTTGGCCCCAAATTTGTTAGACTTGATCCTTGTATTTTTGTTGGCATGCAAAAAAAATTCAACTAAAAACTCAAAGTGTAGAAGACTTTGTGGCCATTTGAAAAACGTATCCCCATTTTAGACACTTGAATGGCTACTAGTAGCAAACCTGTAAAAGCTCAAATGCTCTTTAAAAGGGTGTGAGTTTTCAAGGTTGCATGCTGGATAAGGGGCCTTTATAAAGATAAAGTACCAGCACCCATCGCACATAATTTGCGTACACCCCCTGCTCCCTACCCCCAATCGTTGGAAACCCAATGCCGTTGATCAGGTTTTCTGATGATGCTCCGATGATACTTTAGCAATGATGCCCTGAGCAAAAAAAAGCTGCACCAACATATGCTTAGGCCTAGCATGTGCACCGTAGCCCAAAATTGAACTTCGACCAACGTCTTGATCATCAAGGACACATGCTGGCATATGGTGTGGGCACATGCATCGACCATTATCGGCATAAGCTGGCCTTTGGTATGGGTACTTACCCCAACCACCATCACTATAAGCTGGCCTTTGGTACGAGCACTTGCCTTAACCACCATCGACACTTGCATGCCTCAATCTGCACGGCACAATTTGGAACCAGTACGAGTATATGCCTTACCACCATTGGCACAAGTCAATCCTTGGTATGGGCACCATCCTCGACCACTATCGACACGTGCCATGCCTCGATCAGCATCGACAGAAGTTGGCCATCGATGCCATTTATGATCAATCGTGCTCATAATCATATCAGGTCTCCAAAGTGAATAGCTTCTAGTCGATGGAACAATATAGGCAAGGGAAGTCAACAAAATGGATTCATAACCTTGAGAAAAGGATTGGCTCTGAGGGCTGGGCATGGAGGTCCTAGTCTCATACTTGATCATCAGTGCCCGCACCTAGGTTTGACTGTGTGCCCTGCACTTGGGCCTTGCTCCATTCTATCAAACTTGAACACCATGCTTAAGCCTTTAGAGTCCTTATCACTGCCTGCACCACTATCCTAGTCTAGTTCCCTCGACCTGCTCTTTGAGTAGGCCTCAAGGCTTGGTCCCCTGGGCTATCAGACCCTGTCCCATTACAACCCTAAGGCCAATCCCAACTTACTTGCTAATCATGACATATGCCTTGCCTCAACCACCATCGGGACATATCGACCTTCGATCTCGATACATGCCTCGATCACCATTGGCACATGATAGCCCTTTGTGCAGGCTGTTCCCATGAACACCATCGGCACATGCTAGGTCACGAACCAATAGCTTGAACCCGAGCTCGGGCCATGCACCATACGTATCATGATCAGGCAATAGGTGGGTTTAGATACATCCTCATATTTTTGTCATGCCAAAGCCATTTTTATGGCCTGTGATTCATATGAGTGCCCCTTAGTGCCAATGCAACACGCGCAAGTGTTCTGAGCTCAGGCCAAGCACCATGCATGCTACGACCAGACAGTGGGTGGGTTTAGGTGCATCTTCGTATTTCTACCATGCCAATGCCATTTTTTATGGCTTGTAAATTCATACAATGGTCCCCTAAGCCTTCATGTGAAATTTCATGGCAAGATGACTCATTTTTTATTTTTCATGATTTTTGAAATTTTTTTCAGTCCAAGATATTTTTAAATATTTTAAGGAGTTTTGGCCCTAAAATTGGTAGAGTTGATACTTTTATTTTCATTGGCATGCATAAAAAATTTAGCTAAAAAATCAAAGTGTAAAAGATTTTATGGCCATTTGAAAAAAATGTCCCCATTTTAAACACTTGAACAGCTACTGGCAGCAAACTTGTAAAAGCTCAAATACTTTTTAAGGGGGTGCAAGTTCTAGAGGTTGCATGTGGGATAGAGGCCAATATAAGGGCCAAGTACCATCAGCCATCATACATGATGTGCATACACCTCTGCCCCTACCCCAATCACCAGAACCCCCATGCCATCGATCAGGTTCTCCGGTGATGCTCCGATAATGCTCCTGTAATGGTGCCTTAGGTAAAAAAATGTGGCACCAGCACATGCTCAAGCCTAGCATGTGCATTGGGGCCTAAAATTGAACTTCAGTGAAGGTCTCAATCATCAACGGCATATGCTGGCATATGGTACGGGCATATGCATCAACCATCATCAGCATATGTTGGCCTTTGGTAAGGGTAATTACCTCGACCACCATCGATACAAGCTGGCCCTTGGTAAAGGCACTTGCTTTAACCACTATCAGCATAAGCTGGCCCTTGGTACAGGCACTTGCCTTGACCACTATTGACACGTGCTATGCCTCAATCAAGATAGACAAAAGATGGCCCTTGGTGCCATTCGCGCCTGATTGTACTCATAATCGCATTAGGTCTCCAAAGTGAATAGCCTATGGTCGATGGAATAATGTAGGCAAGGGAAGTCAGCAAAATGGATCCATAACCTCAAGAAAAGGATTGGCTCTGAAGGTTAGGCATGAGGGTCCCAGTCTCAAACTTGATCATCAGTGTCTGCACCTAGGTCTGACTGTGTGCCCTGCATCTAGGTTTGGCTTAATTATGCCGAACCTGAACACCATGCCTGAGCCTCTAAAGTCTTGATCATTGCTCATACCACTGTCTTGATCTAGCTCCTTTGACCTACACCGCAAGTAGGCCTCAAGGCCTAGTCCCTAGGCTACCAAACCCTATCCTATTAGAACCACATGGTCAGTCCTAGCATGCTCGTTGACTATGACACATGTCCTTGCCTTGACAACCATCGAGTCATGTTGGCCCTTGGTCTCGATACATGTCTTGACCACCATCAACATATGTTGGCCCTTTATGCGAGTAGCTCCCTCGAACACCATTGGCATATGCTGGGTCGTGCAACAAGCGCTTGCACTTGGGCCTGGGTGTTCGGCACTTGCCTAAAACTCCTTCGTCACATGCTAGCCCTAGGTGCAAGTTGTTGCCTTGAACACCATCGACAATGTCTAGCCCTTGGCTGGTGTGGCCAATCATGTCCAACACCATTAGCAGTAGATGCTAGCCCATTGTTGCCCTAAGATGTTGCCTAGGTCACCTCCCTGGTGGGTACTGGCCCCTCGATGCTTGATGTTACCTTGAGCTCCTCCTTGAACATGTTTTTGGTCCTTGGCTGGTGTGACCAATTATGTCCACCACTATCAATGATAGATACTGGCCCATTGTTGCCCCAGGATGTTGCCTTAGACACCAATAGGATACTGGCCCATCAATAATGTCTGGCCCTTGGCAAGTGCAGCCAATCATGTCCAACACCATTGATGGCAGATGTTGGCCTATTGTTGCCATGAGATGTAGCTTTGGACACCTCCCTGGAAAGTGCTGGCCCATCAGTGCTTGAGGTTCCCTCAAGCTCCTCCTTGGTAGGTGCCTGGCGCTTGATCCCTCGAACACCTCTTTGGTCTTTAGTTGGTGTGGCAAATCATGTCCATCACCATTCACAGTAAATGCAAGCCTGTTATGGCCCAAGATGTTACCTCAAGCACTATTGGGATGCTAGCCTATCGACAGCATCTGACCCTTTGCTAGTGCAACCAATTGCATCCAACACCATTAGTGGTAAATGTTGGCCCGCCATTGCCCTAGGATGTTGCCTCAGACACCTCCCTGGTGGGTGTTGGCCCCTCGATGCCCAATGTTGCCTCGAACTCCTCATTGACCGGTGCTTGGTGCTTGATCCCCTAAACACCTTTTTGGTCCTTGGCTAGTGCGATCAATTGCATCCAATACTATCAAGGGTAGATGCTAGCCCATTATTGCCCAAAATGTTACCTCGATCACCATTGAGGTGCTAGCCCATCAATAACATCTGGCCCTTGGTTAATGCAGCCAATCATGTCCAACACCATTGGTGGCAGAAGCTGACCCATTATTACCTCTGGATGTTGCCTTAAACACCTCCCTGGTAGGTGCTGGCCCCTCGGTGCCTAATGATGCCTTGAGATCCTCCTTGACAGGTGGCTGGTGCTTGATCCCTTGAACACCTCTTTAGTCCTTGGCTTGTGCAACCAATCACGTCCACCACCATTTCTAGTAAATGTTGGCCTATTGTTGCCCCAGGATGTTACTTCAGGATGTTACCTCGAGCACCATCAAGATGCTAGCCCATCGATAGTGTCAGGCCCTTGGCTGTTGTGGCCAATCACATCCAAAACTATTGATAGTAGATGCTGATCCATTGTTGCCTCAAGATGTTGTCTTAAACACCTTTCTGGTGGGTGCTAGCCCCTCAGTGCCTAATGTTGCATTGAGCTCTTCCTTGGTGGGTGCCTGGCACTTAATCCCTTGAACACCTCTTTGGTTCTTGGCTATTGCACTAATTGCCTCCCCAACCATCGGTGGTAGATGCTAGCCCATTGTTGCCCCAAGATGTTACCTCGAGCACCATGGGGATGCAAGCCCGTCGATAGCATCTGGCCCTTTGCTAGTGCGACCAATCGTGTCTAACACCATCAATGATAGATGCTGGCCTATTGTTGCCTTGGGATGTTACCTTGGACACCTCCCTAATGGGTGCTAGCCCCTTGGTGCTCGATGTTGCCATGAGCTCCTCCTTAGCAGGTGCCTAGCACTTGAACCCTCGAACACTTCTTTCATCCTTGGTTGGTACGACCAATCGTGTCGTGTCCACTAACATCGATGGTAGATGGTAGCTCGTTGTTAACCCAGGATGTTACCTCAGACACCAAAGGGATGCTGGCCCATTGATAGCGTCTGACCCTTTGCTATTGTGGCCAATTACATCCTATACCATCGGTAGCAAATGCAAGCCCATTCTTGCCCCTGGACACCTTTTTGGTAAATGCTGGTGTCATAGGCTCCACTCTTAAACCAAACATCATACGACCTTAGACTAGGAATGAACTCCTTACGCCTATGTCAGCCTACGAAACAGGTGTGCAGGCACTAAACCAACCAGAGAGGTAGATTGTGCAAGCCAAGGATTGACCAGGCCCCCTTTTATGTGCTATAATCCTGGAGGCTTTCTATATGGTTCTAGTTTGGCCCCACTCTTTGGGAGCACTTAGGTGCAATACGGGCATGTTGGGGGCCTAGTCTTGATGCTGCAAATAGGCTTGACTTAGGGGGGAGCGGCCTAGATGCTCTTACCATGACTATTGCTGGAACCCCCTTTTGTGTCTAGTGCTCAAGCCTTAGCCGTTGGTGCACAGGTTTCAACTCCTGGTGCGTCCGCCTAGGGCATGACACTAGCACTTGGCATGGATTATTGCCTCGAACACCCTTAGTTCTAATTTATGCCTGCACCTTGATCATCATTGCCCACACTTGGGTTTGACTGTTTGCTCATGCATCGCTCACCAGCAGTTGCACCTAGGCCTAGCTCAATTCTGTCGAACCTAAACATCGTGCCTAAGCCTCTGGAGTCCTGTTCACTGCCCACACCACTATGTTGATCTAGTTCCCTTGACCTGCACCTCGAGTAGGCCTCAAGGCCTAGTCCTTTAGGTTATCGGATCCTATCTCACTAGAACCCTAGGGCCAGTCCTAGCTTACTAGCTGACCATGACATATGCCCTTACCTCGACCACCATTGGGACATGTTGGGCCTTGGTCTTGATATAGGCCTCGATCACTATTGACACATGCTAGCCCTTTGTGTAGGCAATTCCCTCAATCACCATCGACACATGCTGGGTCACGCACCAAGTGCCCGTACCTAGGCTCGAGTCATGCACTATGCACACCACAATCAGACAGTAGGTGGGTTCTAACACATCCACATATTTCTATTGCACCAAAGCCATTTTTATGGCCTATGAATTTGTATGAGCACTCCTCAGTACCCATGCAATAGACATAGGTGTCCTATGCTCAGGTCGAGCACCATGTGCGCCACGACCTGATGGTAGGTGGGTTTAGGTGCATTTTCATATTTCTACCATACCAAAGCCATTTTTATGGCTTGTAAATTCATACAATGCTCCCTTAATCCTTCATGTGAAGTTTCATGGCAAGATGACTCGTTTTCTATTTTTCATAATTTTTAAAATATTTTCGGTTTAGGATTTTTTTAATATTTTTTAGAAAGATTTTGGCCCCAAATTTGGTATACCTAATCCTTGTATTTTTTTTGGCATGCACAAAAAAATTCAGCTAAAAAATCAAAGTGTGGAAGAGTTTGTGGTGATTTGAAAAAAATGTCCCCATTTCAGACACTTGAATTGCAATTAGTAGCAAACCTGCAAAAGCCTAAATCCTCTTTGAGGGAGTATGAGTTCTCAAGGTTGCATGCAGGATAGGGGGCAAATATAATGGCCAAATACAAGCACCAATCACATATCATGTGCTCACACTCCCTGCCCTACCCCTAATCATCAAAACCCCCATACCGCCTAGTCAGGTTCTTCGACGATGCTTTTGTAATGCTCTAACAATGGTGCCCCAGGCAAAAAAATGAGGCACTAGCACATTCTTGACCCTATCATCTGCATCGTGGCCCAAAATCAAACTTTGGCCAAGGTTTCAACCATCAATGGCACATTTTGGCATATGGTGTAGGCACAAGCATTGACCATCATTGGCACAAGCTGGCCTTTGGTACAAGCAATTGCCTCGACCACCATCAGCATAAGCTGGCCCTTGGTACGAACACTTGCCTCAACCACCATTGACACATGCATGCCTCAATTTGCATTAACACAATTTGAAACTGGTGCGGGCATATGCCTCAACCACTATTGGCATAAGCCGACCTTTGGTATGGGCACTTGCCTTAACCACCACTGGTACATGCCATGTCTTGATCAGGATTGACAGAAGATGGCCCTTGGTGCCATCTATGCCAGATCGTACTCATAACTGCATCAAGTCTCCAAGGTGAATAACCTTTGGTCGATGTAAGAATGTAGGCAAGAGAAGTCGGTAAAATGGATTCGTAACGTCGGGAAAAAGATTGGCTCTAAGGGTTGGGCATGGGGATCCCAACCCAAACCTAATCATCAGTGGCCATACCTAGGTCTGACTGTGTGCCCTGCACCTAGGCCTAGCTTAATTCTGTCGAACTTGAATGCCATGCCAAGTCTATAGAGTACTAATCATTGCCCGCACCATTATCCCGATCAAGTTCCCTTGACCTATGCGTAGAGTAGGCCTCAAGCCTAGCACCCTGGGTTGTTGGACCTTATCTTGCTAGAACCCCTAAGGCTAGTTCCAGCTTGCTTGCTAATCGTGACACATGTTCTTGCGTTGACCACCATTGGGACATGATGGCCCTTAGTCTCGTCACATGCCTTGACCACCATCGGCACAAGCTGGCCCTTTATTCGAGCAGTCCCTCGAACATCTTCAACACAAGCTAGGTCGTGCACCAAGCGCCTGTACCTAGGTAAGGTGTTTAGCACTTGCCTTGAACTCTATCACCGGATGTTAGCCATCAATGTAAGTTGTTACCCCGAATAAAGTTGATAGCATCTGGCCCTTGGTTGGCGCAACCAATCACATCCAACACCATTGGCGACAGATGCTGATTCATAGTGGGCCCAGGATGTTGCCTTAGACACCATCAGGATGCTGGCCCATCGATAGCATCTGGCCCTTGGTTGGTGTGGCAAATCATGTCTAACACCATCGATGGCAGATGCTAGCCCATTGTTGCCTCGGACACCTTCCTGCTAGGTGTTAACCCTTTAGAGCCTGATGTTGCTTCGAGCCCCTCCTTGGCAGGTAGCCTGGAGCTGGATCCCTCGAACATCTCTTTGGGCCTTGGCTAGTGTGGCCAAATACATCCACCACCATGACGATAGATGCTGGCCTATTATTGCATCGAGATGTTACATCGAATAATTACAAGATCTAGCTCATCGACAACACCTGGCCCTTGGCTGATATGACCAATCACATCTGACACCATCAGTAGTAGATGCTAGCCCATTATTGCTCTAGCATGTTGCCTCAGGCACCTCCCTGGTGGGTGCTTTCCCCTCGGTGCCAGATGTTGCCTTGAGCTTTTCCTCGATAGGTTGCCTAGCACTTGAAACCCTGAACACCTCTTTGGTCCTTTCAAAGAATGGCCAATCACGTCCACCACCATCAGTGGCAAATGCTAGCCTATTGTTACCTTGAGATATTACCCTGGACACTATTGAGATGCTGTTCATCAACAGCATCTGGCCCTTAGCTGGTGGGGCAAATCGCATCCAACACCATCGATAGTAGATGTTGGCTTATTGTTTCACCAAGATGTCACTTCGGACACCTCCTTAGTAGGTGTTGGCCCCTCGGTGCTCGATGTTGACTCGAGCTCTTCCTTAGCGGTGCCTAGAGCTTGATCCCATGAACAGCTATTTGGTAGTTGGCTGATCCAACCAATCGCATCAACCACTATCGGTGGCAGATGCTCACCCGTTGTTGCCTAGGGATGTTGCCTTGGACACCATCAGGATACTGGCCCATCGACAATGTGTAGCCCTTAGCTAGTAAAGCCAATCGTATCCAACACCATCAATGGTAGATGTTGGCCTATTATTTTCTTGGGATGTTACCTCAAACACCTCTCTAGCAGGTGCTGGCCTTTTGGAGCTCGATGTTGCCTCGAGCTCTTCCTTGATGGGTGACATGGTGCTTGATCCCCTGAATGCCTTTTTGGTTATTAGCAAGTGTAGCCAATTGCATCCACCACCATCGATGGTAGATGCTGGCCTATTGTTACCTCAAGATGTTGCCTCAGACACCACGATAGTGTTTGACCCTTGATTGGTGTGGCCAATTGTGTCCACCACCATCTGTGGTAGATGCTAGCCTGTTGTTGCCTAAAGATGTTACCTCGAACACCATCGAGATGCTAGTTAGTTGGTAGCATTTGGCCTTTGGCTGGTGCAACCAATTGCATCCGACACCATTAGCAATAGATGTTGGCCTGTTGTTGCCCTGGGATGTTGCCTCAGACACCTCCCTAATGGGTGCTAGCACTCGGTGCTAGATGTTGTCTCAAGCTTCTCTTTGGCAGGTGCTTGGTGCTTTATCTTGCGAACACCTCTTTGGTCATTGGCTAATACAACCAATTGCATCCACCACTATCAACGGCAGACACTGGCCTATTGTTACCCTGGGATGTTACCTTAAACACCATTAAGATGCTGGCTAGTTGATAATGTCTAGCCCCTGGCTGGTGTGACTAATTGCATCCAACACCATCGATGGTAGATGCTGGCCCTTTGTTGCCCTGAGATGTTGTTTTAGACACCTCCCTATGGGTGCTAGCCCCTCAGAGCTTGATGTTGCCTTAAGCTCATCCTTGGTAGGCAGCCTGGTGCTTGATCCACCGAATGTCTTTTTGGTCTTTGATTGGTGCGTCCAATCGCATCCACCATTATCGATGGTAGATACTGGCTCATTGTTGCCCATGGATGTTTCCTCAAACACCATCACGATGCTGGCTAGTTGATAGTGTCTAGCCTTTGATTAGTGCAGCCAATCGCATCCACTACCATCAGTGGTAAATGCTTGCTTGTTGTTACTTCAGGATGTTACCTCAGACACTATCGGGCTACTAGCTGATCGATAGCATTTGGCCTTTGGCTGGTGTAGCCAATCATGTCTAATGCCATCAACTATAGATGCTGGCCAATTGTTACCCTAGGATGTTACCTCAGACACCTCCTTGGCAGGTGCTAGCCCTCGGTGCCAGATGTTGCCTCAAGCTCCTCCTTGGTGACTACTTGGTGCTTGATCTCGTAAACTCTTTTTTGGTCTTTGGCTAATGTGACCAATCGCGTCCACCCCCATCAGTAGCAGACATTGGCCCGTTGATACCTAGGATGTTACCTCAGACACTATTGGAATGCTAGCCTGTCAATAGTGTCTAGCCCCTGGCTGGTGCAGCCAATTGCATCCAACACCAACGGTGGCAAATGCTGGCCCATTATTGCCCTGAGATGTTACCTTAGACATCTCCCTGGTTGGTGTTGGCCTCTTGATGCCTGATGTTGGCTTGAGCACTTCTTTGGTGGGTGCCTGGCATTTGATCCCTTAAACACATCTTTGGTCCTTGGCTGGTGTGGCCAATCACATCCATGACAATTAGCTACAGATATTGGCCCATTGCAGCCTCAGGATGTTACCTCAAATAGCATCGGGATGCTGGCCCATCAAAAGCATCTAGCGCTTAACTGGTGTGGCCAATCACATCCAACACCATCAGCAGTAGATGCTGGCCTATTATTGCTCTAGGATGTTGCCTTAGACACCTCTCTAGCAAGTGCTGGCCCCTCAGTGCATGATGTTGCCTCGAGCTCCTCTTTGGCAATTGGCCTAGCACTTGATCCCTCGACCACCACTTTAGTCTTTGGCTGGTGTGGCCAATCGTGTCCACCACCATTGATGGTAGATGCTAGCCTATTGTTGCCCCAAGATGTTGCCTTAGACACCAGCTTAGTGGGTGCTGGCCCCTTCTATGCCTGATGTTGCCTCGAGCTCCTCCTTGGCGGTTGCCTAGTGCTTGATCCCCTGAACACCTCTTTGGTCTTTAGCTGGTGTAGCCAATTGCATCCATCACCATCATCGGTAGATGTTGGCTTGTTGTTGCCCCAAGATGTTACCTCAGACATCATTTTGATGTTGGCCCATCGATAGCATCTGGCCTTCGGTTGGTGTGACCTATCATGCCTAACACCATCAACGATAGATGCTAGCCCATTGTTGTCCCAAGATGTGGCCTCAGGCACCTCCCTGATGGGTGCTGGCCCCTCAATACCTAATGTTGCCTCAAGCTCCTCCTTGGTAGGTACCTAATGCTTGGTCCCCTAAACACCTTTTTGGTCTTTGGTTGGTGTGGCCAATCACATCTACCACCATCGATGGCAAATGTTGGCCAATTATTGCACAGGATGTTGCCTTAGACTCCATCGGGATGCTAGCCCATAGACAGCGTCTGGCCCTTAGCTGCTACGGCCAATAACGTCTAACACCATCAATGATAAATGTTGGCCTATTGTCGCCTAGAGATGATGCCGCAGACACCTCCCTAGTAGGTGATAGCCCCTCAGTGCTTGGTGTTGACTCAAGCTCCTGCTTGGTGAATGACTAGTACTTGATCCCCCGAGCACCTCTTTGTTCTTTCACTTGTGTAGGCAATTGCATCCACCACCATTGGTGGCTGATGCTGGCCCGTTGTTGCCCCAAGATGTTGCCTCGAACACCTTCCTAGCTGGTGTTGGCCCCTCAGTGCCCTAAACACCTTTTTGGTAGATGTTGATGTCAAGAGCTTTATTCTCAAACCAAACATCGTGCAGCCTTAAACTATGAATGAACTCTGTATGCCTAAGTCAGCTGATGGAACAAGCTTGTAGGCACTAAACCAATCGAAGAGGCAAAATACACAAGCTAAGGATTAACTAGGCCTCCCTTTGTGTGTTGTCGATCTTGGAGGCTATCTATATGGCTCTAGTTTGGCCTTACTCCTTGGGAGTGCCTAGTTATGGTGTGGGTGTGTTGTGGGCCTAGGCTTGGTACTACGGACAGGCCTAACTTAAAGGTGTGCGGTTTAGATGCTTCTACCATGACTTTTGCTGGAACCCCTACCTATGTGTCTAGTGCTCGAGCCTAGGCCATTTGTGTGTGGGTCTCAGCTCTTGGTGTGCACAACCAAGGCATGGCACTTGCACCTGGTGTAGATTGTTGCCTCAAACACTTGTAGGTCTAACCTATGCCCGCACCTCAATCATTAGTGCCCACACCTGGGTCTAACTGTGTGCTTGCGTACCACTCACCAGCACCTACACCTAGGCTTCGCCTAATTTTATCGAACCTAAACACCATGCCTGAGCCTCTAGAGTCCTGATCACTACTCGCACCACTATCCCAGTCTAGTTCCCTTGACCTATGCCTCAAGTAGGCCTCAAGGCTGAGTCTCCTGGGTTGTCAGACCATGCCCCACTAGAACCCTAGGGCAAGTTCCAACTTACTTGCTTGTTGCCCTGGGATGTTGCCTCAGGCACCATCAGGATACTAGCCCATCGATAGTGTTTAGCCCTCGACTGGTGTGACCAATCGTGTCTAACACCATCAAATGGCAGATGCTAGCCCATTATTGCTCCAAGATGTCACTTTGGACACTTTCTTAATGGGTGCTGGCCCCTCAATACCCGATGTTGCCTTGAGCTCCTTCTTGGCGAGTGCCTCACTCTTGGTTCCTTAAACACCTTTTTGGTATTTGGCTGATGTGGCCAATCACATCCACCACCATCAAAGGCAAATGCTGGCCTGTTGTTGCAACAGGATGTTGCCTCAAACTCCATCGGGATGCTAGCCCTTCAACAGCATCTGGCCCTTTACTACTACCGTGAATCACATCCAATACCATCAACAATAGATGTTGGCCTGTTGTTGCCCAGAGATGATGCCGCAGACACCTGCCTAGTAGGTGTCGAGCCCTCGATGCCTGATGTTGCCTCAAGCACCTTTTTGGTGAGTGCCCAGTGCTTTATCCTCTGAACACCTCTTTGGTCCTTAGCTCATGCAGGCAATTGTGTCCCCCACCATCGATGGCAGATGTTGGCCCATTGTTGCCCTAGGATGTTACCTCAAACACCATATGGATGTTGGCCCATCGATAGCGTCTGGCCTTTGGCTAGTGTGACTAATCACGTCCAATACCATCGGTGGTAGATGCTGGCCATTGTTGCCCTAAAATGTTACCTCAGACACCTCCCTGGCTGGTGTTGGCCCCTCTTTGGTAAATGCTGGTGTCATGAGCTCTACTCTTAAAACAAACACTGTGCGGCCTTAGATCGGGAATAAACTTTATATGCCTAAGTTAGCCTACAAAATAAGCTTGCAAGCACTAAACCAACTAGAGAGGCAAAATGCACAAGCTAAGGGTTGACCAGGCCCCTCTTTGTGTGCTATCGATCTTGAAGGCTTTCTATATGGTTCTGGTTTGGCCCCACTCCCTTGGAGTGCCTGGTTATAGTGTGGGCATGTTATGGGCCTGGTCTTAGTGCTAGGGATAGGCCTGACTTGGGGGTGTGCGATCTAGATGCTTTTACCATGACTTTTACTAGAACCCTCACCTCTGTGTCTAACACTCGAGCCTTAGCCACTTGACACTAGCACTTGGTACAAATTATTACCTTGGACACCCCTGGGCCTGACTTGTGCCCACACCTTAATCATTAGTGCTTGCACCTAGGTCTAACTGTGTGCTTGTGCTCTGCTCACCAACACTTACACCTGAGCCTGGCTTAATTCTGTCAAACATGAACACCATGCCTTAGCCTCTAGAGTCCTGATCACTGCCCGCACCACTATCCCAGCATAGTTCTCTCAACCTGCACCTCAAATAGGCCTCAAGGCTAGGTCCCCTGGACTGTCGAACCATGTCCCGCTAAAACCCCAGGGCAAGTCCCAACTTATTTGCTTGTTGGCTTGGGATGTTGCCTCAAACATCACCAGGATGCTAGCCCATCGATAGCGTCTGGCCCTCAATTGGTGCGACCAATCACGTGTAACACCATCAACGGTAAATGTTGGCCTGTTGTTGCCCTAGGACATTGCCTCGGACACCTTCTTGGTGGATGCTGGCCTTCGATACCTAATGTTGCCTTGAGCTCCTCCTTGGTGGGTGCCTGGCGTTTGGTCCCTCGAACACCTCTTTGGTCTTGACTGGTGTGGCCAATCGCATCCACCACCATTGATGGCAAATGCTTGCCTGTTGTTGCCATAGGACGTTGCCTTAGGCTCCATCAGGATGCTGGCCCGTCAATAATGTTTGGCCCTTAACTGCTGAGGCCAATCACATCTAACACCATTGATGGTAGATGTTGGCTTGTTATTGCCCAGAGATGATGCCATAGACACCCCTAGCAGCTACTGGCTTTTCGGTGCCTGATGTTGCCTCAAGCTCTTTTTTGGCAAGTGCCCAGTGCTTAATCTCCCAACCACCTCTTTGGTCCTTGGCTAGTGCAGGCAATTACATCCACCACCATTGGTGGTAGACATTGGCCCGTTGTTGCCTTGAGATGTTACCTTAGACACCGTATGGATGTTAGCCCATCGACAGTGTCTGGCTTTTGGCTAGTGCGACCAATCATGCCCAAAACCATTGGTGGTAGATGCTAGCTCGTTGTTGCCCTAGGATATTGCCTTGGACACCTCCCTGGCTGGTCTTGGCCCCTCAATGCCTCAGACACCTCTTTGGTAGATGTTGGTGTCACGAGCTCTGCTTTCAAACTAAACAGTGTATAGCCTTAGATTTGGAATGAACTTCGTATGTCTAAGTTAGCCTACCAAACAAGCTTGCAGGCACTAAACCAACCAAAAAGTTAGAATGCACAAGCTAAGGATTGATGAGGCCCCTATTTGTGTGCTACCAATCTTAGAGGCTTTCTATATGGTTTTGGTTTGGCCTCACTCCTTGGGAGTGCCTGGTTATGGTGTGGATTTGTTATGGCCATGGTTTCGGTGCTACGGATAAGCCTGACATGGGGTTTTATAGTCTAGATGCTTATACCATGACTTTTGCTGGAACCCCCACCTTTGTGTCTAGTGCCCAAGCCTTGGCTGCTTGTATGTGGGTCTCAGCTCCTGGTGCGCATGACCAGGGTATGACACTGGCACTTGGTGTAGATTGGTGCCTCAAACACCCCTGGGTCTGACTTGTGCCCACACTTCAATCATCAGTGCCCGTACCTAGGTCTGATTATGTGCTCATGTACCACTCACCAGCACCTGCACCTAGGCTTGGCTCAATTCTATTGAACCTGAACACCATGCCTAAACCTCTAGAGTCCTTATCACAGCTTGCAACACTGTCCCATTCTAGTTCCCTCGACCTACAACCTAAGTAGGCCTCAAGGCTTTGTCCCTTATGCTGTCGAACCATGTCCCATGAGAACCCCAGGGCAAGTCCCAGCTTGCTTGTTGACTATGACACATGCCCTTACCTCGACCACCATCAGGACATGTTGGCCTTTTGTCTCGGCACAAGCCTAGACCACCATCAACACATGCTAGCCATTTTATGTAGGAAGTTCCCATGAACACCATTGGCATATGATGGTTTGCGCACCAAGCGCTCACACCAGGGCCTGGGTGTTTGGCACTTACCTCGAACTGTATTGCCACACGCTGGCCCTCAGTGTGGCTTTTTGCCTCAACACCATCAACAATGTTTGGGCCTTGGTTGGTGGAGCCAATCACATTTAACACCATCGGTGGTAGTTGCTGGCCTATTCTTGCCTTAAAATGTTACCTCAGACACCTCTCTAGTCAGCACTGGCCCCTCAGTGCCCAATGTTGCTTCAAGTTCCTTCTTGGTGAATGGTGCTTGATACCTTAAACTCCTCTTTGGTCCTTGGTTGGTGTGGCAAATCATAACCACCACCATCGATGGCAGATGCTGGCCCATAGTTACCTCAGGATGATACCTTAAACACCATCAGGATGCAAGCCCATCAACAACATCTGGCCCTTCATCGGTGCTGCCAATTACATCCAACACCATCGGTGGTGATGCTGACCTAATGTTGCCTTGGGTGTTGCCTCGGACACCTTCCTGGTGGGTGGTAGCCACTCAATGATCAATGTCACCTCGAGCTCCTCTTTGGCAGGTACCTGGCACTTGATCCCTTAAACATTTCTTTGGTCCTTAGCTGGTGCGGCCAATCATATCCACCACAATCAGTAGTAGATGCGAGCCTTTGTTACCCTGGGATGTTTCCTCAGACACCATCAAGATGCTGGCCTATTAACAATGTTTGGCACTTGGTTGGTGTGGCCAATCATGTCTAACACCATCGAGGGTAGATACTAGCCTGTTGTTGCCCTAGAATGTTGCTTCAGACACCTCTTTGATGGGTACTAGACCATCAGTGCCCTATGTTGCCTCAAGCTCCTCCTTGGTGGGTGCCTAGCACTTGATCCACCGAACACCTCTTTGGTCCTTAGCTGGGGCAACCAATTGCGTCCACCACCATTGATGGTAGATGCTAGCCCATTGTTGGCTCGGGATGTTACCTCAAACAACATTTGGATGCTGGCCCATTGACAGTGTCTAGTCCTTGGTTGGTGAAGCCAATTATTTCCAACACCAGTGGTAGCAGATGCTGGCCTTCTATTGCCTCAGGATATTGCCTCGGACACCTCTTGGTGGGTGCTAACCCCTCGGTGCCCGATGTTGCCTCGAGCTCCTCTTTGGTAGGTGCCTATGTCACACCCTGGGCGGGCGTGCCAGGCACATCAGGTGCACCAGCAGGTGAGCCAGAGGTTGAGGCCCGTAGACCAGGCATGCTAGCGGGTATCTACGCGCAAAGCCTAGCAAACGAGTTTAGAACGCCTGCCCAACTTGCAGGCCAGCCCGTGAGACCAAGGCTTGGCATACAAGCTGCCCGCAACACATCCAGAAGGGCCCAAGGTGCTGGACAGGCAAGGGAAGCTTCTTGAAGTAGGCAGGATCAGTAGGAGCATCCTAGCAGATTTGGTTGACCCTAAAAATTAGGAGTTAGAATCCTGATTGATTGTAATCTGTATAATCCCATGATTTTAGCCTTTATTCTAGGGATATTGCCATTAAGTTGTAGCTGGAGCCTCAACTATAAATAGAGGGTTGCTCCACCCTCATTTGTACACCATCAAACACTTCTATTTCAGTGAATACAAGAGCATTTCCAAAATTCTGTCTTCTTATCCTGTTTCTCTTTAACTTATGTAATCAGCCCTTCCCGTTGTTCTAGTGCCCGTACGCTTGTGTTTTAGGCTGACTTAGGCATAAAGGAGGAGATTCCAAGCCTAAGGCCGTATGGTTTCTGCGTCTAAGGTCGGAGCCTGTGACAGTTGGTATCAGAGCAAGTTCGATTCTACGTGTTTGTGTTGTACAGGTTAGATCGTGATTGAGGAGATGGCATCCCAAAGCGATGTTGCTAGCCAACAACCAAAGGCCCAGGAACATGGGTGTGGAAGAGGCAAGAAAGCCAGTTCTAGAGATATCTGGTCTACCATGGATGGTAGGTTGGCCAAGGTGGAGGTGACCATGGGCGACATGGGGGAGAAGCTTGAAGAAGTAGAGACTCACATTGCATCGCTAGACTCCATGAGGGAGGAGATCCAAAGTGAGCTGGAAGCTGCTCTCAACAAAGGCTTGGACGTGTTCACCCGAAAGAATCAGACCATGGAGGTTGAAGTGCTGACCTTGCATGATGGCATGGAGGCCATGCGCCAGTAGATGGAAGAGGTTGCCAGTGAGCTCGTTGCTTGCAAGACTGTCATTGGGAATGGCATGTTTGCCAGAGTGTCCAAATCCAGATTGGAGGTCCCTAAGCCTAAGGAGTTCAAGGGGACTAGGGCAGCCAAGGAAGTAGACAACTACCTTTAGGGTATGGAGCAGTACTTCCAGGCCATGGGCATGCAAGACGAGGCGATAAAGGTAAGCACCGCTGCTATGTATCTCACTGATGTAGCTTTATTATGGTGGAGGTGCAGGTGTGATGATGTCAAGTGTGGGAGCGCTAAGATTGGAACCTGGGCAGAGTTCCAAAAGGAGTTCAGAGAATAGTTTTACCCGGAAGTATGTCGATGATGAGGCACGAGCAAAGCTGTATAGGTTGAGCCAGCAAGGGGACATAAGGGAGTATGTCCAAAAATTCTCTGAACTGATGCTATAGATTTCGGATCTAGGTGAGAAGGATGCCTTCTTTGCTTTCATGGATGGGCTGAAGCCGTGGGTGAAGCATGAGCTACAAAGGAGAGGAGTTCATGACTTGGTTAAAGCCATGACTACTACCGAGGCCTTGGTAGAGTTCAAGCCTCTGAACAAGTTCGAGTCTTCCAAGCCCAAGGGTAAGGGCAAGGACGATAGGGACCGAAAGAAGCAGTCCAAGGGGAAGGACCGTGACCGGGAGTCCAAGGATAGGGACTGAGATCGTTCAACCAAAGATGGTGAAAGGAAGCCACCAGTAGGCAAGTGGAAAGCAAAAAGGGACCGAGAGCCACTAGCATGCTACCTATGTGGAAGAGCCACATAGCACGTAATTGCCCGTAGAAGGGCAAGCTGGCTGCTATAGACAAGGAGTCTGACGAGGAGCTAGAGTTAAGGGTAGCAAAGCTTGGGTCGTTGGTGCTCAATGCTGTCCAGAGTAAGGGGAGCCACAAGCCAAAAGGCTTGATGTTTGTGGATCTGATGGTTGCGGGTCAGAAGGTGAGCGCACTGGTGGACACATGTGCCTCACATCTTTTTATTTCAGGTGATGGAGCCCGAAAACTCAGACTAAAGGTGCAGAAAGGGACTGGTACCATCAAAACGGTGAACTCCAAGGAAATTCCAGCCATTGGAGTAGCTCGGGGAGTGGAGTTGCAGCTTGGAGACTGGAAAGGCAAGGAGACCATTGAGGTAATACCCCTTGATGACTATGAGTTTATGATTGGGTTGGATTTCCTTGTTCGGATTAACGCCCTCCTTGTGCCTTTTGCAGATTGTGTTTGCATCTTGGATGCACGATGCCAATGCCTAGTGCCATTAAGGAGAGGGTCTGGAGTTGGGTCGCGGGTGGTGTCAGCCATCCAATTTTCCAAGGTGGTAAGCAAACAAGAAGACATCTTCTTGGCAGCCCTAAAATATGATGAGCCAAGGGAGAAGGAGATCGAGTCACCCTTGGAGGTGCTAAAGGTGCCAAAGACCTTTAGTGATGTAATGCTCGTAAAGCTGCCTAGCAAGCTACCACCTAAGAGAGAGGTGGACCATAAGATCGAGCTGGTGCCCGAGGCCAAGCCATCAGCTAGAGCCCCTTGCCGAATGTCTCCACCAGAGTTGGAGGAGTTGAGGAAGCAACTCAAGGAGTTAGTTGATGCTAGCTTCATCAGGCCATCGAAGGCACCCTATGGTGCATCGGTTCTATTCCAGCGCAAGCAGGATGGGTCGTTACAGCTATGCATAGACTACCAGGCTTTGAACAAGTTGACCATCAAGAACAGGAACCCCATCCCACTCATTGTGGAGTTGTTCGATCAACTTGGAAGCGCAAGGTGGTTCACCAAGTTGGATTTGAGGTCAGGCTACTATCAAGTCAGGATCGCAAAGAGAGATGAGCCAAAGACAGCATGTGTCACTCGGTATGGTTCGTATGAGTTCTTGGTGATGCCTTTCGGACTCATGAATGCCGCAGCAACATTCTACACCCTTATGAACAAGGTACTTCAGTCATTCCTTGACCGGTTTGTTGTGGTTTATTTGGATGACATTGTGATCTGCAGCTAGACTTTGGGAGAGCATGTAGACCACTTGAGATAGGTGTTCGAGGTGTTGCGGGCGCACAAGCTGTTTGTCAAGAGGGAGAAGTGCTCATTCACCCAACAGGAGATCCTATTCCTTGGCCACATAGTGGGAGGTGGCAGGATACGCATGGATGAAGGCAAGATACACGCCATCTTGGAGTGGCAACTGCCAGCCAAGGTCACTGAGTTGAGATCGTTCCTTGGGCTGGTTAACTACTACAGGTGCTTCATCAAAGGTCACTCAGCAATAGCCACACCATTGACTGACTTGCTCAAGAAAGGGAGAGCATAGGAGTGGAGTGCAGGGTGCCAGGAAGCCTTTGATAGGTTAAAGCGGGCTATGACCGAGGAGCCAGTCTTGGCCTTGCCAGACCATGCCAAGCCGTATGAGGTGCATACGGATGCATCAGACTTTGCCATAAGGGGCGTGTTGATGCAGGAGGGACGTCCAGTCACGTTCGAGAGCAGAAAGCGAACGAGACTGAGCGCAAGTACACGGTCCAAGAGAAGGAGATGACTGCAGTGGTGCACTGCTTGTGCACTTGGCGCCATTACCTATTGGGGTTGAGGTTCATGGTGAGGATGGACAATGTGGTGGCCAGCTACTTCCAGACACAGAAGAAGCTATCCCCCAAGCAAGCAAGATGGCAAGATTTTCTTACGAAATTTGATTTCTAGATGGAGTACAAGCCGGGGTGGACGAACCTAGTGGTAGACGCCTTGAGCACGAAGGCTAACCTTGCTACCATTAGCCAACCAGAGGGGTCACTGGTGCTGCACATCAAGGAGGGACTTGCACATTATCCTACAGCCAAAGCTCTGATGGAGTACGCCCAGCAAGGTAAGACTAGGCAATTTTGGATGCAGGATGGCTTGTTGTACACTAGGGGCAGTAGACTATTTGTGTCGTAGCACGAGAAGCTCCGCAAGGAAGTTTTGCAAGAATGTCATGATTCAAGGTGGGCTGGACACCTCGGAGTGAGCTGCACCTTGGTGCTGATCGAGGATTGGTACTACTGGCCGCACATGAGGGATGATGTGGAGGCCTATGTGAAGACTTGTCTTGTGTGCCAATAGGATAAGGTGGAGCTCAAGAAACCAGGTGGTCTCTTGGAGCTATTGCCAGTGCCAGAGCGACCATGGGAGAGTGTTTCTCTGGACTTTATAGTCAGTCTACCCAAAGCAGAAGGGTTTGAAAGCATCATGGTAGTGGTAGACAGGTTTTCCAAGTATGGAATCTTCATTCCAGCAACCAAGGAGTGCCCAGCCGAGGAGGCATCTCAATTGTTCCTGAAGAACGTGGTTAAGTACTGGGGAGTGCCGAAGACCATTGTTAGTGATCGGGACGGGCGTTTCACGGGCAGGTTTTGGACTGAGTTGTTCAAGCTATTGGGGTCAGACTTGAACTTTTCCACCAGCATGCATCCGCAGATCGATGGACAGACAGAATGAGTGAATGGACTATTGGAGGTCTACCTTAGGCACTATGTGAGTGCCACACAAAGGGACTGGCCAAAGCTGCTAGATATTGCACAGTTTCCCTACAACTTGCAAAGGAGCGAAGCAACGAACCAGAGCCCATTTGAGGTTGTGACAGGGCAACAACCACTAACACCCGATTCGATTGCTGCAGGTTATACAGGGCTGAATCCAGCAGCATACAAGTTTGCCAAGGCATGGTAGGAGCAAACTGACTTGGCCAGAGTTTGTCTACACAAGGCGGCCAAGAGGTCGAAGAAGTGGGTAGACCAGAATAGGCGGGACGTGCAGTTCCAAGTTGAAGACTTGGTGTTGGTGAAGCTGCATCCCATTGTATGGTGTTGGTGAAGCTGCACAAAGGCCTAGTTCAAAGGTATGAGGGACCTTTTCGAGTAGTCAAAAGGGTAGGCAAGGTTGCCTGCAAACTGGATATGCCACCCAAGTAGAGGGTACACCCGGTGTTCCATGTGAGCATGCTCAAACCATTCCATGAGGATAAAGGAGATCCAGGACAGGCAGAGTCAAAGCGTGTGCCATTGGGAGCAAGGTCCTCATATAAGAAGGAGGTCCACAGCATCATAGCTGACCGAGAGGTGAGACGGAACAACTATCAACCAAGACAAGAGTACTTGGTGTGCTGGAAGGAACTTCTAGACAGTGAGGCGAGCTGGGAACCAACAGATGACTTATGGCAGTTCGTGGACCAGATCAGGTAGTACCATACAGAAGATGCAACGAGGGCATTGCGCAATCAGGTGGGGGAGAATGTCACACCCTAGGATGGGTGCGCCAAGCACATTAGGTGCACCAGTAGGCGAGCCAGAGGTTGAGGCCCGCAGACCAGGCATGCTGGCGGGTATCTGCGCGCAAAGCCTAGCAAACGAGTTCAAAACGCCTACCCGACTTGCAGGCCAGCCCATGAGACCAAGGCCTGGCATACAAGCTGCCCGCACCACATCCAGAAGGGCCCAAGGTGCTGGACACACAAGGGAAGCTTCTAGAAGCAGGCAGGATCAGTAGGAGCATCCTGGCAGATTTGGTTGACCCTAAAAATCAGGAGTTAGCATCCTAATTGATTGTAATCTGTATAATCCCATGATTTTAGCCTTTATTCTAGGGATATTGCCATTAAGTTGTATCTGGAGCCTCAACTATAAATAGAGGGCTGCTCCACCCTCATTTGTACACCATTAAACACTTCTGTTTCAGTGAATACAAAAGCATTTCCAGAATTCTGTCTTCTTATCCTGTTTCTCTTTAACTTGCGTAATCAGCCCTTCTCGTTGTTCTAGTGCCCGTACGCTTGTGTTTTAGGCTGACTTAGGCATAAAGGAGGAGATTCCAAGCCTAAGGCCGCACGGTTTCTAAGTCTAAGGTCGGAGCCCGTGACACCTAGCGTTTGATCCCTTGAACACCTTTTTGGTCTTTGGCTGGTGTGGCAAATTGCATTCGCCACCATCAGCGATAGATGCTGGCCCATTGTTGCCTCCAAATGTTTCCTTAGACACCATCAAGATGTTGGCCTCTCGACAGCATCTGGCCCTCGGTTGGTGCAACCAATCGCAACCAACACCATTGGCAGCTGATGCTATCATGTTGCCCTGGGATGTTGCCTCAGACACCTCCCTGATGGGTGCTGGCTTCTTAGTGCCCGACGTTGCCTCAAGCTCCTCCTTGGTCGGTATGAAGAGCTTGATCCCTCAAAGACCTTTTTGGTTTTTAGTTGGTGTGGCTAATCATGTCCACCACCATTGGTGGTAGATGTTGGCTGGTTGTTGCCCCAGGATGTTGCCTTAGACACCATCAGATATTGGCCTATCCACAGACATCTGGCCCTTAGCTGGTGTAGCCAATTGTGTCCAACACCTTCGCCAACTCCTTGATGGATGTTGGCCCCTCGATGCATATGTTGCCTCGTGCTCCTCCTTGGTGAGTGCTTCGCGCGTGATCCCCCAAACACTTCTTTGGTCATTGGTTGGTATGGCTAATCGCGTCCACCACCATCAATGGTAAATGCTGGCCCATTGTTACCCTTGGATGTTGCCTCAGACACCATTAGGATGCTGGCCCATCGATAGCATCTAACCCCTGGCTGGTGCAGACAATCACATCCAACACCATCAATGGTAGATGCTTGCCTGTTTTTGCCTTGGGATGTTACCTCAGATGCTTCCCTGGTGGGTGCTTGCCCCTCGATGCCTGATGTTGCCTTGAGCACCTCCTTGGCAAGTAGCCTGGCACTTGATCCCCTGAACACCTCTTTGCTCCTTGGCTGGTCTGGCTAATAGAATCCACCACCATTGACACGAGATGCTTGCCTATTGTTGCCTCAGACACCATTGAGATGCTGGCCCATCGATAGCGTCTGGCCCTTGGCTGGTGTGACCAATCGCATCTAACACCATCAGTGATAGATGCTAGCTCTTTGTTGCCATAAGATGTTGCCTTGGACATATCCGTAGCGAGTGCTAGCCCTTCAGTGCCCGATGTTTCCTCGAGCTCCTCTTTGGTGAGTGGTTGGAGCTTAATCTCCCAAACACCTCTTTGGTCCGGGTTGGTGTAGCAAATCGTGTCCACCACCATTTGCGATAGATGCTAGACCATTGTTACCTTAGGATGTTGCCTTAAACACCATCGAGATTCTTGCCAATCAACAGTGTTTGGCCCTTACGTAGTGCATTCAATTGTGTCCAACTCTATCGATGGTAGATACTGGCCCGTTGCTACCTCGAGATGTTGCCTCAAACACCTCCCTAATGGGTGTTGGCCCCTCGGTGCCCAATGTTACCTCGAGCTCCTTCTTGGTGAATGGCCTGGCGCTTGATCCCTCGAACATGTCTTTAGTCCTTGGCTGGTGCAGCTAATCACGCCACCACCATCGACGGTAGATGTTGGCCCCGTTGTTGCCTTGGGATGTTACCTCAGACAACATCTGGATGCTAGCCCATCAATAGCCTCTGGCCCATGGCTGGTGAGGCCAATCATGTCTAACCCCATTGATAGGAGATGCTAGCCCATTGTTGCCTTAGGATGTTGCCTTAGACTCATCCCTAGTGGATGCTAGCCTTACGGTGCCTGATGTTGCCTTAAACTCTTCCTTGGTGGGTGCCTGGTGCTTGATCCCCAAATACCTCTTCAGTCTTTGGTTGGTGTGACCAAATGCATCTAATACCATCAGCAGTAGATGCTGGCTTGTTATTGCACAGGGATGTTACCTCAAACACCTCCCTAGCTAGTGTAGGCCCTTTAGTGCCTGATGTTACTTTGAGCTCTTCCTTGGTGGGTGGCTAGCGCTTGATCCCCAGAACACCTTTTTGGTCCTTGAGTGGTGCAGCCAATTGCATCCACCACCATCGATGGTAGATGCTACCCCTTTGTTGCCTCGAGATGTTGCCTTGAACACCATCGAAAAGCTTGCCCATTGATAGTATCTGGCCTTTGGTTGGTACTACTAAACGTGACCAACACTATCGACGATTGATGCTAGCCTAGTGTTGCCCTAAGATGTTACCATGGGCACCTCCCTGGTGGGTGCTGCCTGCTCGATGATCGATGTTAACTCAAGCTCCTTCTTTGTAGGCTACCTAGAGCTTGATCCACTAAACACCTCTTTAGTCTTTGGCTAGTGCAGCCAATCGTATCCACCATAATCTATGGCAAATCTAGCCTATTGTTTCCTTGGGGTGTGGCCTTGGACACCTCTCTGGTGGGTGCTTACCCCTTAGTGCCTGATGTTGCCTCGAGCTCCTCTGTGGTGGGTGCTTGGCACTTGATCACCCTAACACCTCTTTTATCCTTGGCCAGTGTGACCAATTATGCCCACCACCATTGATGGCAGATGCTTGCCCATTGTTACCTCGAGATGTTACCTTGGACGCTATCGACATGCTGGCTCATTGACAATGTCTAGCCCTTGACTGGTGCGGCCAATCATGTCCAACACCATCAATGGCAAATGCTAGCCCATTGTTGCCTTTGGATGTTGCCTCAGACACCTCACTAGTGGGTACTGGGCTTTTGGTGCCCGATGCTAACTCAAGCTCTTCCTTGGCAGGGGGCCTGGCACTTGATCCCTTAGGCACCTTTTTGGTCCTTGGCTAGTGTGGCCAATAGCATCCACCACCATCAGTGGTAGATGTTGGACCGTTGTTGCCCTAGGATGTTACCTCAGACATAATTAGGATACTAGCCCATCGACGGTGTTTGGCCCTTGGCTGGTGCAGCCAGTAACATCCAACACCATCAAGGTAGATGCTAGACAATTGTTGCCTCAGGATGTTGCCTCAGACATCTCCCTAGTGGGTGCTAGCCCCTCAGTGCCTGTTGTTGCCTCAAGCTCCTCCTTAGAGGGTGCCTGGTGCTTGATCCTTTGAACATCTTTTTGGTCCTTGGCTGGTGCGACCAATCGTATCCACCATAATCAGAGGCAGATGCTAACCAGTTGATGCCTTAGGATGTTGCCTTAGACACCATCAAGATGCTAGCCTGTTGGCAGCGTCTAGCCTTTGGCTAGTGCAACCAATCTCGTCAAACACCATAGACGACAGATGCCAACCCATTGTTACCCTAGGATGTTACCTCTGACGTCTTTCTGGCTGGTGCTTGATCCGTTGAACACCACTTTGGTCCCTGGCTGGTGCGACTAATCATGTCCACCACCATCGGTGATAGATGTTAGGTCCTTGTTGCCTTGGGATGTTACCTCAAACACCATCAGGATGCTAGCCCATTAACAGCATCTGGACCGTGGTTGGTGCAGCCAATCGCATCCAACACCATCGATGGTAGATGCTGGCTTATTGTTGCCCTGAAATGTTGCCTCGAACACCTCTTTGGCGGGTGCTAGCCCTTCAGTTCCTGATGTTGTCTCAAACTCCTCCTTGACGGGTGCCTAGAGTTTGATCCCTCGAACACCTATTTGGTCCTTGGCTACTACGGCCAGTAGCATCCACCATCATCGATGGTAAATGCTAGCCCATTTTTGCCTAGGATTTTGCCTAAGACACCATCATGATGCTAGACCATCGACAGCATTTGGCCCTTGGCTGGTGTGGCCAATTACGTCCAATACCACGAATTGTAGATGCTAGATAATTGTTGCCTTAGGATATTGCCTTAGATATCTTTCTAGCAGGTGCTGGCCCCTTAATGCCTGATGTTGCCTCAAGCCCCTCCTTGGCGAGTGCCTGATGCTTGATCACTCGAACACCTCTTTGGTCCTTGGCTAGTGCAGCTAATCTTGTCCACCACCTTTAGAGGTAGATGCTAGCCCGTTGTTACCCCGAGATGTTACTTCAGACACCATCGGGATGCTATCCTATTAATAGCATCTGGCCCATGGCTGGTGTAGCCAATCTTGTCTAACACCATCAGTGGTAGATGCTAGCCCATTGTTGCCTTGAGATGTTGCCTATGACACCTCTCTGGTAGGTGCTAGCCCTTTGGTGCCTAATGTTTCCTAGACCTTTTCCTTGGTTGGTGCTAGGAGCTTGATCCCTCGAACAACTCTTTGGTCTTTATCGTATATGGCCAATCGTGTCCACCACCATCGGTGGTAGATGTTAGCTTGTTGTTGTTAGTGTCTGGCCCTTAGCTAGTGTGGCCAATCACATCCAACGCCATCGATGACAAATGCTGGCCCGTTGTTACCCTCAGAAGTTACGTCGGGCACTTTCCTGGTGGGTGCTAGCCCCTCAGTACCCGATGTTGCCTCGAGCTCCTCCTTGGTGGGTGACCTGGCACTTGATCCCCTAAACACCACTTTGGTCCTTGACCGGTGTGACCAATAGCATCCACCACCATCAATGATAGATGCTAGCCCATTGTTGCCCTTGGATGTTGCTTTGGACACCATTAGGATGCTAGCCCATCGACAACGTCTGGCCCTTACCTAGTGTGGCCAATCATGTCGAACACCATTGACAGTAGATGCTTGCCCATTGTTACCTCGAGTTGTTGCCTCAGACAGCTCTCTAGTGGGCATTAGCCCCTCGATGTCCGATGTTGCCTCGAGCTCCTTTTAAAGCGGTGCCTAGCGCTTGATCCCTTGAACAACTCTTTGGTCCTTGGCTGGTAGGACCAATCAAGTCCACCACAATCAGTGGTAGATGCTAGTCCATTGTTGCCCCGAGATGTTACCTCGGACACCATCGGGATGTTGGCAAGTCGACAGCGTCTGGCCCTTGGCTGGTATAGCCAATCGCATCTAACACCATTAGTGATAGATGTTGGCCCATTTTTACCTTGAGATGTTGCCTCAAACAACTCTCTAGAGGGTGCTGGCCTTTCAGTGCCCAATGTTGCCTCGAGCTCCTCCTTGGTGGGTGCTTGGTGCTTGATCCCTAAAACACCTTTTTGGTCCTTGGCTGGGGTGGCCAACCACATCCACCACCATCGACAACCGATGCTAGCTCATTATTACTCCATGATGTTGCCTTTGACACCATCGAGATGCTAACCCGTCGATAGTGTTTGGCCCTTAGCTGGTGCAACCAATCACGTCCAACACCATCGGTGGTAGATGCTGGCCCAATGTTACCCTGGGATGTTGCCTCTGACACCTTTTTGGTGGGTGTTGGCCCTTTGGTGCTCGATGCTACCTCGAGCTCCTTCTTGGCAGGCGGTCTAGTGCTTAATCCCTTTAACACATCTTTGGTCCTTGGTTGTCCAGCTAATAGCGACCACCACCTTCGGTGACAGATGCTGGCCCATTGTTGCCCCAGGATGTTACCTCGAGCACCATCAGGATGCTAGCCCATTGACAGCATTTGGTCTTTGGCTGGTACGACCAACAGCATCAAACACCATCGATGGTAGACTTTGGATAGTTGTTGCCTCGAGATTTGCCTCGAACATCTCTTTGGTGGCTGCTAGCCCCTCGATGCTCGATGTTGCCTCGATCTCCTCCTTGGCAATTGTTGGCCCTTCAGTGCCCGATGTTGCCTTAAGCTCCTTCTGGGTGGGTGCTTAGCGCTAGATCCCTTGAACACCTTTTTGGTCCTTGGCTGGTGTGGCCAATTGCGTCCATGGCCATCGATGGTAGATGCTAGACCATTGCTACCCCGAGATGTTACCACAAACACCATCAGCATGATATCCCATCAATAGCATGTGGCCATTAACTGGTGTGGCCAATCATGTTTAACACCATTGATGATAGATGTTGGCCCATTGTTGCCCTGAGATGTTGCCTCAAACACCTCTCTGGTGGGTGCTGGCCCCATGATGTCTAAAGTTACCTCGAGCACAACCTTGGCGGGTGCATAATGCTTGATCCCCTGAACACCTCTTTGGTCATTGGTTGGGGTGGCCAATCGCATCCCCCATCATCGATGACAAATGCTAAACCATTGTTTCCCTAGGATGTTGCCTCAGACACCATCCAAATGCTGGTTGATCATCAGCATCTAGCCCTTAGCTAGTGCGGTCAATTACGTCCAACACCAAAGACGGTAGATGCTGGCCTATTATTGACATAAGATATTAACTCAGACACCTTTTTGATGGGTGCAGGCCCCACGATGCCTGATGTTGCCTTCAGCTCCTCTTCGGTAGGTGCCTGGTGCTTGATCCTTCAAGCAACTCTTTGGCCCTTAGCTAGTGTGGCCAATCGCATCCACCACCATTGGTGGCAGATGCTAACCCATTGTTGCCCTGGGATGTTGCCTCAGACACCATTGATATACTGGCCCGTCAGCAGCATCTAGCCCTTGGCTGGTGTGGCAAATCATGTCCAACACCATCGGTGCCTGATGCTGGCCTATTGTTGCCTCAAGATGTTACCTCAAACACCTCCCTAGTGGGTGCTTGCCTCTCGGTGCCCACTATTGCCTCGCACTTCTCCTTTGTGGGTGGCTTGGCACTTGATCCCCCAAACACCTCTTTGGTCCTTGGTTGGTATGACCAATCATCTCCACGACCATCGATGGCAAATGCTAGCCCATTGTTACCTCGGGATGTTGCCTCAGACCCTATCAAGATGTTGGTCTATCGAAAGTGTCTAGCCCTTGGCTAGTGCAGCCAATCATGTCAAACACCATCAGCAGTAGATGTTGGCCTATTGTTACCCTAGGATGTTACCTCGGACACCTTCCTCGTAGGTACTAGCCCCTCAGTGCCTGATGTTACCTCTAGCTCCTTCTTGGCGGGTACCTGGCACTTGATCCCCTAAAGACCACTTTGGTCCTTAACTAGTGTGGCCAATCACATCCACCACCATCGGCAGTAGATGCGGGCCTATTGTTACCTTGGGAAGTTACTTCTAACACCATCGAGATTCTGGCCCATCAATAGTGTCCAACCCTTGGCTGGTGTGGCCAATCACGTCCAACACCATTGGTGATAGATGCTTGCTTGTTGTTACCTCGAGATGTTGCCTTGGACACCTCCTTGGTGGGTAGTAGCCCCTCGGTGCCTGATGTTGCCTTGAGCTTCTCCTTGGTAGGTGTATAGTGCTTAAATCCCCAAACATCTCTTTGGTCCTTATCTGGTATAGCCAATCATGTCCAACACCATCGGTGAAAGATGCTAGCCTATTGTTGCCTCGAGATGTTACCTCAGACATCATTAGGATATTAGCCAGTCGATAGCATCTAGCCCATGGTTGGTGTGGCCAATTGCATCCAGCACCATCAGTGACAGATCCTGGCCCATTGTTACCCTAAGATGTTGCCTTAGACACCTTCCTAATGGGTGCTGGCCCCTCGGTGCTTTGATGCTACCTCGAGCTCCTCCTTAGTAGGTGGCTTGGCACTTGATCCCCTAAACACCAATGGTGGCAGATGCTGACCCATTGTTTCCTCAGGATGTTACCTTTGACACCATTAGGGTGCTAGCTCTCGATAGCATTTGGCCTTTGGCTAGTGCTACCAATAGCATCCAATACCATTAATGACAGATGCTGGTAGTGGTTGCCTCAGGATCTTACCTCAGACATCTTCTTAGTGGGTGCTAGCCCTTCAGTGCCTAATGTTGCCTTATGCTCCTCTTTGGTGGGTGCTTGGAACTTGATCCCTCGAATGCCTCTTCGATCTATGGCTGTGGTGGCCAACTACGTCCACCACTATCGATAACAGATGCTAGCTCATTGTTGCCCTAGGTTATTACCTTGGACACTATCGGGATGCTAACCTATTGATAGCATCTGGCCTTTGATTGGTGTGGCCAATCGCATCCAACACCATAGATGGTAGACGCTGGCCCATTTTTCCCTAGGATGTTGCCTCAGACACCACCCTGGTGAGTGCTGGCCCCTCGATGCCTGATGTTGCCACGAGCTACTCCTTGGTCGATGGCCTAGCATTTGATCCCCCAAACACATCTTTTGTCCTTGGTTGGTTTGGCCAATCACGTCTACCACCATCAGCAGCAGATGCTAGGTCGTTGTTGCTATGGGATCTTACCTCGGACACAATCAAGATGCTGGCTCATCGATAATATCTGGCCTTTGGCTAGTGTAGCCAATCTCGTCCAATATAATTGATGGTTGATGTTGGCCCATTGTTACCTCGGGATGTTACCTCAGACACCTCCCTAATGGGTGTTAGCTCATCGAGAGCTTTTGGCCTTTGGTTGTTACTGCCAATAACGTCCAACACCATCATCAGCAGATGCTAGATAGTTGTTACCTTGGACATTTTCTTAGCGAGTGCTACCCATTCGATGCCCAATGTTGCCTTGAGCTCCTCCTTAGTGGGTGCCTAGCGCTTGATCCCCCGAACAGCTCCTCGGTCCTTGGCTGGTGCAACCAATCACATCCACCATCATTGATGGTAGTTGCTAGCCCATTGTTGCCTTCGGATGTTGCCTTGGAAACCATTTGGATGCTAGCTCGTCAACAACACTGGCCTTTGTTAGCCCTTGTCAACACCATCAACAGCAAATGTTGGCCCATTGTTGCCCTGAAATGTTACCTCAGACACCTTTCTAGCTACTGTTGGCCCTTCGGTGCTTGATGTTGCCTTGAGCTCTTCCTTAGTGAGTGCCTGGTGCTTGATTCCCTAAACACCTCTATCGTCTTTGGCTGGTGTGGCCAATCACATCCACCACCATCGACAAAAGATGTTAGCCCATTGTTGCCTGGGGATGTTACCTCGAACACCATTAGGATGCTAGCCCATCGATAATGTTTGGCCCTTGGTTGGTGTGGCCAATCGCATCCAACACCATTAACAGTAAATGCTGGCCTATTGTTGCCCTAAACACCATCATGATGGGTGTTGGCCCCTTAGTGCCCGGTGTTGCCTCGAGCTCCTTCTTAGTGGGTGCTTGGAGTTTTATCCCTAAAACATCTCTTTGGCCCTTGGTTAGTGTGGCCAATTGCATCCACCACCATCGGTAGCAAATGTTAGCCTATTATTACCCTGGGATGTTGCCTTGAACACTATCATGATGCTGGCCCATCGACAGCATTTGGCCTTTGGTTGGTACGACTAATTGCATCCAACACCATTGGTGGTAGATGCTGGCCTATTATTGCCCTAGGATGTTGCCTCAGACACCTACTTAGCAAGTGCTAGCCCCTTGATTCCTGATGTTGCCTCAAGCTTCTCTTTGGTGAGTGGCCTGGCACTTGATCTCTCGAACACCTCTTTGGCCCTTGGCTGGTATGGCCAATCACTTTCACCACCATCGATGGTAGATGTAAACTCATTGTTACCCTAGGATGTCACTTCAGACACCATCAGAATGCTGGCCTTTCGATAACATCTGACCCTTGGTTGGTGTAGCCAATTGCATCAGACACATTGACAGTAGATGCTAGCCCATTGTTACACTGAGATGTTACCTTGTACATTTCCCTAGTGGTTGCAGGCCTTTCATACCTGGTGTTGCCTCTAGCTCCTCATTTGGTGGGTGCCTAGCGCTTGATCCTCGGAAAACCTCTTTGGTCCATGGCTAGTGTAGCCAATCACTTCCACCACCATCGGCAGTTGATGCTGGCCCGTTGTTACCATGGGATGTTTCATCTGGCACCATCGGGATGGTGCCCCATCTACAATGTCTAGCCCTTGGCTGGTGTAGCCAATCGCGTCCAATACCATCGGTGATAGATAGTGGCTTATTGTTGCACTGAGATGTTGCCTCGGACACTTCCCTAGCGGGTTCTGGCCCCTCAGTGCTTGATGTTGCCTCGATGTCTTCCTTAGAAGGTGCCTGGCGCTTGATTCCCCAAACAACTCTTTGGTCCTTAGCTAGTGTGGCCAATCGCATCCACCACCATCGATGGTAGATGCTGGGCCGTTGTTGCCCCAAAATGTTACCTCAGACACCATCGAGATGCTAGCCTGTCGATAGCATTTGGCCCATTATTGGTGTGGCCAATCGCATCCAACACCACTGATGATAGATGCTGGCCCGTTATTGTCTCAAGATGTTACCTCCAACACCTTTCTGGTTGGTGTTGGCCCATCGGAGCCCGATGTTGCCTCAAGCTCCTCCTTGGTTGGTGGCCTAGCGCTTGATCCCCCGAACACATTTTTGGTCCTTGGTTGGTATGGCCAATCACATCCACCAACTTTGGGGGCAGGTGTTGGTCTACTGCTACCCTGAGATGTTGCCTCAGGCACCATTAGGATGTTGGCCTATTGACAGCATCTAGCCTATGGCAGGTATGACCAATCACGTCCAACACCATCGATAGCAGATGCTGGCCCGTTGTTGCCTTGGGAAGATGCCTCGAACACCTCCCTACTAGGTGTATGACCCTTAGAGTGCTTGATCCCCCAAACACCTCTTTCGTCCTTGGCTAAACACCTCGAGTTCCTTTTTGGTGGGTGACCTGGCGCTTGATCCCCCAAACACCTATTTGCTCCTTGGCTGGTACGACCAATCATGTCCACCACCATCGACAGTAGATGCTAGCTCATTGTTGACCCGGGATGTTACTTTGAACACTATCGGGATACTGGCCTGTCGATGACGTTTTGTTCTTGGTTGGTGTGGCCAATCATGTCTAACACCATCGATGGCAGATGCTAGCCCATTGCTCCCCTGGGATGTTGCCTCAGACACCTCTCTAGTGGGTGGTGACCCCTCGATAATCGATGTTATATCGAGCTCCTCCTTAGGGGTGCTTGGCACTTGATCCCCTAAACACCTCTTTTGTCCTTGGCTATTGTAACCAATCATATCCACCACCATCGATGGTAGATGCTAGCTCATTGTTGCCCCGAGATGTTTTCTAGGACACAATCGGGATGCTGGCTCATTGATAGCATCTGGCCTTTGGTTGGTGTTGCTAATCATGTCCGACACCATCAATGATAGATACTGGCCTATTGTTACCCTGAGATGTTGCCCCGAACACCTTCATAACAGGTGCTAGCCCCCCGGTGTTTGATGTTGCTTCAAGCTCTACCTTCACAAGTACCTGGTGCTTGATCCCTCGAACATCTATTTGGTCCTTGGCTGGTGTGACCAATCGCATCCACCACCATCGATGGCAGATGTTGGCCCGTTGTGACCCTAAGATTTTACCTTAGACACTATCGGGATGGTAGCTCATCAATAACGTCTGGCCCTTAGCTGGTGTGGCCAATCACATCTAACACCATCGACTAGAGATGCTGGCCCATTGTTGCCTTGGCATGTTACCTCAAACACCTCTCTACCGAGTGCTTGCCCCTTGAAGCCCAATGTTACCTTAAGTTCCTCCTTGGTGGGTGGCCTGGCACTTGATCCCTCAAACACCTTTTCAATCCTTGGCTAGTGAAGCCAATCGCATCCCCCCCATCGACGACAGATGCTTACTCGTTGTTTTCCTGAGATGTTGCCTCGAGCACCATTGGGATGTTGGCCCATCGATAGCATCTATCCCATGCTCGATGCAGCCAATCATGTCCAACACCATTGGTGATTGATGCTGGCCTGTTGTTGCTCTAGAAAGATGCCTCAAACACCTTCGTACAGGGTGCTTACCCCTCAGAGCCCGTTGTTGCCTCGAGTTCCTCCTAGCGAACGGCTTGGCACTTGATCCCCAAAACACTTATTTGCTTCTTGGCTAGTGCAGCCAATAACATCCACCACCATCGATGATAGATGCTAGCTCATTGTTGCCCTAGGATGTTACCTTAGACACCATCGGGATGCTGGCTTGTCGATGGCGTCTGGCTCTTAGTTAGTGTGGTCAATTGCATCTGAGACCATCGATGGCAAAAGCTAGCTCATTGTTCCCCTGGGAAGTTGCCTTAGACATCTTTTTGGCAAACATTGGCCCCTCGGTGCTCAATGTTGCATCGAGCTCCTCCTTGAGGGGTGTTTGGCACTTGATCCTTCGAACACCTCTTTAGTCCTTGGTTACTGTAACCAATCACATCCACCACCATCGATGGTAGATGCTGGCCCATTGTTACCCTAGGATGTTACTTCAGACATCATTGGGATGTTGGCTCATCGATAATGTCTAGCCATTGGCTGGTGCGCTAATCATGGCCAACACCATCAGCAACAGATGCTAGCTTATTTTTGCCTCTAGATGTTGCCTCGGACACCTCCCTGGTAGGTGCTGGCCCTTCAATGCTCGATGTTGCCTCGAGCTCTTCCTTGGCAGGTGCTTGGTGCTTAATCTGCCGAACACCTCTTTGGTCCTTGGCTGGTGCAGGCAATCCTATCCCCTACCATCGATGATAGATGCTGGCCTATTGTTGCCTCGAGATGTTACCTCAAACACCTCTTTAGCAGGTATTGGCCCCTCGGTGTTGATGTTGCCTCGAGCTCCTCCATGTTAGGTGCTTAGCGTTTGATCCCCTAAACACCTCTTTGGTACTTGGCTAGTGTCACCAATCGTGTCCACCACCATCAAAGACAGATGTTGGCCCATTGTTCCCCAAGATATTGCTCGGTCACCATCATGATGCTGGCATGTTAAGAGCATCTGGCCCTTGGTTGGTGTGACCAATCATGTTTAACACCATTGATTACAGATGCTGGCCCATTGTTACCTTGGGATGTTGCCTTGGATGCCTTTTCTATTAGGTACTGGCCCTTCGATGCCTAATGTTGCCCTAAGCTCCTCCTTGGTGGGTGCCTAGCACTAGATCCCCTGAACACCTCTTTGGCCATTGGCTAGTGTGGCCAATCACGTCCACCACCATCGGTGGCAGATGCTGTCCCATTATTGCCACAAGATGTTACCTTAGACACGATCGAGATGTTGGCCCATCAACATTATCTTACCCTGGTTGGTGCGGCCAATTGTGCCCAACACCATCAATGATAGATGTTGGCCCATTATTGCCCTAGAATGTTGCCTTGAACACCTTTCTGGCCAGTGCTGGCCCCTTGGTGCTAGATGTTAACCTGAGCTCCTTCTTGACTGGTGCCTGGTGCCTAGTGCAGCCAATCATATCCACCACCATCGATGGCAAATGCTAGCCTATTGTTACCCTAAGATGTCGCCTCGAACACCACTAGGATGTTGTCTCATGGGTAGCGTTTGGCCTTTGGCTATAGTGGCAAATCGCATCCAACACCAACAATGGTACTTATGAACCAATTGTTCCCTCAGGATGTTACCTTAGACCCCATCAGGATGCTGGCCCATCAATAGTGTCTGGCCCTTGGCTGGTGTGACCAATCACTTCCAACACCATTAGCGGCAGATGCTGGCCCATTGTTGCCCCAAGATGTTACCTCTGACACCTCCCTGGTGGGTGCTTACCTATCGATGCCCAATGTTGCCTCAAGCTCCTCCTTGGTGCGAGGCTTGGCACTTGATCCCTCGAACACCTCTTTGGTCCTTGGTTGGTGCAGGTAATCGCGTCTACCACCATCGGTGGTGGATGCTGGCCCATTTTTGCCCCAAGATGTTACCTCAGACAGCATCAAGATGTTGGCTTATTGATAGTGACTGGCTCTTTATTGGTGCAGCCAATCGTATCCAACACCATCGGTGGTAGATACTTGCCCGTTGTCTCCCTAGAATGTTACCTAGGACACCTTTCTGGTGGGTGTAGGCCCCTAGATGCCCGATTTTGCCTTGAGCTCTTCCTTAGTAGGTGTCTGGCACTTAATGCCCTGAACATCTCTTTAGTCCTTGGTCGGTGTGACTAATTGAATCCACCACCATCGACAACAGATGCTGGCCTATTGTTACCCAAGATGTTGACTTAGACACCATCATGATGCTAGCCCATCGACAGCATCTAGCTTTTGGTTGGTGCAGCCAATCATGTTCAATGCCATCGATGGCAAATGTTGTCCCGTTATTGCCCTAGGATGATGCCTTGAATACTTCCTTGTTCGGTGCTTGCCCCACGAAGCCTGATGTTGCCTTAAGTTTTTCCTTGACGAGTGGCTTGGCACTTGATCCCCTGAACATCTCTTTGGTCCTTGGCTAGTGCGGCCAACCCCATCCCCCACCATTAGTGACGGATGTTGGCTCATTGTTGCCTTAAGATATTACCTCAAACACCATCGAGATGTTGGCCCATCGACAATGTCTTGCCCATTACTGGTGTGACCAATCATGTCCAGTACCATTGGCTACAGATCCTGCCCATTGTTGCCTCAAGATGTTCCCTCGGACACCACCCTGGCTGGAGCTGGCCCTTCGATGCCTAATGTTGCCTCGAGCTCCTCTTTAGTGGGTAGCCTAGTGCTTGATCCCTCAAACACCTCTTTGGTTCTTGGCTGGTGTGGCCAATCATGACCACCACCATTGGTGATAGATGCTGGCCCATTGTTGCCATATGATGTTGCCTTGGACACCATTATGATGCTAGCCCATCGATAGTGTCTGGCCATTGGCTGGTGTGGCCAGTCATGCCTAACACCATCAGTGATAGATGCTGGCCCGTTGTTGCCTTTGGATATTACCTCAGACATCTCCTTAATCGGTGCTAGCCCCTCAATGCTTGATGTTGCATCTAGCTCCCCCTTGGCGGGTGCCTGGTGCTTGATCCCCTGAACCCCTCATTGGTCCTTGGCTGGTTGGCCATCGCGTTCACCATCATTGGCAGCAGATGTAGGTCTGTTGTTACCTTGGGATGTTGCCTTGGACACCATCGAGATGTTGACCCTTGGTGCAAGTGTCATGCCCTGGGTAGTGCATGCACCCTAGGTTGAAGCTTTAGAACTCACATCGCCTTAAAGAGTATTTGAGCTTTTACAAGTTTGCTACCAATAGCCGTTCAAATGTTTGAAATGGGGACACTTGGTGCGTGACCCAACATTTGTCGGTGGTGTTCCTGGGAACTGCCCACACAAAAGGCCAGCATGTGCTGATGGTGATCGAGGCATATGCCAAGACCAAAGGCCAACATGTCTCGATGGTGGTCAAAGCAAGGGCATGTGTCATGGTCAGTAAACAAGTTGGGACTGGCCTTGGGGTTCTAATGAGATAGGGTCCAATAGACTAAGGGACCAAGCCATGAGGCCTACTCAAGGCACAGGTCGAGGAAACAAGATCGGGACAATGGTTCGATCAATGATCAGGGCTCGAGAGGCTTTGGCATGGTGTTCAAGTTCGGATAAATTGAGCCAGGCCCAAGTGCAGGTGCTAGTGAGCGGTGCATAATCACACAATCAGACTCAAGTGTAGGCACTGATGATTAAGATGTGGGCACAAGTTAGACCCAAGGGTGTCCAAGGTAACAACCCACACCAAGTGCCAGTGTCACACCCTAGGCATACGCACCAAGAGTTGAGACTCATGCACCAATGGCCAAGGCTCAAGCACCAGACATAGAGGCGGAGGTCCCAGCAATTGTCATGGTAAAAGGGTCTAGCTACCTACCCTAAGTTAGGCCTATCCATAGCACCGAGACTAGGGCCACAACAAGCCCGCACTGCACCCAGGCATTCCTAGGGATAAGGGGCCAAACCAGAACCAAATAGAAAGCCTCTAGGATCTACAGCACATAAAAGGAGGCTTGGTCAATTCTTAGCTTGCACATTCTGCATATTTGGTTGGTTTAGTGCCTGCATACTTGATTTGTAGGCTGACTTAGGCATATGAAGTTCATTCCTAGTCTAAGGCTACATAGTGTTTGGTTTAAGAGTAGAGCTCGTGACACTAGCATCTACCAAAGAGGTATCTGGTGCACCAAGGGGCTAGCACCCACTAGGGAGGTGTCTGAGGCAACATCCCCAGGCAACAATGGGCCAACATCTGTCATTGATGGTGTTGGATGATTTTGGCCACAGCAGCCAAGAGCCAGATGCTATCGATGGGATAACATCCTGATGGTGTCCAAGGCAACATCCTCAGGCAATAATAGGCCAGTACCTGCTATCTATGGTGGTAGATATGATTGGCCATACTAGCCAAGGACCAAAAAGGTGTTTGGGGGATCAAGCTCTAGGCACCCGTCAAGGAGGAGCTCCAAGCAACATCGAGCACCGAGGGGCCAACACCCACCAAGTAAGCGTCTTATGCAACATCCCGAGGCAACAATGGGCTAGCATTTGCCGTCGATCATGTTGGATGTGATAGGTCACACTAGCTAAGGGCTAGATGCTATCGATGGGCTGGCATCTTAATAGTGTCTGAGGCAACATCCCAAGGCAACAACAGGCCAGCATCTACCACCAATGGTGGTAGATGCGATTGGTCACACCATCTAAGAAACAAAGAGGTGTTCGGGGGATCAAGCACTAAGCAACCATCGAGGAGGAGCTCGAGCCAACATTGGGCACTGAGGGACCAGCACTTGCCATGGAAGTGTCGAGGTAACATCTCGAGGCAGCAATAGGCCAACATCTACCATCAATGGTGTTGGTTACGATTGGTCACACCAGCCAAGAGCCAAATGCTGTTGACAAGCCAGCATCCTGATGGTGTCTGAGGTAACTTCTTGGGGTAACAACGAGCCAGCATCTATCACTGATAGTGATGGACATGATTGGTGACACCAGCCAAGGACCAAAGAAATGTTCGGGGATCAAGCATCAGGCATTCGCCAAGGAGGAGCTAGAGGCACTAAGGGGCATTAAGGGGCCAGCACTCACCAGGGAAGTGTTTGAAGAAACATCTTAGGGCAACAATAGGCTAGCATCTACTGTCGATGGTGTTGGACATGATTGGTCACACCAGCCAAGGGCCAGATGCTATCAATGGGCCTGCATCACGATGGTGTCTGTGGCAACATCTGAGGGCAACAATGGGCCAGCATCTGTCACTGATATTGGTGGATGCGATTTATCCCACCACCCAGAGGCCAAAGTGGTTTTTGAGGGATCAAGCACCAGGCACCCACTAAGGAGGAACTTGAGGTGACATTGAGCATCGAGGGGCTAGCACCTATCAGGAGGTGTCTGAAGCAACATCTTGGGGCAACAACGGGCCAGCATCTACCATTGATGGTGTTGATACGATTGGTCACACTAGCCAAATGCTAGATGCTATCGATGGGCTGGCATCCTGATGGTGTCTGAGGTAACATCATGAGGTAGCAAGGGCCAACATCTGCCATCGATAGTGGTGGTTGCGATTGGCTGCACCAGCCAAGGACAAAAGAGTTGTTCGAGGGATCAAGCACCAAGCACCCACCAAGGAGGAGCCTGAGGCAATATCGAGACCAAAGGGCCAACACCCATTAGGGAGGTGTCTGAGGTAACAACCTGGGGTAACAATGGGCCAACATCTACCATCGATGGTGTTGGACATGATTGGTCGCACCAGCTAAGGGCCAGATACAATTGACAGGCTAGCATCCCAATGGTGTCTGAGGAATTATCTCATGGCAACAATGGGCTAGCATCTACTGCCAATGGTGGTGGATGAGATTGGCCACACTAGTCAAGGACCAAAGAGTTATTCAGGGGATTAAGTGCCAGGCACCTGTACATGAGGCACTAAAGGCAACATCAAGCACAGAAAGGGTAGCACCCATTAAAAAAGTGTTCATGGCAACATCTCAAGGCAACAATGGGCTAGCATGTATAGCCAGTGGTGTTGGATACGATTGGCTGTACCAACCAAGGGCCAGATGCTATCACTGGGCTGGCATCCTGATGGTTTCTGAGGCAACATCCTGGGGTAACAATGGGATAGCATCTGCTGCCAATGGTGGTGGATGCAATTGGTTACACTAGCTAAGGACCAAAGAGGTGTTTAGGGGATCTAGCGCCAAGTAGCCACTAAAGAGGAGATCAAGGCAACATCGAGCATCGAAGGGCCAACACTCGCTAGAGAGGTGTCCAAGGCAATATCCTAGGGCAACAATGGGCCAGCATCTACCGTCGATGGTGTTAGATGTGATTGGCCACACCAGTGAAGGGCCAAATGCTATGGATGATGCTCGAGGCAATAACCTGCACTAAGGGCCAACGTGTGGTGATGGTGTTCGAGGAAAGTGCCAAACACCTGAGCCTATGTGCAGGCACTTGGTGCATGACCCAGCATGTGCCATTGGTGTTCAAGGGAACTACCTGCATAAAAGGCTAGCTTATGCCGATGGTAGTCGAGGCATGTGTCGAGACCAAGGGCCAACATGTCCCGATGTTGGTCGAGGTAAGGGCATGTGTCACAGTTAGCAAGCAAGCTAGGACTAGCCCTAGGGGTCTAGTGAGATAGGGTTCGATAGCCCAAGGGACCAGGCCTTGAGGCCTACTCAAGGTATAGGTTAAGGGAATTGGACTAGAATAGTGGTACGGGCAGTGATCAGGACTCTAGAGGCTTAGGCATGGTGTTCAGGTTTAACAACATTGAGCCAGGCATAGGTGTAGGGCATATAGTTAGACCTAGGTATAGGCATTAATGGTTAGGTTTTGGATGGGGACCCCAATGCCTAGCTTTCAAAGCTAATCATTTTCCTAAGGTTACAGATCCATTTTGCTGACTTCTTCTGCCTACATTGTTCCACCGACCAAAGGCTATTCACCTTAAAGACCTGATGTAGTTATGAATACGATCGGGTGCAGATGGCACCAAGGGCCATCTTCTGTTGATGTTGATCGAGGCATGGCATGTGTTGGTGGTGGTAGAGGCAAGTGCTTGTGCCAAGGGTGGACTTATGCTGATAGTGGTCAAGGCATGTGCCCACACTGGTTCTAGAGTGTGCTGATGTAGATCAAGGCATGCATGTGCTGATGGTGGTTGTAGCAAGTGCTCGTACCAAGGGCCAACTTAGGTCGATGGTGGTCAAAGCAGTTGCCCGTACCAAAGGCCAGCTTGTGCTGATAATGGTCGATGCATGTGCTCTTACCATACGCCAGCATATGTCGTTGATGGTTGAAGCCTTGGTGAAAGTTTGATTTTGGGCCACGATGCATATGTTGGGCTTGAGTGTGTGCAGGTGTTGCATTTTTTTGCTCGAGGCACCATTTTCAAAGCATCAACGACCATCATTAGAGAATCAGATTGGTGGCATGGGGGTTCCGACGATTGGCGGTAAGGGGCCAAGAGGTGTGCGCATATGATTATGGTGGGTGCTGGTACTTGGCCCTTATATTGGCCCCCTATCCCGCATGCAACCTTGAGAACTCACACCCCTTTAAAGAGCATTTGAGCATTTGAGCCATTCAAGTATCTGAAATGGGAACACTTTTTTCAAATGGCCACAAGATCTTCTACACTTTGATTTTTTAGCTGAATTTTTTTGTGCATGCCAAAAAAAATACAAGGATTAGGTTTACCAAATTTAGGGCCAAAACTCCTTCTAAAAAAATTTAAAAAATCTTAAACCACAAAAACTTTCAAACATTGTGAAAAATAAAAAACAAGTCATCTTGCCATGAAACTTCACATGAAAGGCTTGGGGGACCATTGTATGAATTTACAAGCCATAAAAATGGCATTGGCATGGTAGAAGTTTGAAGATGGTTCTAAACCCACCCACCGTCCGATCTTGGCCCCACATGGTGCTCGACCCAAGCTCAGGACACCCACACTTGTTGTTCAGGCATTGCGTAGCACTCATATGAATTCATAGGCCATAAAAATGGCTTTGGCATGATATAAATATGAGGATGTGTCTAAACCCACCTATTGCCCGGTCATGGTGCACATGGTGCACAGCCCAAGCCCAGGTGCAGCCACTCGGTGCGTAATGTAGCATATGTTGATGGTGTTCAAGGGAACTGCCCACGTAAAGAGCCAGCATATGCCAATAGTGGTTGAAGCTTGTGTCGAGACTGAAGGCCAACATGTCTCGATGGTGGTTGAGGCAAGGGCATATATCACGATCAGCAAGCAAGATGGGACTGGCCTTGGGGTTCTAGTAGGATTGGGTTTGATAACCCATGGGACTAGCTTTGAGGCCTACTCGAGGCATAGGTCAAGGGAACTAGACTAGGATAGTGGTGTAGGCAGTGATCAGGACTATAGAGGCTCAGGCACGATGTTCAAGTTTGGAATAATTAAGCCAGGCCTAGGTACAAGTGCTATTGAATGGTGAATGAATGTTGCGTGAGCACACAGTTAGGCCCAATTACAGGCACTAATGATCGAGGTGCGAGCATAGGTCAAACCTAAGGGTGTCCAAGGCAACAACCCATACCAAGTGCCGGTGTCATGCCCTGGGCATTCGCAGCAAGAGCTGATGCCCGTGCACCAGCAGCCAAGGCTCGAGCAACAGACACAGACACAGAGGTAGGGGTTCCAGCAATAGTCATGGTAGAAGCATCCAAACCACCCACCCCCAGTTAGGCCTATCCGTAGCACCGAGACTAGGCCCATAACATGCCCGTACCACATGCAAGTGTTCCTAGGGTATAGAGCCAAACCAGAACCATATAGAAAGCCTTTAGGATCTGTAGCACACAAAGAGGGGCTTAGTCAATCCTTAGCTTCCGCATTCTACCTCTCTAGTTGGTTTAGTACCCGCATGCTTTTTTCGTAGGTTGACTTAGTCATACAGAGTTCATTCCCAGTATAAGGCCACAAAGTGTTTTGTTTGAGAGTAGAGCCTATGACACCAATATCTAACAAAAAGGTGTTCGATCCACGAGGGGCCAGCACCTGTCAGGGAGGTGTTTGAAGCAACATCTTGGGGCAACAACGGGCCAGCATCTGCCACTAATGGTGGTAGATGTGATTGGCTGCACTAGCTAAGCACCAAGGAGGTGTTCAAGGGATCAAGCGCTAGGCACCTACCAAAGAGGAGCTTGAGGCAACATTAGGGCATCAAAGGGCTAGCACCCACCAGAAAGGTGTTCGAGGCAACATCTCAAGGCAACAACGAGTTAGCATCTACCATTGATGATGTTGTATAAGATTGGTTGTACCAGCCAAAAGCCAGATGCTATCGATGGGCCTACATCCCGATGGTGTCAGAGGTAACATCCCAGGGCAATAATGAGGCAGCATCTACTGTCGATGGTGGTAGATGCGATTGGGTGCACCAATTGAGGACCAAAGAGGTTCGAGGGATCAAGCGCCAGGCACTTGCCAAAGAAGAGCTCGAGGTAATATCGAGGCACTGAAGGGCCAACACCCACTAGAGAGGTGTCTGAGGCAACATCCTGGGGCAACAATGGGCTAGCATCTATCGCCAATGGTGTTGGAAGCAATTGGCTGCACCAGCTAAGGGCCAGACACTGTCGATGGGCCAACATCCCAATGGCATCCAAGGTAACATCTTGGGGCAACATTGGTCTAGCATCTGTTGTCGATGGTGGTAGACGTGATTGGCTACACCAGCCAAGGACCAAAGAGGTGTTCGGGGGATCAAGTGTCAAGTACTCGCCAAGGGCCAGCACCTACCAAAAAAGTGTTTGAGGCAACATCTTGGGGTAACAATGAGCTAGCATCTGCCACCAATTGTGTTGGATATGATTGGCCGCACCAGCTAAAGGACAAACACTGTCAATGGGCCAGCATCCCGATGGTGTCTGAGGTAACATCCCTTGGCAACAATGGGCCAGCATCTGCCATTGATGTTGGTGAACGTGATTGGCCACACCAGCCAAGAACCAAGGTAACATTAAGCATCGAGGGGCCAGCACCCACCAAAAAGGTATCCAAGGCAACATCCCAGGGCAACAATGGGCTAGCATCTGCCGCCAATGATGTTGGATGCGATTAGCCGTATCAACCATAGGTGAGATGGTGTCGATGGCTTTTAAGGCAACAACCTACATCAGGGGCCAGCATGTGGCGATGAAGTTTGAGGTAAGTGCCGAACACCCGAGCCCAAGTATGAGCGTAAGGTGTGTGACATAGCATGTGTCGATGGTGTTCGAGGAATTACCTATATAAGGGGCCAGCATGTGTCGATGGTTGTCAAGGCATGTGCCAAGACCTAGGGTAAATAGGTCCCGATGGTGGTCAAGGACAACAAGCAAGCTAAGATAGGCTTTAGGGTTCTAGCGGGACAAGGTCCAACAACCCAGGGGACCAAGCCTTAAGGCCTACCCAAGGCGTAAGTTGATGGAACTAGACCTGGACAGTGGTGCGGGTAGTGATCAAGATTCCAAAGGCTTAGGCAAGGTGTTCAAGTTTGGTAGAATTGAGCTAGGCCCAGGTGCAAGGCACATAGTTAGACCCTGGTGTAGGCATTGATGATCAGGTTCAAGACTGGGACCCCCATGCCTAGCCCTCAGAGCCAATTCTTTTCCCGAGGTTATGGATCTAGTTTGTCAACTTCCCTTGCCTACATTTTTCCATTGACCAGTGGCTATTCACCTTAGAGACCTGATACAGTTATAAGTACGATTGGGCATGAACGGCACGGAAGGCCATCTTCTATCGATGCTAATCCAGACATGGCATGTGTCAATGGTGGTCCAGGCAAGTGCCCATACCAAAGGTCAGCTTGTGCCAATGGTGGTCGAGCTTAGTGCTCATACCGAGGGCTAACTTGTGTTGATGGTGGTCTAGTCAATTGCCCGTACCAAAGGCTAGCTTGTGCCGATGATGGTAGATGCATGTGCCCCCGTTATACGCCAGCATGTGCCATTGATGGTTGAGGCCTTAGTCGAAGTTCTATTTTGGGCCACGGTGCACATGCTAGGCTCGAGCATGTGCTAGTGCCACATATTTTTCCCCGAGCACCATCGCTGGTGCATTACCAGAGTATCATAGGAGAACTTGACCGACAGCATTGGGGTTCCGACGATTGGGGGTAGGGGGCCGAAGGGTATGCGCACATGATGTGCAATGGGTATGGCACTTCACACTTATACTGCCCCTTATCCAGCATGCAACCTCAAGGACTCACACCCCTTTAAGAGCATTTGAGCTTTTACAAGTTTGCTACCAATAGCCATTCAATTGTCTGAAATGGGAACACTTTTTTCAAAAGGCCACAAAATCTTCTACACTTTGATTTTTTAGCTTAATTTTTTTATGCATGCCAACAAAAATAAAAAGATCATCTCTACTAAATTTGGGGCCAAAACTCCTAAAATAATTTTAAAAAATCTTGAATAACAAAAAATTTCAAAAATCATGAAAAATAGAAAATGAGTCATCTTGCCATGAAACTTGACATGAAGGCTTAGGGGACCATTGTATGTATTTACAGGCCATAAAAATGGCATTGACATATAGAAATATGAAGAAGTGCCTAAACCCACCCACTGTTCGATCGTGGCACACATGGTTCATGGCCTGGGCTCAGAACACCCACGCGTGGTGTGCGGGTGTTGGGGAGTGCTCATATGAATTCACAGGCCATAAAATGGCTTTGGCATGACAAGAATAAGAGGATGTGTTTGAACCCACCTACTACCCGATCGTGGTGTGATGGTGCGCGGCCCAGGCCCAAATATGGGCACTTAGTGCATGACCCAGCATGTGCCGATGGTGTTCAAGGAAACTACCCACACAAAGGGCCAGCATGTGCCAATAAGGACCAAAGAGGTGGTCAAGGGATCAAGTGCCAGGCACCACCAAAGATGAGCTTGAGGGAACATCAAGCATTGAGAGGCCAGCACCCACCAAAAAGGTGTCCGAGGCAAGATCCTAGGGCAACAATAGGCTAGCATCTACCCCCGATGGTGTTGGACATGATTGGACACACTAGCCAAAGGCCAAATGTTATTGATGGGCCAGCATCCTGATGGTGTCCGAGGTAACATCTTGGGGCAACAATGGGCCAACATCTACCACTGATGGTGGTGGACGTGATTGGCCACACCAGCCAATGACCAAAGAGGTGTTCGGGGGATCAAGTGCCAGGCAAACACCAAGGAAGAGCCCAAGGCAACATTAGGCACCGAGAGGCCAGTACCCACTAGGGAGGTGTTCGAGGTAACTTTTCAAGGCAATAATGGGCCAGCATCTATCATCGATGGTGTTAGACGTGATTGGCCACACTAGCCAAGGGCCAGATGCAGTTGATGGGTCAGCATCTTGATGTTGTCTAAGGCAACATCGTAAGGCAATAACAAGCCAACATCTACTGATAGTGGTGGATGCGATTGGCCACACTAGCCTAAGACAAAGAGGTGTTCGAGGGATCAAGTGCCAAGCCCTAGCCAAGGAAGAACTTGAGGTAGCATCGGGCCCCAAAGGGTCAGCTCTCACTAGGGAGGTGTTTGAGGTAACATCCTAGGGCAATAATGGGCTAGCATTTGTCACCAATGGGATTAGATGTAATTGGTTGCACCAGCCATGGGACAAAATCTATCGATGGGCTAGCACCCCAATGGTGCCGAAGGTAACATCTAGGGGTAATAACGGGGCCAGCATCTGCCACTGATGGTGATGGATGCAATTGGCTACACCAACAAAAGACTAAAGAGGCATTCGAGGGATCAAGCACCAGGCACCTACCAAGGAGGAGATTGAGCATCATTAGGGCACCGAGGGGCCATCACTCACCAATGAGGTGTTTGAGGCAACATCCCAAGGCAACAATAGTCTAGCATCTGCCACTGATGGTGTTGGATACAATTAGTCATACCAGCTAAAAGCTAGGTGCTATCAAATAGCCAGCATCACCATGGTGTCTGAGGCATCATCCTAGGGCAACAACAGGCCAGCATTTGCCACTGATGGTGCTGGACATGATTGGCTGCACCAACCAAGGACCAAAAAGGTGTTTGAGGGATCAAGTGCCAAAAACCAACTAAAGAGGAGCTAGAGGCAGCATCAGGCACTGAAGGGCTAGCACCTTCTAGGAAGGCATCTGAGGCAACATCCCGGTGCAACAATGAGCCAACATTTACTATTAATGGTGTTAGATGCAACTGGATCACTAGCCAAAAGCTAGACGCTATCTATGGGCTAGCATCCTGATGGTGTCTGAGGAAACATCTTTGGGCAACAATGGGCCAGCATCTATCTTCAATGGTGGTGGACATATTGGCTGCACCTACTAAGGAGGAGCTCAAGGTAACATCGGGCATAAAGGGGCCAACACTTGCTAGGGACTTATCCGAGGCAACAACTTGGGGCAACAACGGGCTAGCATATGTCGTCGATGGTGTTGGCAGTTATTGGCCGCACCAACTAAGGGCCAGACGTTTTGGACGAGATAGCATCTTGATGGTGTTCGAGGCAACATCTCGGGGCAACAATGGGCTAGCATCTGTCATTGATGGTGGTTGATGCGAATGGCCGCACCAGCCAAGGACCAAAAAGGTGTTCAAGGGATGAATTGCCAAGCACTCACCAAAGAGGAGCTTGAGGCAACTTCAGGTATAGAGGGGTACTATGGAGGTGTCAAAGGCAACATTTTGGGGTAACAAGTAGCTAGCATATGCCATCAATGGTGTTGGACATGATTAGCCACACCAGCCAAGGGCCAAATGTTATCGACGAGGTAGCATCCCAATGGTGTCTGAGGTAACATCTCGGGCCAATAGCAGCCTAGCATCTATCACCGATAGTGGTGGATGCGATTGGTCATACCAGCCAAGGGCCAAAGAAATGTTCAAGGGATCAAGCACCGGGCACCTGTCGAGGAGGAGCTCGAGGTAACATCGAGCATTGAGAGGCCAGTGCTTGCTGGGGAAATGTTTGAGGCAACATCTAGGGGCAACAACATTCCAGTATCTACTATCGACGGTGTTGGATGTGATTCATCACACCAACCAAGGGCCAGACGCTATCAATGGGCCAGCATATTGATCATGTTCGAGGTGACATCTCGGGTAAACAATGGGCCACCATCTGCCATCGATGGCGGTGGATGCAATTGGCCTCATCGACTGAGGATCAAAGAGGTGTTTGGGGGATCAAGTGCTAGGTACCCGCAAAGAAGGAGCTCGAGGCAACTTTGGGCATCAAAGGGCTAGTACCATCAAGAAGGTTTTCAAGGTAACATCTCAGGGTAACAATGGGCCAGCTTCTACCACCAATGGTGTTAAACGCTATTAGTTGCACCAACCAAAGGATGATGTTGTCGATAGGCCAGCATCTTGATGGTGTCCAAGACAACATCTAGGGGCAACAATTGGCCAACATCTGCCATCGATGGTGGTGGATGCAATTGGCTACACCAACATCCACCACCCAAGGATGAAAGAGGTGTTCGAAGGATCAAGCGTTAGGCACCCACTAAGGAGGAGATCAAGGCAACATCAAGGCACTGAAGGGGTAACACCCACAAGAAAGGTGTCTGAGGCAACATCTTGGGGCAACAACAGTCTAGCATTTGCCACTGATGGTGTTAGATGCGATTGGCCACACCAGCCAAGGGCCAAATGCTATCGATGGGCTAGAATCTCGATGGTGTCTGAGGTATCATCCCGAGGTAACAACAGGCCAACATCTGCCACTTATGGTGGTGGATGTGATTGGTTGCACTAACCAAAGACCAAAGAGGTGTTTAAGGTATCAAGTGCCAGGCACCCACCAAGGAGGAGCTCGAGGCAACATCAGGCATCGAGGGCCCAGCACCCATCAGGGAGGCATCTAAGGTAACATCCTGATGCAACAACAGGCCAGCATCTATCGTTAATGATGTTAGATGTGATTGGTCACTCCATCTAAGGGCCAAATGCTATGATGGGCCAATATCCCATTGTGTCTGAGGAACATCACGGGGCAACAACTGGTCGACATCTATCTTCGATGGTGGTGGACTTGATTGCCTACACCAGCCAATAACCAAAGAGGTGTTTGGGGGATCAAGTGTTGGGCATCTACTAAGGAGAAGGTAACATCGACCGTAGAAAGGCCAGCACCTGTTAGGAATGTGTCTAAGGAAATATCCCAGGGCAACAATAGGCTAGCATCTATCATTGATGGTGTTGGCCATGATTGGCCGCACTAGTCAGAGGCCGAATGCTTTTGATGAGCTAGCATCCTGGTGGTGTCTGAGGCAACAATAGGCCAGCATCTATCATTGATAGTGGTGGAAGCAATTGGCCACACCAACCAAGGATGAAAGAGGTGTTCAGGGGATCAAGTGCCATGCACCCACTAAGGAGAGCTCGAGGCAACATCGAGTATTAAGGGGCTAGCACCCACTAGAGAGGTGTCTGAGGCAACATCTTGGGTAATAACGAGTTAGGATCTACCACCAATGGTGTTGGATGTGATTGGCCAACCAGCCAAAGGACCAATGGTGTAAGACATGATTGGCACACCAGTCAAGGGCTAAAAGCTATCAACAAGTTAGCATCCCGATAGTGTCCGAGGTAACATCCTAGGGTAACAACGGCCCAGCATCTGTCATCGATGATGGTGGACATGTTTGGCCGCACTAGCCAGGGACCAAAGAAGTTTTCGAGGGATCAAGCACCAGGCACCTACCAAGAAAAAGCTCAAGGCAACATCAGCACCAAGTGGGCAACACCTACTAGGGAAGTGTCCAAGGCAACATCTCAAGGCAATAACGGCCCAACATCTACCGTTAATGGTGTTAGACGTGATTGGTCACACCAACCAAGGGCTAAACACTATCAATGGGCTAGCATCCCAATGGTGTTCTAGGCAATATCTCTAGGCAACAATGGGCCACCATCTGCCATCGTTAGTGGTGGACGTGATTGGCCACACCAGCTAAAGACAAAAGAGGTGTTCAGGGGATCAAGTTGTAGGCACCCACCAAGGAAGAGCTCGAGGCAACATCGAGGCACTAAAGGGCTAGCACTTGTTAGAGAGGTGTCCAAGGCAACATCTTAGGGCAATAATAGGCCAGCATCTACCATCAATGATGTTGGATGTGATTGATCACACCAACCAAGGGCCAGATGTTATTGATGGTGTTCGAGGAAACAACACACATCGAGTGCTAGCATATTGCCATAGAGATTGGGGCTAGTGCTAAACACCTGGGCCTAAGTGTAGGCATTTGGTGCATGACCCAACATGTGCTGCTGGTGTTTGAGGGAACTGCCCACATAAAAGGTCAGCATGTGCCGATAATGGTTGAGACCTGTGCAAAGACTAAGGGCTAACATATCCCGATGGAGGTCGAGGCAAGGGCATGTGTCACGGTTAGCAAGCAAGTTGGGACTGGAGCTAGGGTTCTAGCGAGATAGGGTCCAACAGCCCAGGGAACCAGGCTTTGAGGTTTACTCGAGGTGCAGGTTGAGGGAACTAGACCAGGACAGTGGCGCAGGTAGTGCTTAGGACTCCAGAGGCTTAAGCACGGTGTTCAAGCTTAGTAGAATTGAGCCAGACCCAGGTGCAGGGCACACAGTTAGACCTAGGTGTGGGCACCAATGATCAGGTTCGAGATTGGGACCCCCGTGCCTAACCTTCGAGCCATCCTTTTATCGACTTCCCTTGCCTACATTTTGCCATCGACTAGAGGCTATTCACCTTCGAAACCTGATGCAGTTATGAGTATGATCAGGCATGGACAGCACCATGGGCAATCTTCTGTTGATGTTGATCAAGGCATGGCACATGCCAATGGTGGTCAAGGCAAGTGCTTGTACCAAGGGTCGACTTATACTGATGGTGGTCAAGGCATGTGCCTGCATCAGTACCAAACTGCACCAATGTAGATTGAGGCATGCATGTGCTAATGGTGGTCAAGGTAAGTGCCCGTTCCTAAGGCCAATTTGTGTCGATGGTGGTTGAGGCAATTGCCAACACCAAAGGTCATCTTATGCCAATGATGGTCAATGTATGTGCATTCACCATACACTGGCATGTGCCGTTGATCGTTGAAGCCCTGGCCAAAGTTTGATTTTGGGCCACGGTGCACATACTAGGCTCAAGCATGTACTGGTGCCACATTTTTTTGCCTGAGGCACCATCACTAGAGCATCACTGAAGCATAGTCAGATAACCTAAGTGGCGGCATGGGGGTTCTGGCAATTGGGGTAGGGGTCAGGGGGTATACGCACATGATGTGCAATGGGTCCTAGTACTTGGCCCTTATGTTGGCCCCCTTCCCCACATACAACCTTGAAAACTCACACCCCCTTAAAGAGCATTTGAGCTTTTATAGGTTTGCTGCCAGTAGTTGTAAAGTGTCTAAAATGGGGACACTTTTTTCAAATGGTCGTAAAATCTTCTACACTATGATTTTTTAACTAATTGTTTTTGTGCATGCCAACAAAAATAAAAGGATCAAGTCTACCAAATTTGGGGCCAAAACTCCTTCTAAAAAAATTTTAAAAAATGCTAAACGGCAAAAAGTTTCAAAATTCATGAAAAAATAGAAAACGAGTCATCTTGCCATGAAACTCCACATGAAGGCTTAGGGGACCATTGTATGAATTTTCAAACCATAAAAATGGCATTGGCATAGTAGAAATATGAAGATACATCAAAACCCACCCACCGTTCGATCATGGAATGCATGGTGCTCGACCCAGGCTCAGGACACCTGTGCATGGTGCACAGGCATTGGGAAATGCTCATATGAATTCACAGGCCATAAAAATGGCTTTGGCATGATAGAAATATGAGGATGTGTCCGAACCAACCTACTGCCCAATCGTGGTGCACATGGTGCATGGCTTGGGCTCGAGTGCAGGCGCTTAGTGCATGACTCAACGTATGCCCATTACGTTTAAGGGAACTACCTGCAGAAAGGGCCAGCATGTGCTGATGGTGGTCGAGGCATGTGCCTAGGCCAAGGGCTAACATTTCCTGATGGTAGTCGAGGCAAGGGCATGTGTCACGGTCAGCAAGCAAGCTGGGATTGGTCTTAGAGTTCTAGTAAGATAGGGTCTGACAGCCTAGGGGACCAGGACTTGAGGCCTACTCAAGGCACAAGTTTAGGGAACTAGACAGTGATAGTGGTGTAGGCAATAATCAGGACTTCAGAGGTTCAGGCACAATGTTCAAGCTCGATAGAATTAAGCTAGACCCAGGTGCAGACATAGATGATTGAAGGGTAGACACAGGTCAGACCTAGGGGTGTTTGAGGTAATAACCCGTAACAAGTGCTAGTGTCATACCCTGGGCACGCACATCTGGAGCTGAGGCCTATGCACCAGCGACTAAGGCTTGAGCGCCAGACATGGAGGTGAGGGTTCCAGCTGTAGTCATGGTAGAAGTGTCCAAACCACCTGCCACCAAGTCAGGCCTATCTACAGCACTGAGACTAGGCCCGCAACAAGCTCGCACTACACCCAGGCATTCCCAGGGAATAAGGCTAGATCAAAACTATATAGAAAGCCTCTAGGATTTGTAGCACACAAAGGGGGGCCTGGTCAATTCTAAGCTTACATAATCTTCCTTTCTGGTTGGTTTAGTGCCTGCACTCCTGTTTCATTGGTTGAGATGGGCATATGGAGTTCATTCTCAGTCTAAGGCTGCACTGTGTTTGGTTTGAAAGCAAAGCCTATAGGCATCTACCAAAGAGGTAACTAGGGTAGCAAGGGGCCAACACCCACCAATGAGGTGTACGAGGCAACATCCCAAGGCAATAATGGACCAGCATCTACTGCCAGTGGTGTTAGACATGATTGGCTATACAAACCAAGGGCTAGTTACTATCGATGGGCCAGCATCCTGATGGTGTTTGAGGTAACATCCTGGGGTAACAATAAGCTAGCATTTGCCACTAATGGTGGTGGATGCGATTGGTTGCACCGGCCAAGGACCAAAGGGGTGTTCGGGGGATCAAGTGCTAGGCACCCGCTAAGGAGGAGCTCAAGGCAACATCAAGCTTCGAGGGGCCAACACCCGTTAGAGAGGTGTTGGAGGCAACTTCATGGGGTAACAACAGGCCAGCATCTATCACCAATGGTGTTAGATGCCATTGGTTACAATAGCTAAGGGTTAGATGCTATCAACGAGCCAACATCTTGATGGTGTCTGAGGTAACATCCTGAGGCAACAACAGGCCAGCATCTACCACTAATGGTGGTGGATGTGATTGGCCACACCAGCTAAGGACCAAAGAGGTGTTCGAGGGATCAAGTGCCAAGCACTCGCTAAGGAGGAGCTTGAGGCAACATGGAGCATCGAGGAGCCAACACCTACTTAAAAGGTGTCCGAGGCAACATCCCAAGGCAACAACAAGCTAGCATTTACCATCGATGGTGTTGGACATGATTACTACACTAGCCAAGTGCTAGATGCTATCGATAGGTTAGCATCCCGATGGTGTCCAATGCAACATCTTAGGGTAACAATGGGCTAGCATCTGCCATCGATGGTGGTGGATGCGATTGGCTGCACCCGTCAAGCACTGATGAGGTGTTTGGGGGATCAAGCACCAGGCACTAACTAAGGAGGAACTCGAGGCAACATCGAAGCATTGAAAGGCCAACACCCACCAAAGAGGTGTTTGAGGCAACGTCACAGGGCAAAAATAGGTTAGCATCAACCACTGATGGTGTTGGACATGATTGGCAACACCAACCAAAGGCCAAACACTGATGATGGGCCCGTATTCTGATAGTGTTTGAGGTAACATCTTGGGCCAACAATAGGCTAACATCTACCATCGATGGTGGTAGACGTGATTGGCTGCACTAGCTAAGGACCAATGAGGTGTTCTGGGGATGAAGAACCCCACACCTACCATAGAGGAGCTTGAGGCAACATCAGGGACCTAGGGGCCAGCACCCACTAGGGAGGTGTCCAAGTCAACATCTCAAGGCAACAACGGGCTAGCATTTACCATTGATGGTGTTGGACGAGATTGGCTACACTAGCCAAAGGACAACAATGGTCTGCATCTCAATGGTGTCCGAGGCAACATCTAGGGGTAACAATGGGCTAGCATCTATCCTCGATAGTGGTGGATGCTATTGGCCATACCAACCAAAGACCAAAGAGGTGTTTAGGGGATCAAGCACTAAGCACTTGCCAAGGGAGAGCTTGAGGCAACATCGAGCATCGAGGGGCTAGCACCCACCAGAGAGGTGCCTAAGGCAACATCCCGTGGTAACAATGGGCCGGCATCTACCACCAATGGTGTTGGATGCAATTGGCTACTCCAACCAAAGGCCAGATGCTATCAATGGGCCAACATCCTGATGGTGTCTGAGGTAGCATCCTGAGGTAACAACAGGCTAGCATCTACTGCTGATAGTGGTGGATGTGATTGGCCACACCAACCAAAGACCAAAGAGATGTTCAGGGGATCAAGCACTAGGCACTCACCAAGAAAGAGCTTGAGGCAACATTAGGCATTGAGGGGTTAGTGTCACACCGTGGGTTGATGCACCAGGCACATCAGGCACACCAACACGTGCACCTGAGGTTGAGGGCCCACACATCAGGTGCATTGGTAGGAATTAGCACGCAAGGCCTTGGAGGCAAAGCCAAAACACCCATACAGCCTACAAGCCAGCCCATAAGGCCAAGGTTTGGCCTGCATGATGCCCGCACCACATCCAGCAGGGCCAAAGATGGGAGATACATAAGGGGATCTTCTGGAAGATCCCAGAATCAGCAGGAGCCTTCTGGCAAATTTGGTTGACCCTTAAATCAGGAGATAGAATCCTGATTGATTGTAATCTTTGTAATTCCTTGATTTTAGCCTTGATCCTAGGGATTTAGCCATAAATGTAGCTTGGAGCCTCAACTATAAATAAAGGGTTGCTCCACCCTCATTTGCACACCATCAGACACTTTTATTTCAGTGAATACAAAAACATATTCCATCAAGCTATCTTGTTTTCCTGTTTCTTTCAAACTTGCACATTCAGCTCTTCCCATTGTTCTAGTGTTCTAGTGCTCACACACTGGTGTTTTAGGCTGACTTAGGCTACAATGGGTGATTCCAAGCCTAAGGCTACATGAATTTTGAGTCTAAGGTCGGAGCCTGTAACAATTGGTATCAAAGTAAGTTTGGTTTTACGTGTTTATGTTGTTTAGGTTAGATCACAGTCGAGGAGATGGCATCTTAGAGTGACGTTGCTAGCCAATAGCCAGAGGCCTAAGAACAGTGGTGTGGAAGAGGCAAGAAGGCCAACTTGAGAGACATCTGGTCTAATATGGATGGTAGGTTGGCCAGGGTGGAAGTGAGAATGGGTGACATGTAAGAGAAGCTTGAGGATGTGGAGACTCACGTTGAAGCGCTAGACTCTATAAAGAAAAAGCTCAGTGGCGAGTTGCAAGCTACTCTCAATAAAGGTATGGACATGATCACCCAAAAGAATGAGACCTTGGAGGCTATGGTAGAGGCCTTAAGCAAAAGGATAGAGGAGCTCACCAGCGAGCTCATTACTTGCAAGACTGCCATTGAGAATGGCATGTTTGCTAAAGTGTCTAAGTCCAGGATGGATATCCCTAAGCCTAAAGAGTTCAAGCGAACTAGGGCGGCCAAGGAAATAGACAACTACCTATGGGGTATGGAGCAGTATTTTCAAGCTATGGGCATGCAGGACGAGGTAATAAAGGTAAGCACTGCTGTTATGTATCTCACTAATGTAGCTTTATTATGGTGGAGGTGCAGGTGTGATGATGTTAGGTGTGGGAGTGCCAAGATTGGAACTTGGGCAGACTTCCAAAAGGAGTTTAGGGAGTAATTTTACTCAAAGTATGCCGATGATGAGACGTAGGCAAAGTTGCGCAAGCTGAACCAGCAAGGGGACATTAGGGAGTATGTCCAAAGATTCTCTAAACTGATGCTACAGACCTTGGATCTAGGTGAGAAGGATGCCTTATTTGCTTTCATGGATAGGTTGAAGCCATGGGTGAAGCGTGAACTATAATTGAAGGGAGTTCATGACTTGGCTAAAGTCATGACTACTACTAAGTCCTTGATAGAGTTTAAGCCTCTGAACAAGTTTGAGTCTTCCAAGCCCAAGGGTAAAGGCAAGGACAAGAAGGATCGAAAGAAGCAGTCTAAGGGGATGAACCATGACTGAGAGTCCAAGGATGGGGACCGAGATCGTTCAACCAAGGATGGTGAGAGGAAGCCACCAGCAGGCAAGTGGAAAACAAAGAGGGACCAAGAGCCACTAGTATGCTACCTATGTTGAGGGAGCCACATAGCACATAATTACCTACAGAAAGGCAAGCTAGCTACTATAGACAAGGAGTCTGACGAATAGTCAAAGACAGGGGCAGCAAAGCTTGGGTCGTTGGTGCTCAATGTTATCTAGAGTAAGGGGAACCATAAGCCAAAGGGCTTGATGTTTACGGATCTGATGGTTACGGGTCAGAAGGTGTGTGCACTGATGGACACAAGTGCCTCACATCTTTTCATTTTAGGTGATCGAGCCTAAAAGCTTAGACTAAAGGTGCAGAAAGGGACTGGTACCATTAAAATGGTGAACTCTAAAGAGGTTCCAGCCATTGGCGTAGCGCGAGGAGTGGAGTTACAGCTCAGAGATTGGGAAGGCAAGGAAACCACAAAAGTAATACCCCTTGATGACTATGAGTTTATGATTAGGTTAGATTTCCTTATTCAGATCAATGCCCTCCTTGTGCCTTTTGCCAATTGCATTTCTATCTTGGATGCATGGTGCCAATAACTAGTACCATTAAAGAGAGGGTCTGGAGTTAGGTCGCAGGTGGTGTCAGCCATCGAATTTGCCAAGATGATAAGCAGAGAAGAAGACACCTTCTTGGCAGCCCTGAAGTATGAGGAACCAAGGGAAAAAGAGACTGAGTCACCCTTGGAAGTGCTAAAGGTGCTAAAGACCTTTAGTGATGTGATGCTCGCAAAGCTGCCTAGCCAGCTACCACTTAAGAAAAAGGTGGACCACAAGATCGAGCTGGTGTCTAAGGCCAAGCCACTAGCTAGAGCCCCTTACTAAATGTCCCTACCAAAGTTGGAAGAGTTAAGGAAGTAGCTCAAACAGTTAGTTGATACTGGCTTCATCAGGCCATCGAAGGCACCATATGGTGCATCGGTTCTATTCCAGCACAAACATGTTGTGGAATTTGATTTCTAGATAGTGTACAAGCTAGGACGGGTGAACCTAGTGGCAAATGCCCTGAGTAAGAAGGCTAACCTTGCTGCCATTAGCCAACTAGAAGGGTCACTGGTGCCACATATCAAGGAGGGACTTGCCCATGATCCTACAGCCAATGCTCTTATGGAGTATGCCTAGCAAGGTAAGACTAGGTAGTTTTGGGTGCAGGATGGTTTGTTGTACAACAAGGACAGTAGACTGTTTGTGCCACAGCATGGAAAGCTCTACAAGGAAGTTTTACAAGAGTGCCATGATTCAAGGTGGGCTAGACACCTAGGAGTGAGCCATACCTTGGCGTTGCTAGAGGACCGATACTATTGGCTGCATATAAGGGACGATGTGGAGGCATATGTGAAGACTTGTCTTGTGTGCCAACAAGAGAAGATGGAGCTCAAGAAATTAGGCAATCTCTTAAAGCCATTGCCAGTGCCAGAGCGACCATGGAAGAGTGGTTTTTTTGGACTTTATAGTCGGTCTACCCAAGGCAGAGGGGTTTGGAAGCATCATGGTAGTGGTGGACAGGTTTTCCAAGTATGGAATCTTCATTCCAGCAACCAAGGAGTACCCAACTGAGGACGCAGCTTGGTTGTTCCTGAAAAATATGGTTAAGTACTGGGGAGTGCCAAGGATCATTGCTAGTGATTGGGACAGGCATTTCATGAGTAGGCTCTGGACTGAGTTGTTCAAGCTATTAGGGTCAGACTTGAACTTTTCCACCAGTATGCATCCATAGATCAATGGGTAGACTGAGCATGTGAATGGATTATTGGAGCTCCACCTCAGGCACTATGTGAGTGCCATACAAAGGGACTGGCCAAAGCTGTTAGATGTCATGCAGTTTTCCTACAACTTGCAAAAGAGTGAGGTAATGAACTAAAGCCCATTTGAGGTTACGACAGGTCAACAACCACTAACACCCGATTTCATTGTTGTAGCATACAAGTTTACTAAGGCTTGGCAGGAGTAAACTGACTTGGCTAGAGTCTGTCTACACAAGGCGACAAAGAGGTCAAAGAAGTGGGCAAACCAGAATAGGTGGGATGTGTAGTTCCAGGTTGGAGTCTTGGTGTTGGTGAAGCTGCATCTCATTGTACGCCATAGGGGGCTAGACAAAGGCCTAGTCTGAAGGTACAAGAGACCTTTTTCGAGTAGTCAAGAGGCTAGGCAAGGTTGCCTACAAGCTAGATATGCCACCCAAGCTGAGGGTACACCCGGTGTTCCATGTAAGCATGATTAAGCCATTCCATGAGGATAAGGGAGATCCAAGATGGGCAGAGTCAAAACGTGTGCCATTGGGAGCAAGGGCCTTATATGAGAAGGAGGTCCACAGCATTATAACTGACCTAGAGGTGAGATGGAAAAACTACCAACTATCATAAGAGTACTTGGTTCACTGGAAGGGACTTTCAGACCTTAAAGTGAGCTGGCAACTAGCAAAAGACTTATGGCAGTTTGGGGACCAGATCAGGTAGTACCATACAGAGGACACAACAAGGATGTTGTGTAATCAAGTGGGGGAGAATGTCACACCCTGGGTGGGCGTACTAGGCACATCAGGAGCACTAGCACGGGCATCTGAGGTTGAGGCCCACGCACTAGGTGCACTGGTAGAAGTTAGCATGCAAGGCTTTGGAGGCAAAGGTAGAATGCCCGTATAGCTTGCAGGCTAGCCCACAAGGCCAAGGTCTAGCTTGCATGATGCCCACACTACATCTAGTAAGGCCCAAGATGAGAGATACACAAGGAGATCTTCTGAAAGATCCCAGGATCAGCAGGAGCCTTCTGACAGATCTAGTTGACCCTTAGAATCAAGAGATAGAATCCTAATTGATTGTAATCTTTGTAATTCTTTAATTTAGCCTTGATCCCAGGGATTTAGCCATAAGTGTAGCTGGAAACCTCAACTATAAATAAAGGGCTACTCCACCCTCATTTGTACACTATCAGACACTTCTATTTAAGTGAATACAAAGCATATTCCAGCAAGCTATCTTGTTTTCTTGTTTCTCTCAAACTTTCGTATTCAGTCCTTTACATTGTTCTAGTGCCCGCACGTTGGTGTTTTAGGCTGACTTAGGCTACAAAGAGGTGATTCCAAGCCTAAAGCTACACAAATTCTGAGTCTGAGGTCAGAGCCTGTGACATTAGCACCAACCAAAGAGGTGTTCGAGGTAACATCTCAGGGTAACAACAAGCCGGCATCTACCATTGATGGTGTTGGATGTGATTGGCCACACCGCCAAGGGCCAAACACTATCGATGGCATTCAAGGCAACAACCCACACCGAGGCCAGTGTGTGGTGATAGAGTTCAAGGGAAGTGTTGAACACTCGAGCCCAGGTGTAGGTGTTTGGTGCATGACCCAGCATGTGCCGATGGTGTTTAAAGGAACTACTTGCATAAAGGTCCAACATGTACCGATGGTGATCAAGGCATGTGTCAAGAACAAAGGCCAAGATGTCCTAATAGTGGTCAAGGCAAGGGCATGTGTCATGGTCAGCAAGCAAGCTAGGACTAGCCCTAGGATTCTAGCGGGATAGGTAGCCCAGGGGACCAGGCCTTGAGGCCTACTCGAGGTGCAGGTCGAGGGAACTAGATTGGGATAGTGGTGTGGGCAATGATTAGGACTTTAGAAGCTCTAGCACAATGTTCAGGTTTGGCAAAATTAAGCCAGGCCCAGTTGCAAGGCACATATTTAGACCCTGGTGTGGGCACTAATGATCAGGTTCGGGACTAGGACCCCCATGCCCAACCCTTAGAGCTAATCTTTTTCCCTAGGTTATGAATCCATTTTGTTGACTTCCCTTGCCTACATTGTTACATAGACCAAAGGTTGTTCACCTTGGAGATCTGATGCAATTATGAGTATGACCTAGCATGAATGACACCAAAGGTCATCTTCTGTCGATGCTAATCGAGGCATGGCACATATCGATGGTGGTGAAGGCAAGTGCTCGTACCAAGGGCCAACTTATGCCGATGGTGGTTGAGGCATGTGCCTACATCAGTTCCAAATTGTGTCGATACAAATCAAGGCATGCCTATGTCGATTGTGGTCAAGGTAAGTGCTTGTACCAAGGGCCAGCTTATGCCGATAGTGGTCGAGGCAATTGCTCATATCGAAGGCCAGCTTGTGCCAAATGATGATCGATGCATATGCTCGTACCATACACCAGCATGTGCCATTGATGGTCAAGCATGTGGTGGTGCCTCATTTTTTTGCTCGGGGCACCATCATCAAAGCATCACCAGAGAACTTGACCGGTAATATAGGGGTTTCGACGATTGGGGGTAAGGGCCGAGGGGTGTGCGCACATGATGTGTGATGGGTGCTGGTACTTAGCCCTTATATTGGCCCCCTATCCTTCATGCAACCTCATGAACTCACACCCCCTTAAAGAGCTTTTGAGCTTTTACAATTTGCTGCCAGTAGTCATTCAATTGTTTGAAATAAGGACATTTTTTTTTAAAATGGCCACAAAATCTTCTACACTTTGATTTTTTAGTTGAATATTTTTTTGCATGCCAACAAAAATACAAGGATCAAGTCTACCAAATTTGGGGCCAAAACACTTTCTAAAAAAATTTTAAAAAATCCTGAACCATAAAAAATTTCAAAAATCATGAAAAATAGAAAACATATCATCTTGCCATCAAACTTCACATGCATGCTTAGGGGACCATTGTATGAATTTACAAGCCATAAAAATGGAATTGGCAAGGTAGAAATAAGAAGATGCACCTAAACCCACTTACCGTTCGATTATGGCATGCATGGTGCTTGGCCTATGCTCAGGACACCCACGTGTGGTGTGCGGGCATTGGGGAGTGCTCATACGAATTCACAGGCCATAAAAATGGCTTTGGCATGATAAAAATATAAGGATGTGTCTGAACCCACCTACTGTCTGGTCATGATGCTCATGGTGCACGGCCCAGGCCAGGGTGTGGGTACTTAGTGCTTGACCTAGCATGTGTCGATGGTATTCGAGGGAATTGCTCACACAAAAGGCTAGCATGTGCCAATGGTGGTTGAGGTATGTCCCGAGACCAGGGGCCAACATGTTTCAATGGAGATCGAGGCAAGCGCATGTGTCATAGGTCAGTAAGCAAGCTGGGACTGGCCTTGGGGTTCTAGCAGGACAAGGTCCGATACCCTAAAAGACCAGGCCTTGAGGCCTACTCGAGGCATAGGTCAAGCAAATTGGACCAGGATAGTGGTGTGGGTAGTGCTTAGGACTCCAAAGACTCAGGCATGATGTTTAGATCCAGTAGAATTGAGCTAGGCCTAGGTGCAAGGCATACAGTTAGACCTAGGTACGGGCACCAATGATTAGGTTCAAGACTAGGACCCCCATGCCTAGCCTTCAGAGCCAATCCTTTTTCTAAGGTTACAGATCCATTTTACTGACTTACCTTGCTTACATTATTCCATCAACTAGAGGTTGTTCACCTTGGACACCTGATGTAGTTATGAGTATGATCGAGCACGAATGGCACCAAGGGCCATCTTCTATTGATGTTGATCAAGGCATGGCACATGCCGATGGTAGTGGAGGTAATTACCTGTACCAAGGGTCAGCTTGTGCCAATAGTGGTCAAGGTATGTGCCTGCATCGGTTCCAGATTGTGCCGATGTAGATCGAGGCATGCTGTGTCGATGGTGGTCAAGGTAAGTGCCTGTGTCACAAGCTCTGATCTTATACTTAGAATCCATGTGGCCTTAGGCTTGAAATCACCTCCTTCTTACCTAAGTTAGCCTAAACCACAAGCATGCATGTACTAGAACAATAAAAAGGATAGAATGTCCAAGTTTGAGAGAAACAGAGAACAAGAGAATATAGCTAGAATATGCTTTTGTATTTTACTAAAACAAAGTGTGAGATGATGTACAAAAGAGGGTGGGGTGACCCTTTACTTATAGTTGAGGCCTCCAGCTATACTTATGGCTAAATCCTTAGAATCAAGGAATTACAATCACACAAGGATCACAACAGTTACATTAATATAGGATTTTGCTTCTTGATTTTTAGGGGCAACTAGATCCTGTCGAAGGATCTTACTGATCTTGTGTGCTTTCAGAAGATCCACTTATGCATATGCTCCTTTGGGCCTTCCTTGATGTGGTGTGGGCATCTTGCAGGCCTAACCTTGTTCGTGTAGCCTAGCTTGCATGCTATGCAGGCGATTTGGCCTCCTTTCCAAGGCTTGATGCGTAAAACCCAGCCAGTGCTCCTAGTGCATTATCCTCTGCCTCTATTATTTGGGCCTGTATGCTTGGCACACCTGGTGTGCCTACCCAAGGTGTGTCACCCATACCAAGGCCTAGCTTGTGTTGATGATGGTCAAAGCAATTACCTATACCAAAGGCTAGCTTGTGCCAATAATGGTCGATGCATGTGCCTGCACCATATGCTAACATGTGCTATTGATGGTCTAGGCCTTGGTCAAAGTTTAATTTTTGGCCACGGTGCATATGTGGGCTCGAACATGTGGTGGTGTCATATTTTTTTACCTAGGGCAACATTGTCGAAGCATCATCAAAGGATCATCAGACAACCTGAATAGCAGAATGGGGGTCTCGATGATTAGGGGTAGGGGGCCAGGGGGTGTGCGCACATGATGTGTGATGGGTGCTAGTACTTGGCCCTTATATTGGCCCCTTATTTTGCATGCAACCTATAGAACTCACACGCCCTTAAAAAACATTTGAGCTTTTACAGGTTTGCTACCAGTAGTTGTTCAAGTGTTTGAAATGGGGATACTTTTTTCAAATGGCCATAAAATCTTCTACACATTGATTTTTGAGCTGAATTTTATTATGGATGCCAACAAAAATACAAGGATCAGGTCTACCAAATTTTGGGCCAAAATGCCTTCTAAAAAAGTTTCAAAAAATTTTGAACCAATAAAATTTTAAAAAATTATGAAAAATAGAAAACGAGTCATCTTGCCATGAAACTTCACATGAAGGCTTAGGGGATCATTGTGTGAATTTACAAGCCGTAAAAATGGCCTTGACATGGTAGAAATATGAGGATGTGCCTAAGCCCATTCGCCATTCAGTCATAGTGTGCGTGATGCTCGGTTTGGGCTCAAGACACCTACGTGTGGTGCGCGGGCATTGATGAGTGCTCATATGAATTCATAGGCTATAAAAATGGCTTTGGCATGATAAAAATATGGGGATGTGTCTGAACCCACCTACTGCTCGATCATGGTACGCACACCTAGGCCCAGGTGTAGGTGCTTGGTGCATGACCCAGCTTGTGCGGATGGTGTTTAAGGGAACTACCCACACAAAGGGCTAGCATGTGCCAAAGGTGGTCGAGGCATGCCACGAGACCAAGGGCCAACATGTCCCGATGGTGGTCAAGCCAAGGACATTTGTCACAGTTAGCAAGCAAATTAAGACTGACCTTGGGGTTCTAGCAAGATAGAGTTCGATAGCCTAGGGGACCAGGCCTTGAGGCCTACTTGAGGCATAGGTGGAAGGAACTAGATCAAGACAGTGGTGCAGGCAGTGATCAGGACTCCAGAGGCTCAAGCACGGCATTTAGGTTCGACAAAATTAAGTTAAGCACAGCTATAGGTGAGTAGTGCACGAGCACATAGTCAAACCCAGGTGCACGCACTGATGATTGAGGTGTGGGCACAAGTCAGACCCAGGGGTGTCTGAGGGAACAACCTGCACCAAGTGTCAGTGTCAAGCCCTGGGCGTGCACACCATAAGTTGAGGCCTGTGCACCAGCAACCAAGGCTCGAGCACCAGACACAGAAGTGAGGGTTCTATCAATAGTAATGGTAGAAGCATCTAGATTGCCCACCCTTAAGTCAAGCCTATTCACAACATCGAGACCAAGCCCATAACATAATCGCACCACACCAAGGCTTTCCCAAGGAGTGGGGCCAAACCAAAACCATATAGAAAGCCTCTAGGATCTACAGCACACAAAAGGGGACCTGGTCAATCCTTAGCTTGCACATTCTGTCTCGTTGGTTAGTTTAGTGCCCACATGCTCTTTTTGAACACTAGCTTAGGCATACAGAGTTCATTCCCAATCTAAGGCCATATAGTGATTGGTTTGAGAGCAAAGCCCATAACACTAGCATCTACCAAAGACGTGTTTGGGGCATCGAGGGGCTAGCACCCACCAGAGAGGTGTTCGAGGCAACAGCCTAAGGCAACAATGGGCCAACATCTGCCACCGATGGTGTTGGACGTGATTGGCTGCACCAGCCAAAGGCTAAACATTATCGATGGGCTAGCATCTCGATGGTGTCCGAGGTAACATCTCAGGGTAACAATGGGCCACCATCTGCCATCAACGGTGGTGGACGAGATTGGCTGCAATAGCCATGGACCAAAGAGGTGTTTGGGGGATCAAGCACCAGGCATCCACCAAAGAAGAGCTCAAGGCATCATCAGGCGTCGAGTGGCCATCACCTATCCAAGAGGTGTCTGAGGAAACATCCTAAGGCAATAATGGACCTGTATTTGCCACCGATGGTGTTGGGCATAATTAGTCACACCAACTAAGGGCCAAACGCTATCAGTGGGCTAGCATCCTATTGGTGTCTGAGGTAACATCCTGTGGTAACAATGGCTAGCATTTGCCACCGATGGTGGTGGATGTGATTGGCCACACCAGCCAAGGACCAAAGAGGTGTTTGGGGGATCAATTGCCAGGCACATGCCAAGGAGAAGCTCAAAGAAACCTCAGGCACTGAAGGGCTAACACCCATTTGAGAGATGTCTGAGGCAACAACTTGGGGCAACAATGAGCTAGCATCTACCGTTGAAGGTGTTAGATGTGATTGGCTACACTAGCTAAGGGTTAGACGTAGTTGATGGGCCAACATTTCGATGGTGTCCAAGGTAACATCTCGAGGCAATAATGGGCCAGCATCTACCACTGTTGGTGTTGGACATGATTAGCTACACCAGCCAAAGACTAAATGCTATTGATGGGCTAGCATCCTGATAGTGATCGAGGCAACATCCTGAGGCAACAACGGGCCAGCATTTGCCACTGATAGAGGCAAACATGATAGCCACACCAGCCAAAGACCCAATGAGGTGTTTGGGGCATCAAACACCAGGCACCCATGAAAGAAGAGCTCAAGACAACATCGGGGCACTGAAGGCCCAGCACCTGCCTGGAAAGTGTCTGAGGCAACTTCACAGGGCAATAATGGGCTAGCATCTACCATTGATGGTGTTGGATGCAATTGCTTGCAGTAGCCAAAGGCAAACACTATGGATGGGCCAGCATCCAGATGGTGTTCAAGGTAACATCCTTGGGCAACAATGGCCCAGCCTCTTCTACTAATGGTGGTGGACGTGATTAGCCATACTAGCCAAAGACCAAAGAGGTGTTTAGGAGATCAAGTGCCAGGCACCCACCAATGAGGAGCTTAAGGTAACATCAAGATCTGAAGGGTAGCACTAGCCAGGATGGTGTTTAAGGCAACATCCCAAGGTAATAATGGGCCAGCATCTACTACCAATGGTGTTAGATGTGACTGGCTAAACCAGTCAAGGGCTAGATGCTATCAATAAGCCAGTATCCTGATGTTTTTGAGGCAACATCCTAGGGCAACAATGGGCCAACATCTATAGCTGATGGTGTTGGATGTGATTGGCCACATTAGCCAAGCACCAAAGAGTTGTTCATGAGATCAAGCCCCAGGCACCTGCCAAAAAAGAGCTTGAGGTAACATCAGGCATCGAGGGGATAGCACCCGCTAGGGAGGTGTTTAAGGCAACATCTCAAGGTAACAATGGGCTAGCAGCTACTGACGATGGTGATGGACGTGATTGGCTGCACCAACTAAGGGCTAGGTGCTATCGATGAGCTAGCATCTTGATGGTGTTTGAGGTAACAAGCTGAGACAACAAGGAGCTAGCATATGTCGTTGATGGTGGTGGATGCGATTGGCAGCACCAATTGAGAACCAAAAAGATGTTTAGGGGATCAAGTGCCATGCACCCACCAAGGAGGAGCTTAAGGCAACATCGGGCACTGAAAGGCCAACACCCACTAATAAGGTGTCCGAGGTAACATCTTGATGTAGCAATGGGCTAGCGTCCATCATCAATGGTGTTGGATGTGATTGGCTACACCAACCAAGGGCCAAACACTATCGATGGGCCAGCATCTCGATGGTGTCCAAGGTAAGATCTTGGCATAACAATATGCTAGCTTCTATCGTCGATGGTGGTGGACATGATTAGTTGCACTAGCCAAGGATAAAATAGGTGTTCGGGGGATTAAGAACCAGGCACCCACAATGAAGGAGCTCGAGCAACATCGGGCACTAAAGGGCTAATACCCACCAGGGAGGTGTCTGAGGTAACATCCCAGGGCAACAATGGGCTAGCACCCACCAGAGAGGTGTCTGAGGCAACATCCCGGGGCAACAATGGGTTACCACCCATCAAGGAGGTGTTTGAGGCAACATCCCGGGGTAACAATGGGCTAGCATCTACCTTCGATGATGGTGGACGTGATTGGCCGCACCTGCCAAGAACCAAAAAGGTGTTCACAGGATCAAGCTTTAAGCACCCACCAAGGAAGAGCTTAAGGCAACATTGGGCATTGAGGGGCTAGCACCTATCAGAGAGATGTCTGAGGTAACATCTTAGTGCAACAATAGGCCAGCATTTGCCATTGATGGTGTTGGATATGATTGGTTGCACCAACCAAAGGCCAGATGCTATCGATGGGCCAACATCTTGATTTTGTCCAAGGCAACATCTTAGGGCAATAATGGGCCAACAACTACTGCAGATGGTGGTGGATGCGATTGGCCACACCAGCTAAGGACCAAAGAGGTGTTCGAGGGATCAAATGCCAAGCACTCGCCAAGAAGGAGCTTGAGGCAACATCAGGCACCATGGGACCAGCACCCGCCAAGAAGGTATCCGAGGCAACATCTAAGGCAACAACATGCCAGCATCCACTGCCAATGGTGTTAGACGTAATTGGTTACACCAACCAAGGGCCTGACACTATCAACGGGCTTGTATTCGGATGGTGTCTGAGGCAACATGCTAGGGAAACAATGGGCTAGCATCTACCACTGATGGTGGTAGACATGATTGGTCGTAGTAGCCAAGGACCAAATAGATGTTCAGGGGATCAAGTGCCAGGCACCCGCCAAGGAGGAGCTCGAGGTAACATTAGGCACTGAAGGGCCAGCACTATCTAGGGAGGTGTCCGAGGTAACATCGTAAGGCAACAACAGGCTAGCATCTACCACCGATTGTGTTGGAGACAATTGGCTACACCAGCCAAGGGCTAGATGCCGTCGATGATGTTTGAGGCAACAACCCACACAAAGGGCCAGCATGTGCCAATAGAGTTTGAGGTAAGTGTCAAACACTCAAGCCTATTTACGGATGCTTGGTGCACTACCCAGCATATGCCAAAGGTGTTCAAGAGAACTGCCTACAAAAAGGGCCAGTATGTGCCAATGGTGGTTAAGGCATCTACCGAGACCAAGGGCCAACCTATCCCAATGGTGGTCAAGGTAAGGGCATGTGTCATGGTTAGTAAGCAAGCTGGGACTAGCCCTAGGGTTCTAGTGGGATAGGGTCCGACAACCTAGAGTATCAGGCCTTGAGGCCTACTTAAGGCACAAGTCGAGGGAACTAGACCGAGATAGTGGTGCGGGTAGTGATTAGGACTCCAAAGGCTCAAGCATGGTGCTCAAGTTCAACAGAATTAAGCCAGGCCCAGCTGCAGGTGCTGGTGAGTAGAGCGCAAGCACATAGTCAAACCCAAGTTTGGCCACTGATGATCGAGGTGCAGGCATAAGTCAGACCTAGGGTTGTCTGAGTCAATAACCTGCACCAAATGCCAGTGTCACACCTTAGGCATATGTACCCAGAGTTGAGGCCCGTACACCAACAGCCAAGGTTCAAGCACCAGTCATAGAGGTAGGGGTTCCAACAATAGTCATAGTAGAAGCATCCAGATCACCTGCCCCTAAGTCAAGCCTATCCATAGCACTGAGACCAGGCCCACAACATGCCCACACCGCACCCAAGCATTCCAAGGGAGTAGGGCCAAACCAAAACCATGTAGAAAGTGTTTAGGAGCTACAGCACAAAAAGGGGGCTTGGTCAATGGTTAGCTTGTGCATTTTGCTGTGCTAGTTGGTTTAGTGCCTGCATGCTTATTTTGTAGGCTGACTTAGGCATATAAAGCTCATTCCCAGTCTAAGGTCACACGGTGTTTGGTTTGAAAGCAAAGCCCATGACACCAGCATCTACTGAAAAGGTGTCCAGGGCATTGTGGGGCTAGCACATGCTAGGGAGGTGTCCGAAGCAACATCTTGGGGTGACAATGGGCTAGCATCTACCACTGACGGTGTTGGATGCGATTGGCTACACGAACCAAGGGCTAGACATTATCGATGAGCCAGTATCTGCTATAGATAGGGTGGACATGATTGGCCACACCAGTCAATGACCAAAGTGGTGTTCAAGAGATCAAGCGCCAGGCACCCACCAAGGAGGAGCTTGAAGCAACATCGGTAGCAAATGGCTAGTACCCATCAGAAAGGTGCTTGAGGTAACATCCCAAGGTAACAGCGGGCCAGCATCGATCATTGATGGTGTTGGATGTTATTAGCCACCCTAGCCAAGGGCCAGATGATGTCGATAGCCCAACATCCCGATAGTGTCTGAGGTAACATCCCAGGGCAACAACTGGCCAACATCTACCATCGATGTTGGTGGACGTGATTGGCCGCACCAACTAAGGACCAAAGTGGTGTTTTAGGGATCATGTGCCAGGCACCTGCCAAGGAGGAGCTCAAGGCAACATTGGGCATCGAGGGGCTAGCACTGGCCAAAGAGGTGTCTGAGGTAACATCTTGGGGCAAAAATGGGCCAGCATCCACCATCAATGGTGTTGGACACGAATCATCGCACCAGCAAAGGGCCAGATGCAGTCGATAGGCTAGCATCCTAATGTGTCTAAGGCAACATCTCAATGCAACAATGGGCCAACATCTGCCACTGATGGTGGTGGACACAATTGGTCACACAAACTAAGGCCTAAGGGGGATTAAGCGCTTGGCACCCATAGAGGAAGAGCTCAAGGCAACATCAAGCACCGAAGGGTTAGCATGCACTAGAAAAGTGTCTGAGGTAACATCTTGGGGCAACAATGATTCAACATCTATTGTCGATGGTGTTGGATGTGATTGGTCACACCAACCAAAGGCCAGACACTATCGACGGGCTAGCATCCCGATGGTGTCAAAGGCAATATCTCAAGGTAACAATGGGACAACATTTGCTATTGATGATGGTGGATATGATTAGCCACACCAGCTAAAGATGAAAGAGGTGTTTGGGGGATCAAGCACCAAGCACCTACCAAGGAGGAGCTCAAGGCAACATCAGGCACCAAAGGGCCAACACCCATCAAAGAGGTGTCTAAGGCAACATCCTGAGGTAACAATGGGCTAGCATCTGCCACTGATGGTGGTGGATGTGATTGGTCACACCGATCATGGACCAAATAGGTGTTCGAGGGATTAAGAACCAGGCACCCACCAAAAAGGAGCTTGAGGTAATATTGTGGTACCAAGGGGCTAGTACCCACCAAGGAGGTGTCCAAGGTAACATCCCAAGGTAAAAATGGGCCAGCATCTACTGCCAATGGTGTTAGATGTGATTGGCTGCACCAACCAAAGGCCAAACTTTATCGATAGGCTAGTATACTGATGGTGTCTAAGGTAACATCATAGGGCAACAATAGGTGAGCATCTGCTGTCAAAGGTGGTGGACGTGATTGGTCACCCTAACCAAGGACGAAAGAGGCATTCAAGGGATCAAGTGGTAGGTACCCACCAAGGAGGAGCTCAAGGCAACATTAGGCATTGAGAGGCCAGCACTTGTAATGGTGGTGTCGAGGCAACATCCTATGGGAACAATGGGCTACCATCTACCGTCGATGGTGCCAGCCAAGGGCCAGACAATGGTGTCAAGGTAACATCCTGAGGCAACAACGGGCTAGCATCAGCCACTGATGGTGGTGTACACAATTGCTTGCACCTGTCAAGGGCCAGATGCTATCAATGGGCTAGCATCTTGATGGTGTTTGAGGTAATATCCTAAGACAAGAATGGGCCAGCATCGACCGCCAATGGTGGTGGATGCGATTGGCTGCACTAGCTAATGACCCAAGAGGTGTTTAGGGATCAAACGCCAAGCACCCACTAAGGAGAAGCTCGAGGCAACATCAAACACTGAGGGGTTAGCACCCACTAGAGCGGTGTCAGAGGCAACATCCCAGGGCAACAATAGGCCAACATCTACCATCGTTGGTGTTGGATGTGATTAGCCGCACTAGTATACAGACACTATTGATGGCCTAACATCCTGATGGTGTTTGAGGTAACATTCCAGGGCTAACATCTACCATCGATGGTGTTGGATATGATTAGTCGCACTAGCCAAAGGCCAATGCTATCGATAAGCCAGCATCCTGATGGTGTCTAAGGTAACATCCTGGTGGAACAATGGGCCAACATCCACCATCGATGGTTATGGATGTGATTAGTCACAGCTGCCAAGGACCATAGAGGTGTTCGAGGGGATTAAATGCCAAGCACCCATTAAAGAGGACCTCAAAGCAACATTAGGCACTGAGGGGCCAGCACGCACCAAGGAGGTGTCTGAGGTAACATCCTAGGGTAACAATGGGCCAGCATTTACCATCAATGGTGTTGGATGCGATTGGTCATAGCAACCATGCGCCAGACACTATCGATGGTCTAGCATCTTGATGGTGTCTAAGGTAACATCCTGGGGCAACAAACGGCCTAGCATCTGTCACTGATGCTGGTGGACACGATTGTCACACCAATCAAGAACCTAAAAGGTGTTTGGGGGATCAAGCACCAGGCACCTGCCAAAGAGGTGCTCGCAGTAACATCGGGCACTGAGGGGGTCAGTACCTGTTAGGGAAGCATTCGAGGAAACATCTCAGGGTAACAATGGGCCAGCATCTACCACTGATGGTGTTGGACGTGATTGGTCACACCAGCTAAGGGCCTACCACTGTTGATGGCATTTGAGGCAATAACCCTTACAGGCAGCTAGCATGTGGTGATGAAGTTCAAAGCAAGTGCCGAACACTAGAGCTCAGGTGCAGGTGTTTGGTGCATGACCTAGCATGTGCTTAGGGTGTTCGAAGGAACTGCCTGCATAAAAGGCTAGCATGTACCAATGGTGGCCAAGGCATGTGCCGAGATCAAGGGCCAACATGTCTCGATGGTGGTTAAGGTAAGGGCATGCATCACGGTCAACAAGCAAGGTGGGACTGGCCTTGGGGTTCTAGCGGGATAACTATTGGAGGCTCAAGTTAAGGTAACTAGGTCGAAACAGTGGTGCAGGTAGGGCATAGGTCTCTAGAGGCTCAAGCATGGTGTTTAGGTTCAACCAAATTGAGCCACGCACTGGTGCAGGGCACATAGTCAAACCCAGGTGAAGGCACCGATAATCAGGTTTCGAATTGGGACCCCTGTGCCTAACCCTCAAAGCCAATCCTTTTTCTAAGGTTATAGATCTATTTTGCTAACTTTCCTTGCCTACATTTTCCATCGACTGAGGCTATTCACCTTGGAGACCTGATGCGATTATAAGTACGATCGGGCACGGACATCACCAAAGGCCATCTTCTATCCATGCTGATCGAGGCATGGCATATGCCAATGGTGGTCGAGGCAAGTGCCCATACCAAAAGTTGACTTATACTGATAGTGGTCAAGGTGTGTGCCTGCACCGATTCCAGATTTTGTCGATGTAGATTGAGGCATGCATGTGCCAATGGTGGTTGAGGCACGTGCCCATACCATAGGCCAACTTGTGTCAATGGTGGTCAAGGTAATTGCACATACCAAAGGGTAGCTTGTACTGATAAAGGTCGATGCATGCACCCATAACATCTTGATGGAGTCGAGGCAACATCTCGGGGCAACAATAGGCCAACATCCACCACCGATGATGGTGGACACGATTGGCCGCACCAATAAAGGACAAAAAGGTGTTTGAGGGATCAAGTGCCAAGCACCCACCAAGGAGGAGCTCGAGGCAACATAGGGCATCGAGGGGCTAGCACTCCCCAGAGAGGTGTTTGAGGCAACATCTCAGGCAACAATAGCACCAGTACCTACCATCGATGGTGTTGGATGTGATTGGTTGCAGCAGCCAAGGGCCAGATGCTATCAATGGTCTGACATCCCGATGGTGTTCGAGTCAACATCCTAGGGTAACAATAGGCCAACATCTACCATTGATGGTGGTAGATGTGAGTGGTCTCACCATCCAAAGTCCAAAGAGTTGTTTAGGGGATCAAGCGTCTGGCACCTGCCAAGGAGGTGCTCGAGGCAACATTAGGCATTGAGGGGCCAACACTTGCTAGAGAGATGTCCAAGGCAACATCTTGGGGTAACAATGGGCTAGCATCTGTTACAGATGGTGTTCGATGGGATTAGTCACACCAGCCAAGGGATAGACTCCATCGACGAGCAAGCATCCCGATGGTGTCTGAGTCAACATCTTGTTGCAAAAGTAGGCCTGTATCTACCACTGATGGTGGTGGACATGATTGGTCGTACTAGCTAAGGATCAAAGAGGTGTTTGGGGGATCAAGTACTAGGCATCTCTCAAAGAGGAGCTCAAGGCAACATCGGGGTATTAAGGGGCTAGCACTCACCAGGAAGGTGTCGAGGCAACATCTTAGGGCAACAATGGGCCAGCATCTATAGTCGATTATGTTGTATGCAATTGGCCACACTAGCCAAGGGCTAGACATTACCGATAGGTAGCATCCCGATAGTGTCTTAGGCAACATCCCATGGCAAAAATGGGTAGCATCTGCTGTCGAGGTGGTGGACATGATTGGTTGCACCAACCAAGGACCATAGATGTGTTTGAGGGATCAAGCTCTAGGCACCCACCAAGGAGTATCTCATGACAACATCGGGGCACCAAAGGGCTAGCACCCACTAGGAAGGTGTCTGAGGCAACATCTCGAGGTAACAATAAGCCAGTATCTACCACCGATATGGTTGGATGCAATTGGTAGCACCAGCCAATTGCCAAATGCTGTCAATGGGCCAGCTTTTCAAGGGTGTTTGAGGTAACATCTTGAGGCAACAATGGGCCAGTATCTATCATCGATGGTGGTGGATGCGATTGGATAAACAAGCCAAGGACCAAAAAGGTATTTGAGGGATCATGTGCCAAGCACTCACCAAGAAGGAACTCAAGGCAACATTAGGCACTAAAGGGCCAGCACCCGCTAGAGAGGTTTCCAAGGCAACATTCTAAGGTAACAATAGGCCAGCATCTACCACAGATGGTGTTGGACATGATTTGCCACACCAGCCAAGGGCAAGACATTGTCAATAAGCTAGTATCCCAATGGTGTCTGAGGTAACATCTTGATGCAATAATAGGCCAGCATCAGCCACCAATGGTGGTTGACATGATTGGCTACACCAACCAAGGACCAAAGAGGTGTTCGAGTGATCAAGAGCCAGCCATGTGCTATGGAAGAGCTTGAGGCAACATTGGGTACCGAAGGGCTAGCACCTGCCAGAAAGGTGTCTGAGGTAATATCCTAAGGCAACAATGGGTCGGCCTCTACCACCAATGGTGTTGGACACAATTGGCCATACCAACCAAAGGCCAAATGCTATCAATGAGCTAGCATCTCGATGGCGTACGAGGCAACATCCTTCGACAACAGCGGGTTGGCATCTGCAACCAATGGTGGTGGATGCGATTGGTCACACAAACTAAGGACCAAAGAGGTGTTTGGGGGATCAAGCACTTGGCACCTACCAAAGAAGAGCTGTAGGCAATATCAAGCATCGATGGGCCAACACCCACTAGACAGGTGTCCGTGGCAACATCCTAGAGCAACAATGGACCAGCATCTACCACCGATGGTGTTGGACGCTATTAGTCACACCAGCCAAGGTTAAATGCTATCGATGGGCCAGCTTTTTGATGGTGTCTAAGGTAATATCCTAGGGTAACAACGGGCTAACATTTACCACTGATGGTGGTGGACATGATTGGCCACTCCAGCCAATGACCAAAAAGGTGCTCAAGGGATCAAGTGCTAGGCACTTTCCATGGAGGAGCGCGAGGCTACATCAGGCACTGAAGGGCCAACACCCATCGAGGAGGTGTCCGAGGCAACACTCATGGCATCAACAAGCCATCATCTACCATTGATGGTGTTGGACATGGTTGGCTACACCAGCCAAAGGCTAGACATTGTCAATGGGCCAGCATCCTAATGGCATCCAAGGCAACATCCTGGGGTAACAATGGGCCAACATCTGCCATCGATGGTGGTGGACATGATTGGCAGCACCAGCCAAGGACCAAAACAATGCTCGAGGGATCAAGTGCCAAGCACCAGCAAAGGAGGAGCTCAAGGCAACATTGGGCACTGAAGGGCCAGCACCCACCAAAGAGGTGTTTGAGGCAACATCCCAAGGCAACAATAGGTCAGCATCTATCACCGATGGTGTTGGATGCGATTGGTCACCCTAGCCAAGTGCCAGATGCTGTGCCAATAGGCCAGCATCCTAATGGTGTCTAAGGCAACATCTTGAGGTAATAATGGGCCAACATCTACCATCGATTGTGGTGGACGTGATTGGCCCCATCGACCAAGGACAAAAGAGGTTTTTAGGGGATCAAGCACCAAGGACCTACCAAGGAGGAGCTTGAGGCAACATCAGGCACTGAAGGGCTAGCTCCTATTAAAGAGGTATCTGAAGTAACATCCCAGGGTAACAATAGGCTAGCATCTGTCGTTGATAGTATTGGATGTGATTGGTCACACCAGCTTGGGCTAAATGCTATTGACATTCTAGTATCCCGATGGTGTCTGAGGTAACATCTAGAGGCAATAAATGGCCTAACATCTACTATCGATGGTGGTGGATGCGATTGGCCACACCAACCATAGATCAAAGAGGTGTTCAGGGGATCAAGCACCAATCACCTACCAAGGAGAAGCTCAAGGCAACATCGGGCCTTTAGGGGCCAGCACTTGCCAAGGACATGTTTGAGGGAACATTCCAAGGCAACAATGGGCCAGCATCTGCTGCCAATGGTGTTAGACATGATTGGCCACACCAGCCATGGGCCAGATGTTATCGAAGGCATTCTAGGCAACAACCTGCATTAAGGGCCAATGTGTGGTGATGGACTTCAAGGCAAGTGCTGAACACCTAAGCCCAGGTGCAGGTGCTTAGTGTGTGACCTAGACTGTGCCAATGATGTTCAAGGAAAGTACCTGTATAAAGGGCCATGTGCCAATGGTGATCGAGGCAATTGCTGAGACCAAGGGCCAACATGTCCTGATGGTGGTTGAGCCAAGAACATGTGTCACGGTCAAGAAGTAAGCTAGGCCTGGCCCTAGGGTTCTAGCGAGATAGGGTTTAACAACCTAGGGGACTAGTCCTTGAGGCTTACTTGAGGCCTAAGTCCAAAGAACTAGGCTAGGACAATGGTGTGGGTAGTGATCAAGACTCCAAAAGCTCGGGCTCGATGTTCAGGTTTGGTAGAATTGAGCCAGTCCCAAGTGTGGGGCACACAGTCAGACCTAGGTGTGGGCACTGATGATCAAGTTCGGGCCTGGGACCCCAATGCTCAACCCCTAGAGCCAATCCTTTTCCCGAGGTTATGGATCCATTTTTTTGACTTCCCTTGCTTACATTGTTCTATCTATGAAAGGTTATTCACCTTGGAGATCTAATGCGATTATGAGTACAATTGAGCATGGACAGCACCAAGGGCCATCTTCCGTTGATTCTGATTGAGGCATGGCACCTGCCAATGGTGGTCGAGGTAAGTGCCTATACCAAGGGCCAGCTTATACCGATAGTGGTACTGGTTCTAAATTGTGTCAATGTAGATCGAGGCATGCATGTGTCGATGGTGGTCCAAGCAAGTGCCTTACCAAGGGCCAGCTTGCGTCGATGGTGGCCATGGCAATTGCTTGTACCAAAGGCCAACTTATGCCAATGATGGTCAATAATGTGCCCGTACCGTATGCCAGCATGTGTCATTAATGGTCGAGGCCTTGGCTAAAGTTTGATTTTGGGCCACAGTGCACATGATGGGCTCGAACAGTGTTAATGTTGCATTTTTTGCTCGGAGCACCATCACCAGAGCATCATCATCAGAGAACCTGATCAACAGCTTAGGGGTTCCAGCATTAGGGTAAGGGGTGAGGTGGTATGCGCACATGATGTGTGATGGGTGATGGTACTTGGCCCTTGTATTGGCCCTCGATCCCGCATTCAACTTCGAGAACTCACACCTCCTTAAAGAGCATTTGAGCTTTTACAAGTTTGCTGCCAGTAGTCATTCAAGTGTCTAAAATGGGGACACTTTTTTCAAATGGCCACAAAATCTTCTACACTTTGATTTTTTAGCTGAATTTTTTATGCATGCCAACAAATATACAAGGATCAGATCTACCAAATTTGTGGCTGATGGTGGTTGAGGCAAGTTTCAAGACCAAGGGCCAACATGTCTCGATGGTGGTCGAGGTAAGGGCATGTGTCATGGCCAACAAGCAAGCTGGTACTAGCCCTAGGGTTCTAGCAAGATATGGTTTGACAGCTCAAGGGATCAAGCCTTGAAACCTACTCAAGACACAGGTCAAGGGAACTAGACTCGGACAATGGTACAGGTAGTGATCAGGACTCCAACGGCTCAGACATGGTGTTCAAGTTTTATAGAATTGAGCCAGGCCTAAGTGTAAGGCACACAATCAAACTCAGGTGTGGGATGATGATCACGTTTAGGACTAGAACCCCTGTGCCCAGCCTTTAGAGCCAGTGCTTTTCCCCAGTTTACAAATCCATTTTGTTGAATTCCCTTGCCTACATTATTCCATCCACTAGAGCCTATTCACCTTGGAGACCTGATGTGGTTATGAGCACAACTGGGCACAGACGGCACCAAGGGCCATCTTTTATCAATGTTGATTGAGGCATGGCACATGCCGATGGTGGTTGAGGCAAGTGCCCATACCGAGGGCTAGCTTGTGCCAATAATGGTCGAGGCATGTACCCATACTAGTTCCTAATTGTATCGATACATATCATGGCATGCATGTCTTGATGGTGGTCGAGGTAAGTTCTTATACCAAGGGCCAGCTTGTGCTAATGGTGGTTGAGGCAATTGCCCGCTCCAAAGGCCAGCTTATGTCGATGATGGTCGATGCATGTGCCCACACCATATGTCAAGATGTGCCGTTGATGGTCGAGACCTTGGCTGAAGTTCCATTTTGGGCCATGGTGCACATAATGGGCTCTAGCATCTGCTGTCGATGGTATTGGATGTGATTGGCTGCACCAACCATGGGCTAGACGCTGTCGATGGGCTAGCATCCTGATCATGTTATAGGTACCATCTCAGGGCAACAATAGACCAATATCTACCATCAATGGTGGTGGACGCGATTGGCCACACAAGCTAATGACCAAATAGGTGTTCAAGGGATCAGGTGCCAGGCACTTGCTAATAAAGAGCTCGAGGCAACATCGAGCTGACTTAGGCATATGGAGTTTATTCCCAGTCTAATGCTGCACTGTGCTTGGTTTGAGTGTAGAGCCCATCACACCAACATCTACCAAAGAGGTGCTCGGGCAACTGAGGGGCCAGCACCTGCCAAAGAGGTGCTTGAGGCAACATCCCATGGCAACAATAGGCCAGCATCAACCGCTGATAATGTTGGATGCAATTTGTAGCACCAGCCAAAGGCCAGATGCTGTCAATGGATAGGCATCCCGATGGTGTCTGAGGCAACATCCTGGGCACCAACGCGCCAACATCTACCGTCGATGGTGGTGGATGTGATTGGCTACACTAGTCAAGGACTAAAGAGGTGTTTAGGGGATCAAGCGCCAAGTGCCCACCAAGGAGGATCTCAAGGCAACCTCAGGCATCGAGGGGCCAACACCTACCAGAAAGGTGTCTGAGGCAACATCTTAGGGTAACAATGGGCCAGCATATACCACTGATGGCATTAGATGCGATTGGTCGCACCAACCAAGGGCCAGATGCTGTCAATGGGCTAGCATCCCGAAAGTGTTTGAGGCAACAACGGGCCAGCATCTATCGTCGATGGTGGTGGATGCAATTAGTCATACCAGCCATGGACCAAAGAGGTGTTTAGGGGTTGAAGCGCCAAGCACCCACCAAGGAGGATCTTAAGGCAATAACGAGCACCAAGGGGCTAGCACCTGCTAGGAGGTGTCTAAGGCAACATCCCAAGGCAACAATGGGCTAGCATCTATCGTAGATGGTGTTGGACATGATTGGCCACACCAGCTAAAGGTCAAATGTTGTCGATGAGCCAATGTCCCGATAGTGTCTGAGGTAACATCTTGGGGCAACAACAAGCTAGCATCTACTATCGATGTTGGTGGATGCGATTGGCCACACTAGCCGATAACCAAAGAGGTGTTCAAGGGATCAAGCGTCGAGCACTCGCCATGGAGGAGCTCAAGGCAACATCAGGCATTGTAAGGCCAACACCCACCAAGGACATGTCCAAGGCAATATCCCAAGGTAACAATGAGCCAACATCTACCCTCAATGGTGTTGGATGTGATTGGCCACACCAACCAGGAGCCAGATGTTGTTGATGGGCCAATATCTTGATAGTGTCTGAGGTAACATCCTGTGGCAACAACGAGCCAGCATCTACCACCAATAGTGGTGGACATAGTTGGTTAGACCAGCCAAGGACCAAATAGGTGTTCAAGGGATCAAGCGCTAGGCACCCACCAAAGAGGAGCTCAAGGCAACATCCTGCACTAAAGCGTCAGCACCTGCTAGGGAGTTGTCTGGGCAACATCTCGAGGCAACAATAGGCCAACAACTGCCATCGATAGTCTTAGATGTGATTGGCTACACCAACTAAAGGCCAGACGCTATTGACGGGCCAACATCTTGATGGTGTTAGAGGTAACACGCCTGGGAAACAATGGGTCAGCATCTACCATTGATGGTGGTGGATGCGATTGGCTGTAATAGCCAAAGACCAAAGAGGTGTTCAAGGGATCAAGTGTCAGGCACCTGTCAAAAAGGAGCTTGAGGCAGCATCAAGCACCACTAGGCAAGCACCCACTAGAGAGGTCTCCATGGCAACATCCCAGGGCAACAATGGGCCATCATCTGCCATCAATGATGTTAGACATGATTGGTTGTACCAGCTAAAGGCTAGATGCTATCGATTGGCCAGAATCCCGATGGTGTTTGAGGTAACATCCCAGGGTAAGAACGGGCTAGTATATGCTGTCAATGATGGTGGACATGATTGGTCACACATGCTAAGGACCAAAGAGGTGTTTGGTGGATCAAATGCCAAGCACCTACCAAGGAGGAGCTTGAGGTAACATCGGGCATAGAGAGGCTAGCACCTGCCAGGGAAGTGTTTGAGGCAACATCTTGGGGCAACAATGAGCTAGCATTTGCCATCAATGGTGTTGGACGTGTTTGGCCACACCAACCGAGGTCTAGATGCTATCAATGGGCCAACATCTAGATGGAGTCCGAGGCAACATCCTGGGGTAACAATGGGCCAACATCTACCGTTGATGGTGGTGGATGTGATTAGCCACACCAGCCAAAGACCAAAGAAGTGTTCAAGGGATTAAGTGCCAGGCACTTGCCAATGAGCAGCTCGAGGCAACATCGAGTTCCAAAGGGCCAGCACCCACCAGGGAGGTGTTCGACGTAACATCTCGGGGCAATAATGGCCCAGCATCTGCTCCCGATGGTGTTGCATACAATTGGCCACACCTGCCAAAGGCTAGATGTTATTGATGGGCCAGCATCTCAATAATGTCTAAGGCAACATCCCAGGGCAACAACGGGCCAGCATTTGCCACCAATGGTGGTGTACGCAATTGGCCACACCAGCCAAAGACCAAAGAGGTGTTCGGGGCATCTAGCACCTAGCACCTACCAAGGAGGAGCTCGAGGAACATTGGGCAACAGGGGGTTAACACCCACTAGAGAGGTGTCTGAGGCAACATCCTGGGGCAACAATGAGCCAGCATCTATCACCGATGGTGGGGCCAACATCTGTAGTCGATAGTGGTGGACTCAATTGGCCACAGTAGGCCAAAGCCAAAGAGGTGTTAGGGGGAATTAAGCGTTTAGCACCCACCAAGGAGGAGCTTGAGCAACATGAGCCTGAGGGGGCCAGCAACCCACCAAGGAGGTGTTTGAGGAACATCCTAGGGCAACAATGGGATAAGCAATTGTCACCGCAACATGGTGTTGGAACGTAATTAGCCCTACACCAGCCAAGGGGCTAGGCATATCAATGGGCTAGCCTGCCCGATGTTGTCTAAGGTAACATTTTAGGGTACAACGAGCTAGCACTACAAACCAATGTGGTGGACATGTTGGGCTCACTAAGTTAAGGACAAAAGAGGTGTTCGGGGGATCAAGTGCTAGGCATCGACCAATGAGGAGCTTGAGGTAAGATCGAGCATCGAGGGGCTAGCATCTGTAAGAGAGGTGTTCTAGGCAACATCACGGGGATACAATGGGCTAGCATCTACCGCCAATGGTGTTGGATGTGATTGGCCATACCAGCCAAGGGCCAGATGCTGTCGATGGGCCAGCATCCTAATAGTGCTCGAGGTAACATCTCGGGGCAACAATAGGCCATCATCTGTCACTGATGGTGGAGGACACGATTGGTCGCACTAGCCAAGGGCAAAAAAAGTGTACGGGAGATCAAGCACTAAGCACCCACCAAGGAGGAGCTTAAGGCAACATCGAGCAGTAATGGGAAACACCCACCAAGGAGGTGTTCTAAGCAACAACTCAGGGCAACAATGGGCCAGCATCTACCACTAATGGTGTTGGATACGATTGGTCACACCAGCCAAGGGTAAGATGTTGTTCAAGGGTCAACATCCTGATGGTGTTTGAGGTAACATCTTAGGGTCAGAATGAGCCAGCATCTATCGTCAATGGTGGTGGATGGGATTGGCTATACCAGCCAAGGACCAAAGAGGTGTTCGGGGTATTAAGCGCTAGGCACCTGCCAAGGAGGAGCTTGAGACAACTTTGGGCACTCTAGGGCTAGCACCCGTAAAGGAAGTGTTCAAAGAAACATCCTGGGGCAATAATGGGCTAGCATCTACCACTGATGGTGTTAGATGTGATTGGCCACCCCAGCCAAGGTCCAAACACTATCGACTGGCCAGTATCCTAATGGTGTCCAAGGTAACATCCTGGGGCAACAACGGGCCAGCATCTGCCATTGATGGTAGTGGATACGATTGGCCACACCAGCTAAAAACCAAAGAGTTGTCTAGGGGATCAAGTGTCAAGCACCCACCAAGGAGGAGCTCAAGGTAACATCTGGCACTGAGAGGCTAGCACCCACTAGAAAGGTGTCCAAGGTAATATTTTAGGGCAACAACAGGCTAGTATCTGGCACTAATGGTGTTGGACACAGTTGGTCGCACTAGCCAAGGGCTAGATGCTATTGATGGCATTCGAGGCAATAACCTACATTTTGGGCTAGGGTGTGGTGATGGAGTTTAAGGCAATTTTCGAACACTTAGGCCCTGGTGTAGGTGCTTGGTATGTAACCTAGTATGTACCGGTGGTGTTTAAGGGAACTGCCTGCAAAAAGGGCCAGCTTGTGCGAATGGTGTTGAGTTATGTGCCAAGAGCAAAGGCCAACATGTCCCGATGGTGGTCGAGGCAAGGGCATGTGTCACGGTCAGCAACCAAGCTAGGATTGGCTCTGGGGTTCTAGTGAGACAAGGTCTGACAACCTAAAGGACTAGGCCTTGATGCCTACTCGTGGTGTAGGTCAAGGGAACTAGACTAGGATAGTGTTACAGGCAGTGATCAAGACTCTAGAGGTTTAGGCATGGTGTTTAGGTTAGGCATAATTAAGCGAAGCCCAGGTGTAGGGCACACAGTCATACCTAAGTGTGGCCACCAATGATTAGGTTCAGGATTGGGACCCCCATGCCCAGCCCTCAGAGCCAATCTTTTTCCTGAGGTTATGGATCCATTTTGCCAACTTTCGTTGCCTACTTTGTTCTATCGACTAGAAACTATTCACCTTGGATACTTGATGCGATTATAAGTATGACTAAACATGGACAACACGAAGGGCCATCTTCTGTTGATGCTGATCAAGGCATGGCATGTGCCGATGGTGGTCAAGTCAAGTGCCCGTAGTAAGGGCCGACTTGTGCCAATGGTGGTTGAGCCATGTGCTCACATTAGTTCCAGATTATGCCAATGCAGATCGAGGCATGCATGTTTTGATGGTGGTCGAGGCATGTGCTCATACCAGGGGCCAATTGTGTCAATGGTGGCCAAGGCAATTGCTTATACCAAAGGCCAACTTGTACCGATGATGGTCGATGCATGTGCCCGCACCATACGCTAGCATGTGCCGTGAATGGTCGAGGCCTTGGTTGAAGTTTGATTTTGGGCCACATTGCATATGCTAGGCTCACGCATGTACTGGTGCCACATTTTTTACCCAGGGCACCATCATTAGAGCATCATCGGAGAATCTGATAAGCAGCATGAGGCTTCATACGAATGGAGGTAAAGGGTCAAGAGGTGTGTGCACCTGATGTGGGATAGGTGCTGGTACTTGGCCCTTATATTGGCCCTTATCCCGCATGCATCCATAAGAACTCACACCCCCTTAAAGAGCATTTGAGCTTTTACAAGTTTGCTGCCAATAGCCATTCAAGTGTTTGAAATGGGGACACTTTTTTCAAATGGCTACAAAATCTTCTACACTTTGATTTTTTAGCTGAATTTTTTTGTGCATGCCAATAAAAAAACATGGATCAGGTCTACCAAATTTAGGGTGAAAACTCCTTCTAAAAGATTTTAAAAGATCCCAAACCGTAAAAAATTTCAAAAATCATGAGAAATAGAAAATGAGTCATCTTGCCATAAAACTTCACATGAAGGCTTACATGACTATTGTATGAATTTACAAGCCATAAAAATGGTATTGGCACAGTAGAAATATGAAGATGTGCCTAAACCCACCCACCGTCCAATTATGGCATACATGGTGCTCGGCCTGGGCTCAGGACACTCACGCATGGTATGCGGGCATGGGGGCATTCATATGAATTTATAGGCCATAAAAATGGCTTTGGCATGATAAAAATATGAAGATGTGTCCAAACCCACCTACTTCCTGGTTGTGATGTGCATTATGCATGGCCCGGGCTCAAGTACGGGTGCTTAGTGCGTGACCCAACATGTGCAAATGGTGTTCAAGGGAACTACTCACACAAAGGGCTAGCATGTGCTGATGGTGGTTGAGGCATGTGCCAAGACCATCGGCCATCATGTCCTGATGGTGGTCGAGGCAAGGGCATGTGTCACAGTCAGCAAGCAAGTTAAGACTGGCCTAAGGTTTTAGTGGGATAAGGTCTGACAGCCCACGGGGCTAGGCCTTGAGGCCCATTCGAAGAACAGGTCAAGGGAACTTGACTGAGACAGTAGTGCAGGCAATGATCAAGGCTCTAGAAGCTCAAGCATGGTGTTTAAGTTCGACAAATTTGAGCCAAACCCAAGTGCAAGTGCTGGTGAGCAGTGCACGAGCACACAGTCAGACCCAAATGCAGGCATTAATGATTGAGGTGTCGGCACAAGTCAGACCCAGTGGTGTCTAAGGCAACATCTGACACGAAGTGCTAGTGTCACACTGAAGGCATGCACACCAGGAGCTGAGGCCCATAAACCAGCGGACAAGGCTTAAACACTGGACACAGACGTGGGGGTTCCAGCAATAGTCATGGTAGAAGCATCTAGACTACCTAGCCCTAAGTCAGGCCTGTCCTTAGCACCAAAACCAGGCCCACAACATGCCTGCACTGTACCCAGGCATTCCCTAGCATTCCCAAGGATTGGGGCCAAACCAAAACCGTATAAAAATCCTCCAGAATCTGTAGCCCACAAAGGGAGGCATGATTAATCCTTAGCTTGCGCATTTTACCTCTTTGGTTGGTTTAGTGCCCACACACTTGTTTCATAGGTTGACTTAGGAATATGAAGTTCATTCCTAGTCTAAGGCCATATGGTGTTTTCTTTGAGAGCGGAGCGTATGACACTAGCATCTACAAAAGAGGTGTCCAGGGCACCGAGGGGCTAGCACCCACCAATGAGGTCTCCGAGGTAACAACGGGCTAGCATCTACTGCTAATGGTGTTGGATGTGATTGGCCACACCAGCCAAGGGTCAGATGCTGTCGATAGGCCAGCATCCCAATGGGGTCTGAGGTAACATCTCGAGGCAAAAATAGGCCAGCATCTACCACCGATGGTGTTGGATGTGATTGGTCGCACTAGTTAAAGGTTAGATGCTATAAACGGGCCAACATCCCAAATGGTGTTTGAGGCAACATCCTGGGGCAACAATGGGCTAGCATCTGCCACCGATGGTGGTGGATGCGATTGCTCACACCAGCCAAGGACCAAGAGGTGTTCAGGGGATCAAATGCCAGGCACCCGCCAAGGAGAAACTCGAGGCAACATCGGGCATCGAAAGGCCAACATCCACTAGGGAGGTGTTTGAGGCAACATCTCGAGGAACAACGAGCTAGCATCTACTGTTGATTGTGTTAGACATAATTTTTTACACCAGCTAAGGGCCAAACACTGTCAATGGGCCAGCATCTCGATGGTGTCTAAGGTAACATCCTGAGGTAACAATGGGCCAGCATCTACCACCGATGGTGGTGGATGCGATTGGCCACACCAGCCAAGGACCAAAAAGGTGTTTGGGGGATCAAGCACTATGTACCCGTCAAGAAGGAGGTTAAGGGAACATCAGCCATTGAAGGGCCAGCACCACTAGGTATGTGTCTGAGGCAACATTCAGGGGCAACAACAGGCCAGCATCTACCACCAATGGTGTTGGACATGCTTGGCTACACCAACCAAGGGCTAAATGCTTTCAATGACGTTCAAAGAAACACCCCACATCGAGGACCAGCATGTGGTGATGGAGTTTGAGGCAAGTGCCAAACACCAGGGCCCATGTGTGGGTGCTTTGTGCATGACCAAGCACGTGTTGATGGTGTTTGAGTGAACTACCCACATAAAGGGCCAGCATATGCTGATTGTGGTCGAGGGACATACCTAGACTAGGGGCTAACATGTCTTAATGGTGGTCCAAGCAAGGGCATGCGTCACAGTCAACAAGCAAGCTAGGAATTACTTTGGGGTTTTAGCGAGATAGGGTCTGATAGCCCAAGGGACTAGGCCTTAGAGGCCTACTCGAGTCATAGGTCGAGGGAACTAGACTGAGATAGTGGTGCAGATAGTGATTAGGACTCTAGAGGCTTAGGCACAGTGTTCAGGTTTGGTAGAATTAAGCCAGGCCTAGGCGCAAGGTGCACAGTCAGACCTAGGTGCAGGCATCAATGATCATGTTTAAGACTAGGGCCCTTACGCCCAGCCCTCAGAGCCAATCTTTTTCTTAAGGTTACGGATCCATTTTGTCGATTTCCTTTGCCTACATTATTCCATCAACTAGAAGTTATTCACCTTGGGGACCTGATGTAGTTATGAGTATGACCGGGCGCAGGCGACACCAAGGGCCATCTTTTGTTGATGTTGATCAAGGCATGGAACATGCTGATAGTGGTCGAGGCAAGTGCCTGTACCAAGGGCTAACTTATACCGATGGTGGTTGAGGCATATGGTCGTACCAGTTCCAAAATGTGTTGATGTAGATAGAGGCATGCATGTGTCAATGGTGGTCAAGGCAATTACCCGTACCAAAGGCTAGCTTGTGCCAATAATGGTCGATGCATGTGCTGCACCATACTCTAGCATGTACTATTGATGGTCAATGCCTTAGTTGAAGTTCAATTTTAGGCCATGGTGCACATGTTAGGCTTGAGCATTTGCTGGTGTTGCATTTTTTTGCCTTGGGCACCATCATCGGAGCATCACCAGAGAATCATCGAGAACCTAACAGGCAACATGGGGGTTCCAGCAATTGGGGGAAGGGGCCAGGTGGTGTGCGCACATGATGTGCGATGGGTGCAAGTACTTGGCCCTTATATTGGCCCTCTATCCTGTATGCAACCTTAAGAACTCACACCCCCTTAAAGAGCATTTGAGCTTTTACAGGTTTACTACTAGTAGCCGTTCAAGTTTTGGAAATGGGGACACTTTTTTCGAATGGCCACAAAACCTTCTACACTTTGATTTTTTAGCTAACTTTTTTTGTGCATGCCAATAAAAATACAAGGATCAGGTCTACCAAATTTGGGGTGAAAACTCCTTCAAAATAATTTAAAAAATCCCAAACCGTAAAAAATTTCAAAATTCATGAAAAATAGAAAACGAGTCATCTTGCCATGAAACTTCACATTAAGGGTTAGGGGACAGTTTTATGAATTTACAAACCATAAAAATGGCATTGGCATGGTAGAAATATGAAGATACACCTAAACCCACCCATCATCTAGTCATGGTGCATATGGTACTCGAGCCGGGCTTAGGACACCCACGTGTGGTGCGCAGGCACTGGGAGCACTCATGAATTCCTAGGCCATAAAAATGGCTTTCACACAATAGAAATATGAGGATGTGTCTGAACCCACATACTACCTAGTAACGGTGCACGTGGTACGTGACTTGGGCCTGGGTGCATCGCTTGGTGCATGACCTAGCATGTGTCGATGGTGGTCGAGGCATGTACTGAGACCAAGGGTAAACATGTCCTCATGGTGGTCGAGGCAAGGGCATGTGTCACGGTCAGCAAGCAAGCTGGGACTAGCCCTAGGGTTCTAGAAGGATAGGGTTTGATAGTCTAGTGGAGTAGCCCTTAAAGCCTATTTGAGGCACAAGTCAAAGGAACTAGATCGAGACAAATGTGCAGACAGTGATTAAGACTCCAAAGGCTCATACATGGTGTTGAAGTACGATAGAATTAAGCAAAGCCTAGGTACAGGTGTTGGTTAGTAGTGTGTGAGCACACAGTCAGACCCAAGTGCAAGCACTGATGATTGAGGTGCATATACAGGTTAGACCTAGAGGTCTTCGAGGCAACAACCTACAGCAAGTGCCAATCTCATGCCTTGGGTGTGCACACCAGGAGCTGAGGCCTATGCACCAGCGAACAAGGCTCGAGCACCAAACACAGAGGTGAGGGTTCTAGCAATAGTCATGGTAGAAGCATTCAGACTACCCACCCCCAAGTCAGGCCTATCCGCAGCTCTGAGATCAGGCCCAAAACATGCTTGCACCACATTCAAGCCTTTCCAAGGAGTGGGGTAAAACCAAAACCATGTAGAAAGTCTCTAAGATTTATAGCACAAAAAAAGGGTCCTGGTCAATCCTTAGCTTGCGTATTCTACCTCTTTAGTTGGTTTAGTGCCTGCACGCTTGTTTCGTAGGTTGACTTAGGTATACAGAGTTCATTCCCAATCGAAGGCTGCATGGTGTTTAGTTTGGGAGTAGAGCTTGTGACACCAACATCTACCAAAAGAGGTGTCTGAGGCACCGAGGGGCCAGCACTTGCCATTGAGGTGTCTGAGGCATCATTTCAAGGTAATAGTGGGATAACATTTACCACCAATGGTGTTGGACATGATTGGCGGCACTAGCCAAAAGCCAGATGTTATGGATGGGCCAGCATCCTAATTGTGTCTGTGGTAACATCTTAGGGTAACAATGGGCCAACATCTATCATCGATGGTGGTGGACACGATTGGCTGCACCAGCCAAGGACCAAAGAGGTGTTTAGGGGATCAAGCATTAGGCACCCACCAAAGAGGAGCTCGAGGTATCGTCGAGCACTAAGGGGCTAGCACTCACCAAGGAGGTGTTGATGGTGTTGGACATGATTGTTCACACCAGCCAATGGCCAGACACTATTGATAGGCCAGCATCCTGATGGTGTTTGGGGCAACATCCTAAGGCAATAGTGGGCCAGCATCTGCCTCCGATGGTGGTGGAAATGATTGGTTACACCAGCCAAAGACTAAAAAAGGGTTTAGGGGATCAAGCACCAAGCACCCACCAAGGAGGAGCTCAAGGTAACATAAAGGCATCGAGGGGCCAGAACCTACTAAGGAGGTGTTCGAGGCAACATCTCGAGGCAACAATGGGCTAGCATCTTCTGCTAATGGTGTTGAACGTGATTGGCCACATCTGCTAAGGGCCAAATACTATCAATGGGCTAGAATCCCAATGGTGTCTGAGGTAACATCCCAATGTAACATCAGGCTAGCATCTATCGCCAGTTGTGGTGGATGTAATTTGTTGCATTTATCAAGGACCAAAGAGGTGTTCGGGGGATCAAACACCAAGCACCCTCCAAAGAAGAGCCTGAGGCAACATCGAGCACAAAGGGGCAAGCACCCTCCAAATATGTGTCCAAGGCAACATCCTAAGGTAACAACAGGCTAGCATCTACCACCAATGGTGTTAGATATGATTGGTTGCACCAGCTAAGGGCAGACACTATCGACAGGCTAGCATCCTAATGGTGTCCGAGGTAACATCCTAGGTCAACAACGGGCCAGCATCTACCGTTGATGGTGGTGGACATCATTGGTCGCACTAACCAAGGACTAAAGAGGTATTTAGGTGATCAAGTTCTAGGCAACCACCAAGCAGAAGCTAGAGCCAACATCGAGCACCAAGGGGCCAACACTTGTTAGGGAGTTATCTGAGGCAACACCCTAAGGTAACAATGGGCTAGCATCTACTGTCAATGGTGTTGGACATGAATGGCTACACCGGCCAAGGGCTAGATGCTATCGATAGGCCAGCATCCTGATGGTGTCTGAGGTAACATCTCAGGGCAATAATCGGTTAGCATATGCCATCAATGGTGGTGGATACAATTGACTGCACCAGCCAAGGACCAAAAAGGTGTTTAGGGGATCAAGTGTTGGGCACCTGCTAAATAAGAGCTCGAGCCAACATCGAGCACTAAGAGCCTAGTACCCACTAGAAAGGTGTCTGAGGCAACATCTAAGGGCAACAATAAGCTAGCATTTGCCACCGATGGTGTTGAATGTGATTGGTCACACCAGCCAAGGGCCAGACATTATCAATCAGCTAGCATCTCGATTGTATCCGAGGTGGCATTCTTGGGCAACAACGGGCCAGCATCTGCCATCAATGGTGGTGGATACGATTAGCTTCACTAGCCAAGGGCCAAAGAGGTGTTCGAGGGATCAAGAGTTAGGCACCCATTAAGGAGGAGCTCGAGGCAACATTGGGCATTGAGGGGCCAACACCCACTAGGGAAGTGTTTGAGGCAACATCCCAAGGCAACAATAGGCCAGCTTTTGCCATCGAAGATGTTGGACGCGATTGGCCACACTTGCCAAGGGCTAAACGCTATGACGTGCCAATATGCCGATGGTGTTTGAGGCAACATCCTGGGGCAACAATGGGCTAGCATCTACCACTAATGGTGGTGAATGCGTTTGGCCGCACCAACTAAGGGCTAGACAATGTCGATGGACCAGCATCCTGATTGTGTCTGAGGTAACATCTCAGGGCAATAACGGGAAAGCATCTACCACCAATTATGGTGAATGCGATTGGCTGCACTAGCCAAAGACCAAAGAGGTGTTTAGGGGATCAAACACTAGGCACCCATCAAGGAGGATCTCAAGGCAACATCAGGCATTGAGGGGCCAGCACCTGCCAGAGAGGTGTTTGAGGCAACATCCTAACACAACAATGGGCCAATATCTACCACCAAAGGTGTTGGATGTGATTGCCCACACCAACCAAAGGCTAGACATTATCGATGGGCCAACATCCCAATAGTGTTGAGGTAACATCCTAGGGCAACAATGAGCCAACATCTGCCACCAATGGTGGTGGATGCTGCTGGTCACACTAGCCAATAACCAAAGAGGTGTTTGGGGGATCAAGCACTAGGCACCTACGAAGGAGGATTTTGAGCCAACATCAAGCACCGAGGGGCCAACACCCGTCAGAGAAATGTCCAAAGCATAATCTTACGACAACAATTGGCTAGCATTGCCGTCAATGGTATTGGACATGATTGGTTGCCCCAGCCAAGGGCCAGACGCTATCGATGGGCCAACATCTCTATGGTGTCTGAGGTTACATCCTGAGGCAACAACGGGCCAACATCTATTATCGATGGTGGTGCACGAGATTGGCTATACCAGTCAAAGACAAAAGAGGTGTTTGGCGGATCAAGCGCTAGGCACCCACTAAGGAGAAGCTCGAGGCAACATTAGGCCCCAAGGGGCTAGTACCCACTAGGCAGGTGTCTGAGGCAACATCCCTAGGCAATAACAAGTTAACATCTATCACTGATTGTGTTGGACATGATTGGCTGCACCAGCCAAGGGCCAGACACTATCGAAAGGCCAACATCCCAATGGTGTACAAGGTAACATCCCAGGGCAACAACGGGCTAGCATCTACCGTCGATGGTGGTGGACATGATTGGCTACACCAGCTAAGGACCAAATAAGTGTTCAGGGGATCAAACGTGAGGCACTCACTAAGGAAGAGATCGAGGCAACATCAGGCACCAAGGGGCTAGCACCCACTTGAGAGGTGTTCAAGGTAACATCCCAATGCAAAAATGGGCCAGCATCAGTCCCTGATGGTGTTGGATATGATTGGTCACACCAGCCAAGGGCCAGACACTGTCGACGGGCTAGCATCATGAAGGTGTTTAAGGCAACATCTCAGGGCAATAATGGGCTAGCATCTGCCATCAATTATGGTGGACGTGATTGGCTACACTAGCCAAGGACCAAAAATGTGTTTGGGGGATCAAGTGCTAGGAACCCACCAAGGAGGGCCTCAAGGCAACATCAAGCATCGGGGGGCCAGCACGAGTTAGAGAGGTGTCTGAGGCAACATCCATGGGTGACAATGGGCTAGCATTTGTCATCGATGGTGTTGGATGCAATTGGCCACACCAGTAATTGGCTAGAGACTATCGACAGGCCAACATCCTAATGGTGTCTGAGGTAACCTCTTGGGGCAACAATGGGCTAGCATTTACTGTTGATGGTGGTGGACATGATTGGCCACACCAGCTAAGGGCGAAAGAGGTGTTTGGGGGGTCAAGCGCCAGGCATCTACCAAGGAGGAGTTCAAGGCAACATCGAGCATTGACAAGCCTGCACCCATAAATGAAATGTCTGAGGTAACATCCCAAGGTAACAATGGGCCAACATCTACCACCGATGGTGTTGGATGCGATTGGCTGCACCAGCTAAAGCCCAAACACTGTCAATAGGCCAGCATCTTAATGGTGCCCGAGCCAATATCACGGGGCAACAATAGGGTAGCATCTGTCACCGATGGTGGTGGACATGGTTGGTCATACTAGCCAATGATGAAAAAGGTGTTTAGGGGACCAAGCACTAGGCACCCGTCAAGGAGGAGCTTGAGGAAACATCAAGCACCGAAGGGCCAGCACTCACTAGGGAGGTGTTTGAGGTAACATCCTAGGGCAACAATGGGTTAGCATCTGCTATTGAAGGTGTTGGACGTGATTGGCTGCACCAGCCAAGGGCCAGGCACTGTCGATAGGCTAGCATCCTGATGGTGTCTGAGGTAACATCTTGGGGCAACAATGGGCCAGCATCTACCATCGATAGTGGTAGATGCAAATGGTCATACAAGCTAAGGACCAAAGAGGCATTTAGGGGATCAAGCACCAAACACCTACCAAGGAGGAGCTTGAGAAAACATCAGGCATCGAGGGGCCAGCACTCACCAGAGAGGTTTCTGAGGTAACTTCTTGGGGCAACAACGGGCCAGCATCTACCATTGATGGTGTTGGATGCCATTGGTTGCACAGAGGGCCAGCATGTGGCAATCGAGTTTGAGGCAAGGTACGGGCACTTAGTGCACGACCTAGCAAGTGCCATTGGTGGTCAAGGCATTTGCTGGGACCAAGGGCCAACATGCCCCAATGGTGGTTAAGGCAAGGGCTTGTGTCACAATCAATAAGCAAGCTAGGACTGGCCTTGAAGTTCTAGTGGGATAGGGTTTGATAGCCCAAGGGATTGGTCCATAAGGCCTAATCGAGATGCAAGTTGAGGGAACAATATCGGGACAGTGGTACGGGTAGTAATCAGGACTCCAGAGGCTTAGGCATAGTGTTCAAGTTCAACCGAATTGAGCCAAGCCTAGGTGTAGGGCACATAGTTAACCTAAGCGTGGGCACCGATGACCATGTTTCGGACTGCGACCCCCGTGCCTAGCCCTTAGAGCCAATCTTTTTCTCGAGGTTACAGATCCATTTTGCAAACTTCCCTTGCCTATATTGTTCCATCGACCAGAGGCTGTTCACCTTAGAGAACTAATGTGGTTATGAGTATGATCAGGTGTGAATAGCACCAAGGGCCATCTTCTATCAATGATGATCGAGGCATGGCACATGCCGATGGTGGTTGAGGCAAGTGCCTATACCAAGGGTCAGCTTGTGCCGATGGTGGTCGAGGCATGTGCCTACACTGGTACCAAATTGTTTCAATGTAGATCAAGGCATGCATGTGCCAATGGTGGTCGAGGCAAGTGCTCGTACCAAGGGCCAACTTGTGCCAATGGTGGTTGAGGCAAATGCCTATACCAAAGGCTAGCTTGTGCTAATGATGGTCGATGCATGTGCATACACTATACACCAGCATGTGTCATTGATGGTTGAGGCCTTGGCCAAAGTTCAATTTTGGGCCACGGTGCACATGCTGGTCTTGAGCATGTGCTGGTGCTGCAATTGTTTGCCTGAGGCACCATCGTCGGAGCATCATCAGAGCATCGTCGAGAACCTGATTGACAATATAAAGGTTCTGATGATTGCGGGTAGGGTCGTGGGGTGTGTGCACATGATGTGCAATGGGTGCTAGTATTTGGCCCTTATATTGGCCTCCTATCCTGCATGTAACCTTGAGAACTCACACCCCCTTAAAGAGCATTTGAGCTTTTACTAGTTTGTTACCAGTAGCCATTCAAGTGTCTGAAATGGGGACACTTTTTCAAATGGCAACAAAATCTTATACACTTTAATTTTTTAGCTGAATTTTTTTGTGCATGCCAACAAAAATACAAGGATTAGGTCTACTAAATATGGGGCCAAAACTCCTTCTAAAAAAATTTTAAAAAAATCTTGAACTGTAAAACTTTCAAAAATCATAAAAAATAGAAAATAAGTCATCTTGCCATAAATTTCACATGAATGCTTCAGGGACCATTGTATGAATTTAAAAGCCATAAAAATTGCATTGGCATGGTAGAAATATGAAGATGCCCCTAAACCCACCCACAATCCGATCATGAAGCACATGATGCTCGGCTTAGGCTCAGGACACCTGCGCATGGTGTGTGGGCACTAGGGAACACTCATATGAATTCATAGGCCATAAAAATGGCTTTGGCATGATAGAAATATAAGGATGCGTCTGAACCCACTTATTGCCCGATTGTGGTATGCATGGTGCGTGGCCTAGGCCCAGGTGCAAGTGCTTGGTGTGTGACCCATCATGTGCCAATGGTGTTCGAGGGAACTATTCACACATAGGGCCAGCATGTATCAATAGTGGTTGAGGCATGTGCCTAGACCAAGGGCCAACATGTCTTGATGGTGGTTAAGGCAAGGGCATGTGTCAAGTTCAGCAAGCAAGCTGGGACTAGCCTTGGGGTTCTAGCAGGACAGGGTTTGACAACCAAGGGGACTAGGCCTTAAACCCTACTCGAGGTGCAGGTTAAGGGAACTGGACTGGGGCAGTGGTGTGGGTAGTGATAAGGACTCCAGAGGCTCAAACACAGTGTTCAAGTTTCGCAAAATTAAGCCAGGCCTAGGTGCAGGTGTTGGTGAACGATGCATGAGCACACAGTCAGACCCAGATTCGGGCACTGATGATTGAGGTACAGGCACAGGTCAGACCTAATGGTGTTCGAGGTAACAACCCGTACCAAGTGCCAATGTCACACCCTGAGCGTGCATCGTAGAAGCTGAGGCCCATGCACTAGTGGCTTAGGCTCGAGCACCAGACATAGAGGCAGGGATTTTGGTAATAGTCATGGTAAAAGCATCCAGACTACTCACCCCCAAGTCAGGCCTATCCACAACACCGAGACCAAGCCCACAACATGCTCGCACTGTGCCCAACCATTCCCAAGAAGTGGGGCCAAACTAGAACCATATAGAAAGCTCTAGATCTGTAGCACATAAAGAGGGTCTGGTCAATCCTTAGCTTGTGCATTCTACCTTTCTGGTTGATTTAGTGCCCACTTGCTTGTTTTTTCGATTGACTTAGGCATACAGAGTTCATTCGTAGTCTAAGGTCGCATGGTGTTTGGTATGAAAATGGAACCTGTGACACCAGTATCTACCAAAGAGGTGTACGGGGCATCAGCACTCTCTAAGGAGGTGTTTGAGGTAACATTTTGAGGCAACAACGGGCAAGCATCTACCACTGATAGTGTTGGATGTGATTGGCCACACCAGTCAAAGACCAGACATTGTCAATGGTCTAGCATCCTGATAGTGTTTGAGGTAATATTGGGTCCAACATCTGTCGTTAATGGTGGTAGACGCGATTGGCCACACCAACCAAGGACCAAAGAGGTGTTCGGGGGATCAAGCCCCAGGCATCCACTAAGAAAGAGCTTGAGGCAACATCAGGCACTGAAGGGCCAGCATTAACCAGAAAGGTGTTTGAGGCTACATCACAGGGTAACAATGGACCAACATCTGCCACTAATGGTGTTGGATGCAATGGGTTGCAGTAGGTAAAGGCCAGGCACTATCGATGGGCCAGGATCTCAATCGTGTCCAAGGTAACATCCAGGGTAATAATGGGCTAACATTTGTCATTGATGCTATTGGATGCAATTGGTCGCACCAGCCAAGGACTAAAGAGGTGTTCAGGGGATCAAGTGCCAAACAACTGCCAAAAAAGAGCTTGAGGTAACGTTGGGCCCTGAGGGGCCAGCATCTGTCAGAAAGGTATTTGAGGTAACATCCCAGAGCAACAATAGGCCAACAACTACCACCGATGGTGTTAGTTATGATTGGTTACATCAGTTAAGGGTATATGCTATCGATGGGCCAACATCTAGATGGTGTCTGAAGCAACATCCCGGGGTAACAACGGGTGAGCATCTACTGTCAATGGTGGTGGATGCGATTGGTCACACCAGCCAAGGATCGAAGAGGTGTTCAAGGGATTAAGCGCCAGGCACCAGCCAAGGAGGAGCTCGAGGCAACATCTGGCACTAAAGGGTTAGCACCTGCTAAGGTGGTGTCTAAGCCAACATCCTAGAGCATAAATGGGCCAGCATCTACTATCGATGGTGTTGGACATGATTGGTTGTACTAGCTAATGGCAATACACTATCGATGGGCCAACATCCTCGATGGTGTCCATGGCAACATCGTGAGGTAATAATGGGCCAACATATATCATCGATGGTGGTTGACGTGATTGGTCGCACTAGCTAAGGACTAAATAGGTGTTTAGGGGATCAAGTGCTAGGAACCTACTAAAGAAAAGCTTAAGGCAACATCTGGCACTGAGGGGCTAACACCAACCAGAGAGGTGTTCGAGGCAACATCTCAAGGTAACAATAGGCCATCATCTACCATCGATGGTGGTGTATGCGATTTGCCACACTAGCTAAGGACCAAAGAGGTGTTCTGGGGATCAAGCGCCAGGCACCCGCTAAAGAGAAGATCAAGCCAACATCAGTATCGAGGGGCCAACACCTACCAAAAAGGTGATTGAGGCAACATCTCGAGGCAATAATAGGCCAGCATCTACCACTAAAGGTGGTAGACATTATTGGTCGTACCATATAAAGGCTAGATGCTATCGATGGGCTAGCATCCCAATGGCGTCCAAGGTATCATCCTGGGGCAACAACGGGCCAGCATCTATCATAGATGGTGGTGGATGCGATTGTCTACACTAGCAAGGATGAAAAAGGTTTTTAGAGGATCAAGCTCATGGCACCCACCAAGAAGGAGCTCGAGGCAACATCAGGCATTGAGGGGCTAGAACCAGCCAAAGATGTGTCTGAGGCAACATCCCAAGGTAACAACAAGCCAGCATTTGCCATCGATTTTGTTGGACATGATTGGTCACACTAGCCAAATGCCAGATACTATTGACGGGCCAGTATCCTAAACATGTACGAAGCAACATCCCTAGGCAACAATGAGCTAGCATTTGTTGCCAAAGGTGGTGGATATAGTTGGTCACACCAGCCAAGGACCAAAGAGGTGTTCGGGGGATCAAGCACCAGGCACCTACCAAAGAGGAGCTCAAGCCAACCTCAAGCACCGAAAAGCTAGCACTTGCCAAGAAGGTGTCCAAGGCAACATTCCAGGGCAACAACGGGCCAACATTAGTCGTCAAAAGTGTTTGACATGATTGGTCACACCAGCTAAGGGCCCAACACCATCGATAGGCCAGCTTCCTAGTGGTGTCTGAGGTAACATCTTAGGGCAACAATGAGCCAACATCTATCATCAATGGGGGTGGTCATGATTGGCTGCACCAGCCAAGGACTAAAGAGGTCTTTAGGGAATCAAACGCTAGGTACCCACCAAAGAGGAGCTCGAGGCAACTTCAAGCACCGAGTGACCAACACCTACCAGAGAGGTGTCTGAGGTAACATCCTGGGGCAACAATGGGCTAGCATCTACCGCCAATGTTGGTAGACATGATTGGCTACAACAGCCAAGGACCAAAGAGGTGTTCAAGGGATCAAGTGCCAAGGCACCCACCAAAAGGAAGCTCGAGGAAACATTGGGCACCAAGGGGCCAACACCCACCAAGGAGGTGTTTGAAGCAACATCCCGGGGCAACAATGGGCCATCATCTACCGTCAAAGGTGTTGGATGTGCTTGGTCACACCAGCTAAGGGCCAGGCACTATTAGTGGACAAGTATCCTGGTGGTGTTTGAGGCAACATTCTGAGGTAACAATGGGCCAGCTTCTATCAATGATAGTGGTGGATGTGATTGGTCACACCAGCCAAGGACCAATGAGGTGTTCGAAGGATCAAGCACCAAGCACCTACAAAGGTAGAGCTTGAGACAACATCGGGCATCGACGGGCCAGCACCTACCAAGGAGGTGTTTGAGGTAATATATTGAGGCAACAATAGGCCACCATCTACCATCAAAGGTGTTGGATGGGATTGGTAGCACTAGCTAAGGGCCAGAACCTATCGATGGGCCAACATTCTGATGGTGGTTAAGGCAACATCCCAAGGCAACAATGGGCTAGCATCTGCCATCAATGGAGGTGGATGCGATTGGCTACACTAGCCAAGGACCAAAGAGGTGTTCAAGGGATCAAGTGCCAAGCACCCACCAATGAAAACCTTAAGGGAACATTAGGCACTGAGGGGCTAATACCAACCAGAGAGGTGTCTGAGGTAACATCCTGAGGTAACAATAGGCCATCATTTACCATCAATAGTGGTGGACACGATTTGCCACACCAGCCAAGGACCAAAGAGGTGTTATAGGGATAAAGCGTTAGGCACCCACTAAAGAGGAGATCAAGCCAACATCAGCACTGAGGGGCCAACACCCACCAAAGAGGTGATCAAGGTAACATCTTGACGTAACAACAGGCCAGCATCTACCACCAAAAGTGGTAGACATTATTGGTTAGACTAGCTAAGGGCTAACGTTATCGATGGGCCAACATCCCAATGGTGTCCAAGGCATCATCCTGGGGCAACAATGGGCCAGCATCTATTATAGATGGTGGTGGATGCGATTGGCTACACTAGCCAAGGATGAAAGAGGTTTTTGGGGGATCAAGCTTATGGCACCCACCAAGGAGGAGCTTGAAGCAACCTCAGGCATTGAGTGGCCAGAACCTGCTGAGAGAGGTGTTTGAGGCAACTTCCCAAGGCAACATTAGGCTAGCATTTGCCATCAATTTTGTTGGACATGATTGGCCACACCAGCCAAGGGCAAATGCTATCGACGTGCTAGCATCTCGATGGTGTTTGAGGTAACATCTCAGGGCAACAATAGGCTAGCATCTACCATTGATGGTGATGGACGTGATTGGTCGCACCAGCCAGGTATCGAACAGGTATTCAAGGGATCAACCACCAGGCACCCACCAAGAAGACACTCGAGCCAATGTCGAGCATCGAGGCACCAAAACCCTCTAGAAAGGTGTCCAAGGCAACATCTTGAGGTAACAATGGGCCAGCATCTTTCACCGATGGTGTTGGATGTAGTTGGCCACACCACCAAGGGTTGGATGCTTGATAGGCTAGCATCTTGATGGTGTTTGAGGCAACATTTTGGGGCAACAACAGGCCAGCATCTACCATCGATGGTGGTGGACATGATTGGTTGTACCAGCTAAAGACCAAAGAGGTGCTCAAGAGATCAAGTGCCAAACACCCGCCAAGGAAGAGCTTAAGGCAACATAGGGCACTAGGGGGCCAGCACTCACCTGGGTGGTGTCTAAGGCAACATCTCAAGGCAACAATAGGCCTACATCTGTCATCGATGTTGGATGTGATTGGCTACACCAGCCAAGGGTCAGATGCTATCAATGGCGTTTGAGGTGACATCCTACACCAGGGGCTAATGTGTGGCAACAGAGTTCAAGGCAAATGCTGAACACCCGAGCCCAGTTATGGGTGCTTGGTGCATGACCCAGCATGTGTTGATGGTATTTAAGGGATCTACCCTCATATAAGGCTAGCATGTGTTGATGGTGGTCAAGCATATGTTGAGACTAGAGGCCAACATGTCTCGATGTTGGTTGAGGTAAGGGCATCTGTCACAATCAGCAAGCAAGCTGGGACTGGCCCTAGGGTTCTAGTGGGACTGGGTCTGACAACTTAAAGGACCAGGTCTTGAGGCCTACTCGAGGCATAGGTCTAGGGAACTAGACTGAGACATTAGTGTAGGTAGTGATTAGGACTCCAGAGGCTCAGGCACAGTGTTTAGGTTCAACAAAATTGAGCTAGGCCCAGGTGCAAGGTACATAGTTAGACCTAGGTGTGAGCATCAATGATCTGGTTCAAGACTGGGACCCTTTTCCTAGCCCTCAGAGCTAATCCTTTTCTTGAGGCTATAGATCCAATTTACTAACTTCCCTTGCCTACATTATTCTATTGATCAGAGGCTATTCACCTTGGAGAACTAATGGGTTATTAGTACGAACAAGCAAGGATGACACCATGGGCCATCTTTTGTAGATATTGATCAAGGCATGGCATGTGCCGATGGAAGTCGAGGCAAGTGCCCATACCAAGTGCTAGCTTGTATCGATGGTGGTCGAGGCAAGTGCTCGTACCAAGGGCCAGCTTGTGCCAATGGTGGTTGAGGCAATTTCCCATTCCAAAGGCCCACTTATGCCAATGATAGTCGATGCATGTGCTTGCACCATACGCCATCATGTGCTGTTGATGGTCGAGCCTTGGTCAAAGTTTGATTTTGGGCCACGATGTACATGCTATGCTTGAGTATGTGCTGGTGCCACATTTTTTTGCTTGGGGCACCATTGCTAGAGCATCACCGGAGCATCATCAAAGAACCTGATCGGTGGCATAAGGGTTTCGATGATTGGGGTTAAGGGGCTGAGGGTGTGTGCGCACATGATGTGCGATGGGTGTTGGTACTTGGCCCTTATATTGGCCCCCTATCCCACATGCAACCTCAAGAACTCACACCCCTTTAAAGAGTATTTGAGCTTTTACAGGTTTGTTGCCAACAGCCATTAAAGTGTCTGTATTGGGGACACTTTTTTCAAATGGCTACAAAATCTTTTACAATTTGATTTTTTAGCTGAATTTTTTTGTGCATGCCAAAAAAAATACAAGGATCAGGTCTACTAAATTTGGGGCCAAAAGTCTTTCTAAAAAAATTCAAAAAAAATCTTGAACTGTAAAAAATTTCAAAAATCATGAAAAATAGAAAACGAGTCATCTTGCCATGAAACTTCACTTGAAGGCTTAGGGGACCATTGTATGAATTTACAAGCCATAAAAATGGCATTGGCAAGGTAGAAATATGAAAATGCACCTAAACCCACTCACCATCTGGTCATGGCATACATGATGCTCAGCTTGGGTTTAGGATACCAACGCTTGGTGCGCAGGTGTTGGGGAGCATTGATATGAATTCACAAGCTATAAAAATGGCTTTGGCATGATAGAAATATGAGGGTGTGTCTAAACCCACCTACTGCCCAGTCGTGGTGCGCATGATGCATGGCTCGAGCTTGGGTGCGGGTGCTTAATGCGTGATCCAGCATGCGCCATTGCTGTTCGAGGGAACTACTCGCGCAATGGGCTAGCATTTGCTGATGGTGGTTGAGGCATGTGCCAAGACAAAGGGCCAAAATGTCTTGACGGTGGTCTAGGCAAGGGCAAGTGTCACAGTCAGTAACCAAGCTGGGATTGGCCCTGAGGTTTTAGCAGGATAGGGTCTGGCAACCTAAGGGACTAGGCCTTAAGGCCTAATCAAGGCACAGGTCGAGGGAACTAGAGCAGGCCAATGGTGGGGGTAGTGATCAAGACTCCAGAGGCTTACGCACGGCATTCAGGTTTGGTAAAATTGAGCCAAGCCTTGGTGTAGGCGGTGATGATGAGCGATGTGTGAGCACACAGTCAGACCTAGGTGCAGGCATTGATGATCAAGGTATGGGCACAGGTCAGACCTAGGGGTGTCCAAGGCAATAACCTACACCAAGTGCCAATGTCACACTCTGGGCATGTGCACCAAGAGTTGAGGCCTGTGCACCAATGGCCTAAGCTCAAGCACCAGACATAAAGGTGGGGGTTCCAGCAATGGTCATGGTAGAAGCATCCAAACCACCTGCCCTTAAGTCAGGCCTATTTACAGCATTGAGCTAGGCCCGTAACATGCCCGCACTATACCCGGTGTTCACAGGAAGTAGGGCCAAACCAAAACCATATAAAAAGCCTCAGATCTGTATCACATAAAAGACGGTTGGTTAATCCTTAGCCTATGCATTCTGCCTTTTTGGTTGGTTTAGTGCCTGCACGCTTGTTTCATAGGCTAACTTAGGTATACAAAGTTCACTCTTAGTCTAAGGCTACATGTTGTTTGGTTTAAGAGTGGAGCCCGTGACACCAGCATATACCAAAGAGGTGTTTAGGGCATTGAAGGGGTAGCAACCATTAGGGAGGTGTCCGAGGCAACATCCCAAGGCAACAATGGGCCAGCATCTACCATTGATGGTGTTGGACGTGATTGGCTACACTAGCCAAGAACCAAAAAGGTGTCCAGGGGATTAAGCACCAGGCACCTACCAAGGAAGAGCTCGAGGCAACATCAGGCACCGAAGGGCCAGCACCCGCTAGAGAGGTGCCTTATGCAACATCTCGGGCTAGCAATGGGCCAGCATTTACCACTAATGGTGTTAGATGTGATTAGTCACACCAGCTAAGGGCTAGATGCTATTAATGGGCTAGCATCCTGATAGTGTCTGAGGTAAACATCTTGAGGCAACAATGGGCCAACATCTGGCCTCGATGGTGGTGGATGCGATTGGTAGCACTAGCCAAGGACCAAAGAGGTGTTCGAAGGATCAAGTGCCAGGCACCTGCCAAGGTGGAGCTTAAGGTGACATCGGGCACCAAAGGGCCAGCACCCACCAAGGAGTTCTCCGAGGCAACATCCCAAGGCAACAACAGGCCATCATCTGCTGCCAATGGTTTTGGAGGTGATTGACTGCACCAGCCAAGGACCAAAGGTAGCCAATGGGCCAACATCCTAATGGTGTCCAAGGTAACATCACAGGGAACAACAGGCCAGCATATGCCATTGATGGTGGTGGACACGATTGGCTGCTCCAGCCAAGGACTAAAACGGTGTTCAGGGGATCAAGTGCCATGCACCCACCAAGGAGGAGCTCGAGGCAACATCAGGCACCAAGGGGCAAGCACCCGCCAGAGTGTTGTCTGAGGAACATCTTGAGGGAATAATGGGACTGCATCTATTGCTAATGGTGTTCAATGCTATTGGCCATACCAATGAAGGGCCAAATGCTATCAACAGGCAAGCATGCCACTGGTGTCTGAGGTAACATCCTGAGGCAACAATGGACCAGTATCTACCATTGATAGTGGTGGACACGATTGCTCGTACTGACCAATGACCAAAGAGTTGTTTGAGCGATCTAGTACAAGGCACCTACCAAGGAGGAACTTGAGCCAACATCGAGGCATGAGGGGCCAGCACCCACTAGGGAGGTGTCCGAGGCAACATCCTGAGGTAAAAATGGCCAACATCTACCATCAATGGTGTTGGATGCGATTGGCCACCCAGCCAAAAGCTAGACGTTATCAATGGGCTGGCATCTCGATAGTGTCTGTGGATACATCCAGAGGCAACAATGGGCCAACATCTACCACGATGGTGGTGAATGTAACTAGTCGCACTAGACAAAGACCAAAGAGCAGTTCAAGGGATCAAGAGCTAGGCATCCACCAAGGAGGAGCTCGAGGCAACATCGAGCACTTAGGGGTTAGCACTCACCAAGGAGATGTCTAAGGCAACATCTAGAGACAACAATAGGCCAGCATGTACCTCTAATGGTGTTGGACATAATGGGTCACACCAGCCAAAGGCTAGACATTGTTGACAGGCTAACATCCTAATGGCATCCAAGGTAACATCTTGGGGCAACAACAGGCCAGCATCTGCCATCGATGGTGGTGGATACGATTGGCCACACTAGGTCAGGACCAAAGAGGTATTTTGGGGATTAAGGACTAGGCACCCACCAAGAAAGGGCTCATAGCAACATCAGGCACAAAAGGGCTAGCACCCGTTAGGAAGGTGTTTGAGGCAACATCTCGAGGCAACAATGGGCTAGCATCTACTATTGATGGTGGTAGATGTGATTAGCTGCACCAGCCAAGGACCAAATAGGTGTTCAAGGGATCAAGCATCTGGCACCCACCATAGAGAAGCTTGAGGCAACACTGGGCACTGAAGGGCTAGCCTCTACCAAGGAGAGGTAACATTTCAGGGAAGCAGTGGGTGAGCATCTACCGCCGATGGTGTTGGATGTGATTGGCTGCACCAGCCAAGGGCTAAAAACTATCAACAAGCCAGCATCTTGATGGTGCTTGAGGCAATATCCTAAGGCAACAATAGGCCAATATCTACCATCGATGGTGGTGGATGTGATTGGCTGCATCAAGCACAGGGCACCCATCGAAGAGGAGCTCGAGGTAATATCAGGCACTAAGGGGCCAACACCCATAAGGGAGGTGTATAAGGCAACATTTTGGGGCAACAATAGGCCAACATCTACCATCGATGGTGTTGGATGTGATTGGTTGCACCAGACAAAAGCTAGATGCTATCAACTATCCAGCATCTCGATAATGTCTAAGGTAACATCCTGGGGTAACAATGAGCCAACATCTACCATAGATGGTGGGGGATGTGACTGCCTGCACAAGCTAAGGACCAAAGAGGTGTTCAGGGAATCAAGCACCTGGTACCCGCCAAGAAAGAGCTCGAGGCAGCATCGAGCACCGAGGGGCAACATTGGGTACCAAGGGGCCAACACCCACTAGAAAGGCTTTTGAGGCAACATCTTAGGGCAACAACGGGCTAGCATCCACCACTGATGGTGTTCAACACGATTGGTCACACCAAGCAAGGGCCAGACACTATCAATGGGTCAGCATCCTGAGGCAACAATGGGCCAGCATCTATAATTGATAAGGGGATGCAATTGGTCGTACCAGCCATAGACCGAAGAGGTCCTTAGGGGATCAACCGCTAAGGACCCACCAAAGAGATCCTCTAGGCAACATCAGGCACTGAGCGGTTAGCACCCTCCAATGAGGTGTTTGGGGTAACATCTTGGGGCATCCTTGGGCTAACATCTACTACCAATGGTATTGGATGCAATTAGCCGCACCAGTCAAGGGCCAAATGCATCAATGGGCTAGCATCTACCGTTGATGGTGATGGATGTGATTTGCTGCTTCAGCCAAGAACCAAAGAGGTGTTCAGGGAATCAAACGTTGGGCACCTACCAAGGAAGAGCTCAAGCCAATATTGGGCACTAAGGGGCCAGCACCCACCAAGGAGGTGTCTGAGGCAACATCCCACAGCAACAATGGGCCAGCCTCTGTCGCTGATGGTGGTGGACACAATTGGCTACACCAGCCAAGGACCAAAGATGTGTTCAGGGGATCAAATGCTATGCACCCACCGAAGAGGAGCTCGAGGCAATATTAGGCACTAGGGGCTAGCACTCACCAAAGAGGTGTCTGAGGTAACATTTTGGGGCAACAATCAGCCAACATCCGCCACCTAAGGTGTTGGATACAATTGGTCACACTAGCTAAGGGCCTGATGCTGTCGATGGGCTAGCATGCTAATTATATTTGAGGAAACTTTTTAGGGCAACAATGAGCTAGCATCTACCACTGATGGTGGTGGACACAATTGGCTGCACCGATCAAAGACCAAAGAGGTGTTCAAGGGATCAAGTGTCTAGACTCGCTAAGGAGGAGCTCGAGGCAACATTAGGCATCGAGGGGTCGACACCCACTAGAGAGGTGTCCAAGGTAACATCTTGGGGTAAGAATAGGCCAACATCTGCCTCTGATGATGGTGGATATGATTGGCCACACCAGTCAATGACAAATGAGGTGTTCACGGGATCAAGCGCTAGGTAACCACCAAAGAGAAGCTTGAGGCAATGTCAGGGCAATGAGAGGCCAACACCCACTAGGGAGGTGTCTGGGGCAACATCCCAGGGCAACAATAGGCCAACATCTATCATCGATGTGTTGGATGCAAGTGGCCACACCAGCCAAGGGTTAGACACTATTGATCGGCTAGTATCTTGATGGTGTCTGAGGAAACATCCAGGGGCACCAATAGGCCAACATCGACTATCGATGGTGGTGGACACGATTGGTTGCACCAGCCAATGACCAAAGAGGTGTTCATGGGATCAAGTGCCAAGCACCCACCAAGGACGAGCTTGAGGGAACATCAGGCACATTGGGACCAGCACCCTCTAGAGAGGTGTTCGAGGCAACATCTTGGGCAACAATGAGCTAGCATCTACCATTGATGGTGTTGGATACAATTGGCCACACCAGCCAAGGGCCAAACACTATTGATGGGCCAGCATCCCAATGGTGTCCAAAGTAAAATCTTAGGGCAAGAATGGGCCAACATCTACCATTAATGGTCATGTAGCGATTGGATGCACTAGCCAAGGACCAAAAAGGTGTTCAAGCGATCAAGCACCAGGCACCTACCAGGGAGAAGTTTGAGGCAACATCAAGCACTGAAGGGGTAACACCCATCCAAAAGGTGTTTGAAGTGACATCTAGAGGTAACAACGGGCCAGTATTTGCCACTAATGGTGTTGGATGTGATTGGCCACACCAGCCATGGGTCAGATGCTATCGATGGGCCAATATCCCAATGGTGTTCGGGCAACATCTTGGAGCAACAACGGGCTAGCTTCTACCGTCGATGGTGGTAGATACAATTGGTCACACCAATAAAGGACCAAAGAGTTGTTCGGGGGATCAAGCACTAGGCACCCACCAAGGAAGAGCTTGAGGCAACATCGAGCACTAAGGGGCCATCACCCATCGAGGAGCTATCTGAGGCAACATCTTGAAGTAACAATAATCCAAGATCTACAATTGATGGTGGTGGATGCAATTGGTCACACCAGCTAAGGACCAAAGACGTGTTCGAGGGTTCAATTGCCAGGCTTTCGCTAAGGAGTAGCTCAAGGCAACATTAGGCACCGAGAGGCCAGCTCCCATCAGAGAGGTGATTGAGGAAAAATCTCAGGGCAACAATAGGCCAGCATATGCCATCAATGGTGTTGGATGTGATTATTTGCACTAGCTAAGGGCCAGACGCTGTCGATGAGCTAGCTTCCTAATGGTGTCTAAGGCAACATCTCAGGACAACAATGAGCTAGCATCTGCCATCGATGGTGTTGGACGCTATTGGCCATACCAGCTAAGGGCTAGACTCTATGGATGACATTTGAGGCAATAACCCACACCGAGGGCCAACATGTGGTGATGGATTTTGAGGTAAGTGCCGAACACCTCGGCCCAATTGTAGGCACTTGGTGCGCTACTCGACATGTGTCGATCATGTTTGAGGGAACTGCCCGTATAAAGGGCTGGCATGTGCTAATGGTGGTCAAGGCATATGCGGAGACCAAAGGCCAACATGTATCGATAGTGGTTGAGGCAAGGGCATGTGTCACAATCGACAAGCGTGATGGGACTGGCCCTCGGGTTCTAGTGAGACAAGGTCTGATAGCCCAGGGGACCAGGCCTTGAGGCCTATTTGAGGCACAAGTCGAGGGAATTAGACTGGGACAATGGTGCAAGTAGTGATCAAGACTCTAGAAGCTTAGGCACAATGTTCAGGTTTAGCAGAATTACGTCAAGCCCAGGTGCAGGGCATACAGTCTAACCTAGGTGCAGGCATCGATGATCAAGTTTGGGACTAGGAACCCCATGCCCAGCCCTCAGAGCCAATCTTTTTTGTGAGGTTATAGATCCATGTTGCCAACATCTCTTGCATGCATTGTTCCATTGACCAGAGGCTATTCATCTTGGAGACCTGATTGGTTATGAGTGCAATCAGGCACAAACGGCACTAAGGGCCATCTTCTATCGATGCTGATTGAGGTATGGCACATGCTAATAGTGGATAAGGCAACTGTCTGTACCAAGGGTTGACTTGTATCGATAGTGGTTAAGGCATGTGCCCACACTGATTCTAGATTGTGCCAATGCAGATTGAGGCATGCATGTGCCGATGGTGGTCAAGGCAAGTGCCTGTGCCTAGGGTCAACTTGTGCCGATGGTGGTCGATGCATGTGCCCACACCATACGCCAACATGTACCATTGATGGTCGAGGCCTTGGTCGAAGTTCAATTTTGGGCCACGGTGCACATGCTAGGCTCGAGAATGTGCCGGTACCATTGGACGTGATTAGCCACACCAGCCAAAGGCAAAACACTATCGATAAGCTAGTGTCCTGATGGTGTTTGAGGCAACATCTCATGGCAACAACAGGCTAGCATCTGCCTCTGATAATGGTGGATAGGATTTGCGACACCAACCAAAGACCAAAGACGTGTTCGAGGGATCAAGGGCCAGGCACCCGTCAAGGAGGAGCTTAAGGCAATATTGGGCTTCGATAGGTAAGCACCCACCAAAGAGGTGACCAGGGCAACATATCAAGGTAATAATGGGCCATCATCTCCTATCGATGGCATTGGACACGATTGGTGCCACCATTCAAGGGCCAAATTCTATCGATGACGTTCGATGCAATAACCCATCTCGGGGGCCAGCATGTGGTGATGGAGTTCAAGGTGAGTGTCAAACACCTAGGCCTAGGTGCGGGCACTTGGTGTGTAACTCAATATGTGCCGATGGTGTTTGAGGGAACTGCCTGTATAAAGGGCTAGCATGTGCTGATGGTGGTCAAGGCATATGCCGAGACCAAGGGCCAACATTTCTCATTGGTGTTGGACATGATTAGCCACACTAGCTAAGGGCCAGATGATGTCAATAGGTCACCATCCCAATGGTGTCTGAGGCAAAATCTCGGGGTAACAATGGGCTAGCATCTTCCACTGATGGTGGTGGATGTAATGGGTTGCACCAGGCAAGGACCAAATAGGTGTTCAAGGGATCATACGTCAGGCACCCACTAAGGAGGAGCTCAAGGCAACATCACGCTTCGAAGGGCTAGCACCCACCAGAGAGGTGTCCGAGGCAATTATGGGCCAACATTTACCGCCAGTGGTATTGGATGTGATTGGCCAAACCAGCCAAGGGCCAAACGCTGTCAACGGGTTAACATCCCGATGGGCTCTGAGGTAACATTCTGGAGCAACAACGGGCCAGCATCTACCGCCAATGGGGATGGACGCGATTGGGTCGTACCAACCAAAGACCAAAGAGGTGTTCGGGGGATTAAGTGCCAAGCACCCACCAAGGAGGAGCTCGTGGTAACATTGGGCACCGAGGGGCTAACACTAACTAGAGAGGTGTCCGAGGCAACGTCCTAGGGCAACAACGGGCTAGCATCTATCATTGATGGGGATGGACATGATTGGCCACACCAAGCAGGGACCAAAGAGGTGTTCGGGGAATTATGTGCCAGGCAGTTGCCAAATAGGAGCTCGAGGCAACATCTGGCACTGAGGGGTCAGCACCCACCAGGGAGGTGTCTGAAGTAACATCCTAGGGGTAACAATGGGCTAGATGCTATCGACAGGCCAGCATCTCGATGGTGTTTGAGGCAACATCCAAGGGCATAATAGTCCAACATCTACTGTCGATGGCGGTGGATGTGATTGGCCGCATCAGCTAAGGACCAAAGAGCTATTCGAGGGATCAAGCATTAAGCACCTACCAAGAAGGAGCTTGAGGCAACATCAAGTTTTAAAAGGCCCACATTCATCAAGAAGGTGTTCGAAACACCATTTTGAGGTAATAACGAGCCAGCATATGCTGTCAATGGTGTTGGATGCGATTGGCCACACCAGCCAAGGGCCGAACACTATCGATGACATTTGAGGCAATAGCTCGCACTAGGGTCTAGCATGTGGTGATGGAGTTTGAGGCAAGTGTCAAGCACCTAAGCCTAGGAGATGGCACATAGTGCATGACCTAGCGAGTGTCGATGGTGTTTGAGGGAATTGCCCACATAAAGGGCCAGCATGTACCGATGGTGGTCAAGGCATATGCCGAGATTGATAGCCAACATGTCTCGATGGTAGTTGAGGCAAGGGCATGTGTCTCGATTAGTAAGCAATCTAGGACTACACTTGGGGGTCTAGCGGGACACAGTCTGACAGCCTATGAGACTAGGCCTGGAGGCCTACTCGAGGCGTAGGTCGAGAGAACTAGATCGAGATAGTGCTATGGGCAGTGATTAGGACTCCAGAGGCTGAAGCACGGTGTTTAGGTTTGGAAAAATTAAGCCTGGCATAGATGCAGGGCACACAGTCAAACCCAGGTATAGGCACTGATGATCAAGTTTGAGACTGGGACCCATGTGCGTAACCCTCAGAGCCTATCCTTTTCCTAAGGTTACGAATCCATTTTATCGACTTCCTTTACCTACATTGTTCCATCAACCAAAGGTTGTTCACCTTGGAGACCTGATGTGGTTATGAGTACAACCATGCATGGACGACACCAACCGCCTTCTTTAATTGATGCTAATCGAGGTATAACCCATATCAATGGTGGTCGAGGCAAGAGCCTATACTAAGGGCCAGCTTGTATCGATAGTGGTCAAGACATGTGCCCTCACTAGTTCTAGATTATGCCGATACAGATCAAGGCATGCATGTGTCGATGGTGGTCAAGGCAAGTGCTTGTACCAAGGGCCAGCTTGTGCTGATGGTGGTCAAGGCAATTGCCTATACAAAGGTCAGCTTGTGCTAATGATAGTCATCGCAAGTGCCCGCACCATATGCTAGCATGTGCCGTTGATGGTCGAAACCTTGGTTGAAGTTTGATTTTGGGCCATGGTGCACATGCTAGGCTTGAGCATGTGTTGGTGCTGTAATTTTTTGTCGAGCATCATTACCGGAGCATCGCCAGAGAACTTGACTGACAGCATAGGGGTTCCGACAATTGGGGATAGGGGTGGGGGGTGTGCACACGTGATGTATGATGGGTGCTGATTCTTGGCCCTTATATTGGCTCCCTATCCCACATGCAACCTTGAGAACTCACACCTCCTTAAAGAGCATTTGAACTTTTATAGGTTTGTTGCCAGTAGCGGTTCAAGTGTTAGAAATGGGGACACTTTTTTCGAATGACCACAAAATCTTCTTTCACTTTGATTTTTTAGCTGAATTTTTTGTGCATGCCAACAAAAATACAAGGATTTGGACCACCAAAAGAGGGCCAAAAATCCTTCTAAGAAAGCTTTTAAAAAATCTCAAACCGTAAAAACTTTTAAAAATCATGAAAAGTAAAAAAATGGTCATCTTGCCATGAAACTTCACATGAAGTCTTAAGGGACCACTGTATGAATTTACAAGCCAAAAAATTGCATTGGCATGGTAGAAATATGAAGATACGCTTAAACCCACCCACTGTCCAATTGTGGCAGGCATGGTGCTTTGCTTGCAGCTCATGACACCCGCATGTGTTGCGTGGGCATTGGGACCACTCATATGAATTCACAGGCGATAAAAATGGCTTGGAATGGCAAAAATATGAGATGTGTCTGAACCCACCTACTGCCCAATCGTGGTGCGTTATGGTACGTAGCCCAGGCTAGGTAAGGGCACTTGGTGTGTGACCTAGCATGTGCCAAATGTGTTTGAGGGAACTGCCCACACAAAAAGGCCAACATGTGCGGATGGTGATCGAGGCATGTGCTGAGACTAAGGGCCATGAGTGTCTCGATAGTGGTCGAGGTAAGGACATATGTCATAATTAGGTAAGCAAGTTGGGACTGCCCTGGGGTTCTAGTGTTGACAAGGTCCGACAGCCCAAAGACTAGGCCTTGAGGCCTACTCAAGGCATAAGTCGAGGGAACTAGACTGAGATAGTGGTGCATACAATGATCAAGACTCTAGAGGCTCAGGCATAGTGTTCAAGTTTGACAAAATTAAGCCAGGCCCAGGTTCAAATGCTAGTGAGTGGTGCATGAACACATAGTCAGACCCAAGTGCAGGAATTGATGATTGAGGTACAGGTGCAAGTTAGACCTAAGGTTGTCCAAGGTAACAATTCACACCAGCCAAGGGCAACAACGGGACAGTATCTATCGTCAATGGTGGTGGACATGATTGGCCACACAAGCCAAGGACCAAAGAGGTGTTCGAGGGATCAAACGCCAGGCACTTACAAAGGAGGAGCTCGAGGCAACATCAGACATTTAAGGGCTAGCAGCCATAAGAGAGATGTCTGAGGCAACATCTAGCGCAATAATGTGCTAGCATTTACCATCTATGGTGTTGGACACGATTGGTTGCACCAGCCAAAGGCTAGATGCTGCGATAGGCTAGCATCCCGATGGTGTCCGGGGTAGCATCTTGGGGCAATAATAGGCCAGCATTTGCTACCAATCGTAGTGGACATGATTGGCCAAACCAGCCAAAGACTAAATAGGTGTTCAAGGGATCAAGCACTAGGTCACCCATCAAGAAAGAGCTCGAGGCAACATCAGGCACTACAAGGCCAACACTTGCTAGAGAGTTGTCCAAGGCAATAGTCTAGGGCAACAATAGGCCAGCATATGCCACAGATAGTGTTAGACAAGATTGGCGGCAACAGCCAAGGGCCAAATACTGTCGATGGGCTAGCATCTCAATGGTGTCCAAGTCAATATCTTGGGGCAACAATGGGTCAGCATCTACCATTGATGGTGGTGGATGCAATTGGCCGTTCTAGCCAATGATAAAAGAGGTGTTCAGGGGATCAAGCACCAAGCACCCATCAAGGCAAAGGTCAAGGCAACATCGGGCACCGAGGGGCTAGCACCCATCAAGGAGGTGTCTGAGGTAACATCTCGGGGTAACAATGGGTCAGCATCTATTGTAGATGGTGTTGGACATGATAAGCCTCACCAGCTAAGGGCCTAACGTTGTCGACAGGCTAGCATCTTGATGGTGTTCGAGGTAACATCCCGTGGCAATAATGGGCTAGCATTTACCATTGATAGTGGTGGATGAGATTGGTCGCCCCACCTAAGGACAAAAGAGGAGTTCAGGGGATCAAGCTCTAGGCACCCACCAAGGTGGAACTTGAGACACAATCAGGCATCGAGAGGCTAGCACCAACTAGAGAAGTGCCTGAGGTAACATCCTAAGGCAATAATAGGCCAACCTCTGTAGTCAATGGTGTTGGCCATGCCAACCAAGGGCCAGACACTGTTGATGGGCTAGCATATCAATGGTGTTCGAGGTAACATCCTGAGGCAACAATGACCTAACATCTACCATCAATGGTGCCAGACTCGATTGGGTGCACCAGTCAAGGGCCAAAGATGTGTTCGAGGGATTAAGCACCAAGCTACCTACCAAGGAAGAACTCAAGGCAACATC
>NW_019167938.1:14275098-14327135 GCF_002303985.1 Durio zibethinus | reverse complement strand
GGTCGTGGATATGATTGGCTGCACCAGCCAAGGATCGAAGAGCTATTTAGGGGATCCAGCACCAAGCACTCACCAAGGAGGAGCTCGATGCAACATCAAGCACTAAAGGGCTAGGACCCACCAAAAAAGTGTCTGAGGTAACATCCTGAGGCAACAATGAGCCAGTATCTGCTATCGATGGTGCTAGATGTGATAGGGTACACCAACCAAGGGCCAGACACTGTCGATGGGCTAGCATCTTGATGATGTCTAACGTAACATCTCCGGGCAACAATGGGCTAGCATCTACCACTGATGGTGGTGGACGTGATTGGCCACACCAGCCAAAGACCAAAGAAGTGTTCGAGGGATCAAGCGCTAGGCACCCACCAAGGAGTAGCTCAAGGAACCATCAGGTATCAAAAGGCCAGCACTCGCTAGAGAGGTGTTTGAGGTAACTTCTTGAGGCAACAATGAGCTAGCATCAACTGCCAATGGTGTTAGATTCGATTGGTTGCACCAACCAAGGGCTAGACAATTTCGATGGGCAAGCATCTCGATTATGTCTGAGGTAATATCCCGGGGCAACAATGGGCTAGCATCTACTATCGATGGTGGTGGACATAATTGGCTACACCAGCCAAGGTCCAAAGAGGTGCTCAAGGGATCAAATGCCAGGTACCCACCAAGGAAGAGCTGGAGGCAACATCAGGCACTGAGGGGCCAGCACCTGTCAGGGAGGTGTTTGAGGCAACTTCTTAAGGCAACAACAGGCCAGCATCAGTCACTATTGGCATTGTACGTGGTTGGTCACTCTAGCTAAGGGCTAGATACTATTGATGGCCAACATTCTGATGGTGTTTGAGATAACATCCCGGGGTAACAATGGGCCAGCTTCTGGCATTAATGGTGGTGAACATGATTGGCTGCACCAGTCAAGGACCAAAGAGGTGTTCAGGGGATCAAGTGTTAAGCACCTACCAAGGAGGAGCCTGAGGTAACATCGGGCACCGACGGGCTAGTACCCATCAAGGCGGTGTCTAAGGTAACATCCTGAGGCAATAATAGGCAAGCATTTGTCATCGATGGTGTTGGACATGATTGGTAGCACCAGCTAAAGGCCAAACACTATTAATGGCCTAGCATCCTAATGGTGTTTGAGGTAACATCTTGGAGCAACAACGAGCTTGCATCTAACACCGATGGTGGTGATGCGATTGGCTGCACTAGCCAAGGACCAAAGAGGTGTTTCAGGGATCTAGCACGAGGCACTCACCAAGGAGGAGCTCGATGCAACATCGGGCACCGAAGGGTTAGCACCCACCAAAGAGGTGTCCAAGGCAACATCTTGGGGTAACAATAGGCTAGTATCTACTATCGATGCTACTGGATGTGATAGGCTACACTAGGCAAGGGCCAGACACTATCGATAAGCCATCATCCCGATGATGTCTGAGGTAACATCCCTGGGCAACAATGGGCCAACATCTGCCATTGATGGTGGTGGATGCGATTGGTCGCATCAGCCAAGGACTAAAAAGGTGTTTAGGGGATCAAGCACTAGGCACCCACCAAGGAGGAGCTAAGGAACCATCAGGCATCGAAAGGCCATCACCTACTAGAGAAGTGTCTAAGGTAACTTCTTGAGGCAACAATGAGCCAGCATCAGCCACCAATGGTGTTAGACTTGATTGGTTACACCAGCCAAGGGCTAGACGATTTTGATAGGCTAGCATCTTAATTCTGTTCGAGGTAACATCCCAGGGCAACAGTGGGCCAGTATCTGCCGTCGATGGTGGTGGACATCATTAGTTGCACCAGCCAAGGTCCAAAGAGGTGTTCGATGGATCAAACGCCAGGCACCCACCAAGGAAAAGCTGGAGGCAACATCAGGCATCGAGGGGCCAGCACCCACCAGGGAGGTGTTTAAGGTAACTTCTCAGGGCAACAATGGGCTAGCATCTATCACTGATGGCATTGTACGTGAATGGTTACACCAGTTAAAGGCCAGATGCTATTGATGGGCTAGCATTCTAATGGTGTTCGAGGTAACATCTTAGGGCAACAATAGGCCAGCTTTTGCCACCGATGGTGGTGAACATGATTGGTCACACCAATCAAGGACCAAAGAGGTGTTCGGGGGATTAAGTGCCAGGCACCTACCAAGGAGGAGCTTGAGGTAACATCAGGCATTGAGGGGCTAGCACTTGCCAAAAAGGTGTTGGAAGCAACTTCTCAAAGCAACAATGGGCCCGTATCTACCACCAATGGTGCTGGATAAAATTTGTCACACCAGCCAAGGGTTAGATGCTGTCGACAGGCTAGCATTCTGATGGTGTTTAAGGTAAACTCCTAGGGAAACAATGGGCCAGCATCTGCCACTGATGGTGGTGGATGCATTGGCCACACCAGCTAAGGACCATAGGTTTTGGTTTGGCTCCACTCCTTGTGAACGCTTGGGTGTGGTGCGGGCATGTTGTGGCCTTGATCTTGATGTTGCGAATAGGCCTGACTTCTGGGTGGGGGGTTTGGATGCTTCTACCTTGGCTATAGCTAGAAACCACACCTCTGTGTTTGGTGCTCGAGCTTTGGCATCTGGTGCACAGACCTCAGCTCCTAGTGTGGACGCCCAGGGCGTGACATTGGCACTTGGTATAGGTTGTTGCCTCAAACACCCCTAGGTCTAACCTGTGGCTGCATCTTGATAATCAGTGTCCACACCTGGGTTTGATTATGTGCTCTTACTACTCACCAGTACTTACACCTGTGCTTGGCTCAATTCTGTCAAACCTGAATATCATACCTAAGCCTCTGGAGTCCTGATCACTGCCTGCACCACTGTCCAAGTCTACTTCCCTCAACCTATACCTTGAGTAGGCCTCAAGGCCTACTCCAGTGGGGTATTGAACCCTGTCCCACTAGGACCCTAGAGCTAATCCTAGCTTGCTAGCTGATCGTGACATATGCCCCTGCCTCGACCACCATCGAGACATGTTGGCCCTTGGTCTAAGCACTTGCCTCGATCACCATCAGCATATGCTGGCCCTTTATGTGGGCAATTCCCTTGAACACCATTGGCACATGTTGGGTCACACACCATGCGCTTCACAACCAGATAGCAGGTGAGTTCAGACACATCCTCATATTTCTGCCATGCCAAAGCCTTTTTTATGGCTTGTGAATTCATATGAGCACTCCTCAATGCCCACGTACCACGCACGGGTGTCCTGAGCCCGAGACAAGCACCATGCATGCCACGACTGGATGATGGGTGGGTTTAGGCTCATCTTCATATTTATACCATGCCAATGCCATTTTCATGGCTTCCAAATCCATACAATGGTCCCCGAAGCCTTCATGTGAAGTTTCATGGAGAGATGACTTATTTTCTATTTTTCATGATTTTTGAAATTTTTTGTAGTTTGGGATTTTTTTAAAATTTTTTAAAAGGATTTTTTGGCCCCAAATTTGGTAGACATTATCCTTATATTTTTCTTGGCATGCATAAAACAATTCAGCTAAAAAATCAAAGTGTAGAAGATTTTGTGGCCAATTGAAAAAGTGTACCCATTTTAGACACTTGGATAGATATCAGCAACAAACCTGCAAAAAGCACAAATGCTCTTTAAGGGGGTGTGAGTTCTTGAGGTTGTAAGCGGGATAAGGGGCCAATATAAGGGCCAACTACTAGCACCCATTGGACATCATGTGTGCACACCCCCCGACATCATGTGTGACATTAGCACATGGTTGAGCCCAGCATGTGCACCATGGCCCAAAATCAAACTTCTGCCAGGGTCTTGACCATCAATAGCACATGTTGGCGTATGGTATGAGCACATGCATCGACCATCATTAGCACAAGCTGGGCTTTGGTATGGGCAATTACCTCGACCACCATCGACACAAGCTGGCCGTTGGTGCAAGCACTTGCCTCAACCACTATCGACACATGCATGCCTTGATCTGCATCGGACAACCTCGAATCAGTGTGGGTACATGCCTCGACCACCATTGACATAAGTTGACCCTCGGTAGGGGCAATTGCCTTGACCACCATTGAAACGTTCCATGCCTTAATCAGCATCAATAGAAGATGGCCCTTGGTGTCGTCCGAGCTCGGTTGTACTCATAACCGCATCAGGTCTCCAAGGTGAACAACCTCTGGTTGAGGGAACAATGTAGGCAAGGGAAGTTGGCAAAACAAATTTCTAATCTCAGAAAAAGGATTGCCTCTGAGGGCTAGGCATGGGGGTCCTACTCTTAAACCTAATCATTAGTGCCTGCCTAATCATTACTGCCTATATCTAGGTCTGACTATGTGCCCTGCACTTGGGCTTGGCTTAATTTTGCCGAACTTGAACACCATGCCTAAGCCTCTGAAGCCTTGATCACTGCCTGTACCACTGTCCTGGTCTAGTTCCCTTGACTTGTGCCTCAAGTAGGCCTCAAAGCCTAGTCTTCTGGGCTATCGAACCTTGTCCCACCAGAACTTCAAGGCCAGTTCGAGCTTTTTTGTTAACCATGACACATGCCCTTGCCTCGACCACCATTGAGGCATGTTGGCCTTTGGTCTCAGCACATGCCTCGACCACCATCAGCACATGCTGGCCCTTTATGTGGGTAGTTCCCTTGAACACCATCGACACATGCTGGGTCATGCACCAAGTGCCCAAACCTGGGCTTAAGTGTTTGGCACTTGCCACGAACTCCATCGCCATATGCTGGCCCTCAGTATGGGTTATTGCCTTGAACACCATCGATAGCATCTAGCCTTTAGCTAGTGTGACCAATCGCATCCAACACCATCAATGGTAGAAGCAGTCGGTTGTTGTCTCAGGATGTTCCTTCAAACACCACCCTGGTGGGTGTTGGACCATTAATGCCTAATGTTGCCTCGAGCTCCTCCTTGGTTAGTGCCTAGTGCTTGATCCCCCAAACACCTCTTTGGTTCTTGGCTAGTGTGGACAATCACATCCACCACTATCGGTAGTAGATACAAGCCCGTTGTTGCCCTAGGATTTACCTTAGACACTATCAGAATGTTGGCCCATCAATAGCATCTAGCCCTTAGCTGGTGCAGCTAATCTCATCCAACACCATCAGTGACAGATGCTTGCCCATTATTGCCTTGGGATGTTGCCTCGAACACCTCCTAAGTGGGTATTGGCCCCTCAGTGCCCGATGTTGCCTTGAGCTCTTCCTTGGTAGGTGCCTGGTGCTTGATCCCCCAAACACCTCTTTGGTCATTGGCTAGTGCGACTGATTGCATCCAACACCATTGACGGTAGATGTTGGCCCATTGTTTCCTAGAAATGTTACCACAGAGACCATTAAGAAGCTGGCCCATTGATAGAGTTTGGCCCTTGGTTGATGTGACCAATCGTGTCTAACACCATCGGTGATAGATGTTGGCCTATTGTTACCCTCGGGATGTTACCTCGAACACCTCTCTGACGGGTGCTAGCCCCTCGGGGCCCGATGTTGCCTTAAGCTCTTCCTTGGTAGGTTTCTGGCACTTCATCCCCCAAACACCTTTTTAGTCCTTGGCATTGGTAGCAAACACTGGCCAATTGTTGCCTCGGGATGTTACCTCAGACACCATTGGGATGTTGACTCGTTGATAGTGTCTGGCCATTGACTGGTGTGACCAATCATGTCCAACACCATCAGTAGCATATGTTGGCCCATTATTGCCCAAAGATGTTGCCTTAGACTCTCCTGGATAGGTGCTGGCCCCTCAATGCTCGATGTTGCCTCGAGGTCATCTTTTGAAGGTGCTTGGCACTTATCCCCCAGACACCTTTTTGGTCCTTAGTTGGTGTAGCCAATCGCATCCACCACCATCGGCAGCAAATGCTAGCCTATTGTTGTCCTGGGATGTTACCTCAGACAACATTGAGATGCTAGCCCATTGACAGCATTTGGCCTTTGGTTGGTGTGGCCAATAACATGCAACACCATTGATGGCAAATGCTGGCGCATTGTTGCCAAAGTATGCTATCTTAGATGCCTCCTTGGTGGGTGCTGACCTCTCGATGCCTGATGTTGCCTCGAGCTCCTCCATGGCGAGTGCTTGGCACTTGATCCCCTGAACACCACTTTGATCTTTAGCTAGTGTGGCCCCTCGATGCCCGATGTTGCCTAGAGCTCCTCTTTGGTAGGTGCTTGGCACTTGAACCCCCGAACACCTCTTTGGTCTTAAGCTAGTGTGGCTAATCACATCCACCACCATTGGTAGTAGATGCTGGCTAGTTGTTACCCTAAGATGTTACCTCAGACACCATCAGGATGTTGGCCTGTTAATTGTGTTTGGCCCTTAGCTGGTGTAGCTAATCAAGTCCAACACTGTCGGTGCCAGATGTTGGCCCATTGTTGCCTCGAGATGTTGCCTCAAACACCTCCTTAGTTGGTGCTGGCCCCTCGGTGCTTGATATTGCCTCTAGCTCTTCCTTGGTGGGTGCCTGGTGCTTAATCACTGAAACACCTCTTTGGTCCTTGGCTGGTATGGTCAATCGCATCCACCACCATCGATGGTAGATGCTATCCCGTTGTTACCTTTAGATGTTGCCTTGGACACCATTAAGAGATTAGCCCATCAATAGCTTTTGGCCCTTAGCTAGTGCCGCCAATCATGTCCAACACCATCGATAGTAGATATTGGCCTGTTGTTGCCCTGGGATGTTGCCTCAAACACCTCTTTTGCAAGTGCTAGCCCTTCGATGCTCGATGTTGCCTCAAGCTCTTTATTGGTGGGTGCCTAGAGCTTGATCCCTTAAACACCTCTTTGGTCCTTGGCTAGTGTGGCCAATCATGTTCACCACCATCAGTGGTGGATGCTAACCCATTGTTGCCCCGGGATGTTACGTCAGACAGCATCGAGATGCTTGCCCATTGATAGTGTCAGGCCCTTGGCTAGTGTAACCAATTGTGTCCAACATCATTGATGGCAGATGCTAGCCTATTATTACCCTGAGATGTTGCCTTGCACACCTCCTAGGCAGGTGCTGACCCCTTGATGCTCGATGTTGCATCAAGCTCTTCCTTGGTGGGTGCTTGGCGGTTGATCCCTCGAACCCCTTTTTGGTCATTAGCTACTGCAGCCAATCTCATCCATGACAATCGATGGCAGATTCTAGCCCATTATTACCCTAGGATGTTACCTCAGACACCATCAGGATGCTGGCTCATTAATAGCATCTGCCCCTTGTGTGGCCAATCAAGTCCAACACCATCGACAATAGATGCTGGCCTGTTGTTGCCTCGAGATGTTCCCTTAGACACCTTTCTGGCAGGTGCTAGCCCCTCAGTGCCTGATATTACCTCAAGCTCTTCCTTGGTGGGTGCCTAATGCTTGATCCCTCGAACACCTCTTTGGTCCTTAGCTGGTGCGACCAATCACATCTACCATAATCAATGGTAGATGGGGATGTTACTTCAGACACCATTGAGATCGTGCCCATCGACAGCATCTAGCCCTTGGCTGGTGTGGCCAATCGTATCCAACACCATCTATAATAGATGTTGGCTGTTATTGCCCCTATACGTTGCCTTGAACACCTCTCTGGCAGGTGTTGGCCTTTCGATACCTTGGACACCTTTTAGGTAAGTGCTGGTGTCAGGGGTTTTGTTCTCAAACCAAACACCATGCGGCCTTAGTTTGGGAATGAACACCATTTACCTAAGTGAGCCTATGAAATAAGCGCGCGGGCACTAAACCAACTAGAAAGGCATAATGCACAAGCTAAGGATTGACCAAGCCCTCTTTATGTATTGCAGAACCTAGAGGCTTTCTATATGGTTCTTGTTTGGCCCCATTTTATGGGTGCGCATGGGTGCGGTAAGGGCATGTTGTGGGCCTGGTCTTAGTGCTACGGATAGGTCTGACTTGGGGGTGGGCAATCTGGATTCTTTTACCATCACTATTCTAGAACTCTTACCTTTGTGTCTCATGCTCAAGCCATTCTTGTTGGTGTGTGGGCCCTGGCTCTTAGTGCAGGTTATTACCTCGAACACCCCCTAGGTCTGACCTGTGCCTACACTTCGATCATCAATGCTGGCACTTGGGTCTGACTGTGTACTCACTTACCACTCACCAGCACCTACACTTGAGCTTGGCTCATTTTCACCAAACTTGAACACCATGCCTGAGACTCTGGTGTCTTGATCACTACCCGCACCACTATCCTGGTCTAGTTCCCTTGACCTGTACCTCGAGTACGCCTTAAGGCCTGGTCCTTTCGGCTGTCGAACCCTATCCCACCAAAACTCTAAGGCCAATTCTAGCTTGCTTGCTGATTGTGGCAAATGTCATTACCTCGACCATAATCGAACAAGTTGGCCTTTAGCCTCGGCACATGCTTCAACCTGCATCAACACATGCTGGCCTTTTATGCGAGCAGTTCCCTCGAACACCACCGACACATGCTGGGTCACACACTAAGTGCCCATACCTGGGCCCGGATGTTTGGCACTTGCCTTGAACTCTATTGCCATATGTTGCGTTTGGTACAGGTTGTTGCTTCAAATGCTATCGATAGTGTCTAGCCCTTGGATGGTGCACCAATCGCGTCCAACACCATCGACGATAGATGCTAGCCCGTTGTTGCCTCAAAATGCTACCTCGAACACCTTCCCAGTAGGTGCTAGCCCTTTGGTGCCCGATGTTGCCTTAAGCTCCTCTCTGGCGGGTGCCTGGAGCTTAATCCCCCAAACATCTCTTTGGTCTTTGGCTAGTGCAGCCAATCATGTCCACCACCATCAATGGTAGATGCTAGCCTATTGTTGCCTCGAGATGTTACCTCCAACACCTCCCTAGTGGGTGCTGGCACCTCAATGCCCGATGTGGCCTTGAGCTCTTCCATCGAAGGTGCCTAGCGCTTGATCCTCTGAACACCTCTTTGGTCCTTGGCTAGTGTGGCTAATCCCATCCACCACTATCGATGGCAGATGCTAAGCCATTGTTGCCCCAGGATGTTACCTCAAACACCATCGAGATGCTGGCTTGTCGATAATGTCTAGCCCTTGGCTAGTGCAACCAATTGTTTCCAACACCAATGGTGGTAGACGCTGGCCTGTTGTTACCCTGGGATGTTGCCTAAGACACCTTCCTGGTGGGTGCTGGCCCCTCAGTGCCCGATGTTACCTCAAGCTCCTCCTTAGTGGGTGCCTAGTGCTTGATCCCCTAAACACCTCTTTGGTCCCTGGTTGGTGCAGCTAAGCACATCTAACACCATCTGCGACTGATGCTGGCCCATTGTTGCTTTAGGATGTTACCTTAGATACCATCAGGATGCTGGCCTATCGATAACATCCGACCCTTGGTTGGTGCGACCAATTGCTTCCAACACCATCGACGACCTATGCTAGCCCATTTTTAGCTTAGGATGTTGCTTCAAACACGTCCTTAATGGGTGTTGGCCCTTTCAATACCCGCAGTTGCCTCAAGCTCCTCTTTGGCGGGTGCTCGATGCTTCATCCTTTGAACACCTCTTTGGTCCTTGGTTGGTGCAACCAATCGCATCCACCACCATCGATGGTAGATGCTGGCCTATTGTTGCCTCGAGATGTTACCCCGAACACCATCAGGATGCTGGCCTACTGATAGCATCTGCACCATGGCTGCTGCAGCCAATCACTTCCAACACCATTGGCAGTAAATGCTAGCCCATTGTTGCATGAGGATGTTGCCTTAAACACCTCCTTGATGGGTGCTAGCCCTTTGGTGCTCGATGCTGCCTCAAGCTCCTCTTTGGAGGGTGCCTAGTGCTTGATCCCTCGAACACCTCTTTGGTTCTTGGTTGGTGTGGCCAATCGCATCCACCACCATCGGTGGCAGATGTTGGGCCATTGTTTCCCTGAGATGTTACCCTAGACACCATCAGGATGCTAGTCCATCGACAACATCTAACTTTTGGCTGGTACAACCAATTGTGTCCAACACCATCGACGATAAATGTTGGCTTGTTATTGCTCTGAAATGTTCCCTTAGACACCTCTCTGGTAGGTGCTAGCCTCACGGAGCCCGATGTTGTCTCGAGCTCCTCCTTGACAAGTGCCTAGTTCTTGATCCTTCAAAAACCCCTTTGGTCCTTAGCTAGTGCGACCAATCATGTCCACCACCATCAGCAACCAATGTTCGCCCATTATTGCCTTAGACACCATCAGGATGCTAGCCCATCGACAACATCTGGCCCTTGGCTGGTGCGACCAATCGCATCCAACACCATCATAGAAGAAGCTGGTCCATTGTCACCCTGGGATGTTGCCTAGGACTCCTCCTTGATGGGTGTTGGCCCTTCAGTCCTTGATGTTTCCTTAAGCTTCTCCTTGGCAAGTGCCTAGCGCTTCATTCCTTGAACACCGCTTGGGTCTTTGGCTGGTGCAACCAATCACATCCACCACCATTAGTAGTAGATGTTGGCCTGTTGTTACCCTAGGATGTTACCTTGGACACCATTGGGATGCTGGCCTGTCGACAGTGTCTGGCCCTTGGCTGGTGTGGCCAATCGCTTGTAACACAATCGATGATAGATGCTAGCCTGTTGTTGCCCTGAGATGTAGCTTCAAACACCTCTCTAGTGGGTGTTGGCCTTTTGGTGCCCGATGCTGCCTTAAGCTCCTCCTTGGTGGGTGCCTAGCACTTGATCCCCCAAACACCTCTTTTGTCTTTCACTAGTCTGGTTAATCATATCCATAACCATCAATGGTAGATGCTGGCCCATTATTGCCCTGGGATGTTACCTTAGACACCATCGGGATGCTGGCTTATCGATAGCATCTAGCCCTTGGTTAGTGTAGCCAATTGTGTCCAACACCATCGATGGCATATGCTAGCCCATTGTTGGCCTGAGATGTTGCCTCAAACACCTCCTTGGTGGGTGTTGGCCCTTTTAATGCCCAAAGTTGCCTCAAGCTCCTCCATGGTGGGTGCTCGATGCTTGATCCCTTGAACACCTTTTTGGTCCTTGGCTGGTGCAACCAATCACATCCACCACCATCGATGGTAGATTCTAGCCCATTGTTGCCTCGAGATGTTACCTCAAACACTATCGGGATGCTGGCCTACTAACAGCGTTTGGCTTATGGCTGGTGCAGCCAATCGCTTCCAACACCATTGGCAGTAAATGCTGGCCCATTGTTGCACTAGGATGTTGCTTCAGATACCTTCTTGATAGGTGCTGGCCCCTCGGTGCTCGATGTTGCCTCGAGCTCCTCTTTGGAGGGTGCCTAGCGCTTGATCCCTCGAACACCTCTTTGGTCCTTGGTTTGTGTGGCCTATCGCATCCACCATCATCGGTGGCAGATGTTGGGCCATTGTTTCCCCGAGATGTTACCTCAGACACCATCAGGATGCTGGCCCATCGATAACATCTAGCCTTTGGCTGGTGTAGCCAATTGTGCCCAACACCATCGAGGACAAATGCTGGCTTGTTATTGCTTTAGGATGTTCCCTTAGACACCTCTCTGGTAGGTGCTAGCCCCACGGTGCCCAATGTTGCCTTGAGCTCCTCTTTAGGGGGTGCTTGGTGCTTGATCCCCCGAACACCCCTTTGGTCTTTGGCTAGTGCGACCAATCCTGTCCACCACCATCAGTAGCCAATGTTGGCCTATTTTTAACTTTGACACCATCAGGATGCTAGTCCATAGACAACGTCTGGCCCTTGGTCGTTGTGACCAATCGTATCCGACACCATCATAGCAGAAGCTGGCCCATTGTTGCCCCAGGATATTGCCTTGGACTTCTCTTTGATGGATGCTAGCCCTTTAATCCCTGATGTTGCCTTAAGCTTCTCCTTGGCAGGTGCCTAGCGCTTTATTCCCCGAACATCACTTGGATTTTGGCTAGTGCGGCCAATCACATCCACCACCATTAGCAGTAGATGTCGGCCCATTGTTGCCCTAGGATGTTGCCTTAGTCACTATCGAGATGTTGGCCTATCACCAGTGCCTGGCCATTGGCTGATGTGGCCAATCACTTACAACACAATCGATGGTAGATGCTAGCCTGTTATTACCCTAAGATGTATTTTCAAACACATCCTTGGTAGGTGCTAGCCCCTCGATGCCTGATGTTGCCTTAGGCTCCTCCTTGGTGAGTGCCTGGAGCTTGATCCCCCAAACACCTCTTTGGTCCTTTGTTGGTCTGGCTAATCGTATCCATAACCATTAGTGGCAGATGCTGGCCCGTTGTTGCCATAGGATGTTGCCTCGAACACCATCAAGATGTTGGTTAATAGCGTCTGGCCTTTGGCTGGTGCAGCCAATCACATCCAACACCATTGGTGGTAGATGCTGGCCTATTGTGGCCCTTCAATGCCTTGAACATCTCTTTGGTAGATGCTGGTGTCATGGGCTCTGCTTTCAAACAAAACACTATAGGGCCTTACCCTAAAAATGAATTTCATATGCTTAAGTTAGCCTATGAAAGAAGCATGCAGGCACTAAACCAACTAAAAAGTTAGAATGTGCAAGCTAAGGATTGATCGGTCCCTTTTTGTGTGCTACAAATCTTGGGGGATTTCTATATAGTTTTGGTTTTGCCTTACTACTCGGGAGTGCCTGGGTTCAATGAGAGCATGTTATGGGCCTAGTCTCGGTGCTACAAATAGGCCTAACTTGGGGACGGGTAGTCTGGATGCTTCTACCATGACTATTACTGGAATCCTGGCCTCTGTGTCTAATGTTCAAGGCTTAGCCATTGGTACACTGGCCTCAACTCCTAGTCCACACACCCAGGGCATGACACTGGCACTTGGTGCAGGTTGTTACCTCGAACACCCCTGGGTCTGACCTATGCCTGCACCTTAATCATTAGTTCCACACCTGGGTCTAACTATGTGCTTACACACCACTTACCAACACCTGAGCCTGGGCTCGGCTCAATTCTATCGAACCTAAACACCATGCCTGAGCCTCTGGAGTCTTGATCAATGCTTGCATCATTATTTCGATCTAGTTCCCTTAACCAATGCCTCGAGTAGGCCTTAAGGCCTAGTCCTTTGGGCTATTAGACCTTATCCTCCTAGAACCCCAAGGCCAGTCCTAACTTAGTTAATGACAGTGACACATGCCCTTACCTCGATCACCATCGGGACATGTTGGACCTTGGTCTCGACACAGACCTCGATCATCGTTGGCATGTGCTGGCCCTTTGTGCAAGCAGTTCCCTCGAATGCCATTGGCACATGCTAGGTCGCACACCAAGTACCCACACTTGGGCCTGGCCCATGCACCATGTGTACCATGATCTGACAATAGGTGGGTTCAAACACATCCTCATATTCTTGCAAATCCAAAGCCATTTTTATGGCCTATGAATTCATATGAGTGCTCTCCAGTGCCTGCACACCACACATGGGTGTCTTGAGCCTAGGCCAAGCACTATACGCACCATGATCAGATGGTGAGTGGGTTTAGATGCATCTTGATATTTCTACCATGCCAATTTCATTTTTATGGCTTGTAAATTCAAACAATTGTCCCCTAAGCCTTCATGTGAAGTTTCATGGCAACATGACTCGTTTTTTATTTTTCATAATTTTTGAAATTTTTTACAGTTTGAGATTTTTTTTAATTTTTTTGGAAGGAGTTTTGGTGCCAAATTTGGTAGGCCATATCCCTATATTTTTTTTGGTATGCACAAAAACATTCAACTATAAAATTTAGAAGAATTTGTGGCCATTTGAAAAAAGTGTCCTTATTTTAGACACTTGAACAGCTACTGGTAGGAAACCTGTAAAAGCTCAAATGATCTTTAAGGGCGTGTGAGTTCTCAAGGTTGCATGTGGGATAGGGGGCCAATATAAGAATCAAGTACCAGCACCCATTGCGCAACATGTGCACACACCCCCTTAGCTCCCTACCGCCAATTGATGGAACCTTTATGTAACCAGTTAGGTTCTCTAATGATGCTTCGATGATGCTCCAACAATAGTACCTCGAGCAAAAAAATGTGGCAGTAGCACATGCTCGAGCTTATCATGTGCACTGTGGCCTAAAATTGAACTTCAGCCAAGGTCTCGACCATTAACCGTACATGCTAGTGTATGTTATGGGCACATGCATCGAACATCATTGGCACAAGTTGGCCTTTGGTATAGGCAATTGCCTCGACCACCATTGGCACAAGTTGGCCCTAAGTGTGGGCACTTCTCTCGACCACCATCGGTATATGAATACCTTGATCTATATTGCCATAATCTAGAATCAGTGTAGGCACTAGCCTCAACCACTATCGGCATAAGTCAACCCTTTGGGCACTTACCTCAACCATCATCGGCATGTGCCATGCCTTGATCAGCATCTATAGAAGATGGCCCTTGGTCCCATTTACACCTAATCGTACTCATAATTACATCAGGTCTCCAAGGTGAACTACCTTTAGTCGATGGAACACTGTAGGCAAGGGAAGTCGACAAAATGAATTTGTAACCTCGAAAAAAGGATTGGCTTTAAGGGCTAGGCACGAGGGTCCCAGTCCAAAACTTGATCATCACTGCCCGTACCTAGGTCTGACTGTGTGCCCTGCACCTGGGCTTGGTTCAATTTTGTCGATCCTGAACACCTTACTTGAGCCTTTGAAGTTTAGATCACTGCCTGCACCAATGTCCCAGTCTAGGTCCCTTAACTTGTGCCTCAAGTAAGCCTCTAGGCCTGGTCCTTTAGACTATCGAACCCTATCTTGTTAGAACCCTAGGGCCAGTCCCAGCTTGCTTGCTAGCCATCACACATGCCCTTGCCTCGACCACCATCCAAACATGTTGGACTTTGGTCTCGGCACATGCCTCGACCACCATTGGCACATGCTGGGTCATGCACCAAGCACCTGCATCTAAGCACAAGTGTTTGGCACTTACCTCGAACTCCATCTCCATACATTGGCCCTTGGTATGGGTTGTTGCCTCGAACATCATTGGCAGCATCTAGCACTTAGCTAGTGTGACCAATCACGTCCAACTCCATTGACAGTAGATGCTAGCCCGTTGTTGCCCTAGGATGTTGCCTTAGACACTTCCTTGGCGGGTGTTGGCCCTTTAGTGCCCAATGTTACCTTGAACACCTTTTTGGTCCTTAGCTGGTATGACCAATCTTGTCACCACCATCGAGATACTGGCTCATCGATAGTGCCAGGCCCTTGGCTAGTGTAACCAATCACATCCAACACCATCAGTGGCAGATGCTAGCCCATTGTTACAAAGGGATGTTACCTCAGGCTCTTCTCTAGTGGGTGTTGGCCTCTCGATGCCCATGTTGCCTCAAGATCCTTTTTAGTGGGCTACCTAGAGCTTGATTCCCCCAACAACTCTTTGGTCCTTGGTTGGTGCAACCAATCACGTCAACCACCATCAGTGATAGATGCTAGCCCATTGTTGCCCTAAGATGTTACCTTAGACTCTATTTGGATGCTAGCCCATTAATAGCATGTTGCATTTAACAGGTGCCGCCAATCATGTCCAACACCATCAGTGGTAGATGTTGACCCATTATTGCCTCTAGATGTTGCCTTAGACACCTCTCTAGCAGGTGCTAGCCCCTCGATGCCTGATGTTACCTCGAGCTCCTCCCTGGTGGGTACTTAGTGCTTGATCCCTCGAACACCTCTTTGGTCTTTAGCTAGTGCAGCCAATCGCATACACCACCATCGACGATAGATGCTAGCCCATTGTTGCCTCTGGATGTTGCCTCAGACACCATTGGGATGCTAGCCCATCGATAGCATCTAGCCCTTGGCTGGTGCAGCCAATCACATCCAACACCATCGGTGGTAGATGCTGGTCCATTGTTGCTTTAGGATGTTGACTTAGACATCTTCCTGATAGGTGCTAGCCCCTCGGTGCCTGATGTTACCTCAAGCTCCTATTTAGTAGGTGTCTTGTGCTTGATCCCCTAAACAACTCTTTGGTCCTTGGTTGGTGCAGCCAATCATGTCCACCACCATCAACGATCGATGCTAGCCTATTGTTGCCCTCAAATGTTGCCTCCAACACCTTCCTGGCAAATGCTGGCCCTTCAATGCCTGATGTTGTCTCAAGCTCCTCCTTGGTGGGTGCTTGGTGCTTGATCACTCAAACACCCCCTTGGTCCTTAGCTTATGTGGCCAATTGAGTCCAGTAGGCTGGCCCGTTATTACCCCAGGATGTTACCTCAGACACCATTTGGATGTTGGCCCATTGATAGCATTTGGCCCTTAGCTATTGTAGCTAATCCGTCCAACACTAGTCATGGTAAATGGTAGGCCTTTGTTGCCTTGGGATGTTTCCTCGAACACCTCTCTGGTGGGTGCTACCCATCGGTGCCCCCGACACCTCTCTAGTAGATGCTGGTGTCACGGGCTCTACTCCTAACCAAACACCATGCGACCTTGACTAGGAAAGAACTTCGTATGCCTAAGTTAGCCTATGAAACAAGTGTGTAGCTAATCCAACCAACGAAGTATAATGCGCAAGCTAAGGACTGATGAGGCCCCTTTTTGTATGCTGCAGATTCGGTTGCTTTCTATATGGTTTTGGTTTGGCCCCATTCCTTGGGAGTGCCTGGGTGTGGTGCAAGAATGTTATGGGCCTAGTCTCAATGCTGTGGATAGGCTTGACTTGAAGGTAGGCAGTTTGGATGCTTCTACCATGACTATTGTCGGAACCCCCACCTCTGTGTCTGGTGCTTGAGCCTTGGTCACTAGTGCACGAGCCTCAGCTCCTGGTGCACACGCCTAGGGCGTGACACTGGCACTTGGTGTAGGTTATTGCCTCAGACACCCACGAGTTTGACTTGTGCCTGCACCTCCATCATCAGTGCTCACACATAGGTCTGACTATGCACTCGTGCACTACTCACCAGTACCTACACTTAGGCCTAGCTCAATTCTATCAAACCTGAACACTGTGCCTGAGCCTTTGGCATCCTAATCACTATTTGTACCACTATCTCAGTCTAGTTCCCTCGACCCGTGCCTCGAGTAGGCCTCAAGGCCTAGTCCCTTGGGCTGTCAGACCCCTACCTCACTAGAACCAAAGTACTAGTCCCAGCTTGCTTGCTAACCATGACACATGCCCTTGCCTAACAACCATCAAGATAAGTTGGCCTTCGGTGTCAGCACATGCCTCGATCACCATCGCCACATGCTGGCCCTTTGTATGGGCAGTTCCCTCGAACACCATCGACACCTGCTAGGTCACGCACCAAGCACTCGTACCTGAGTTTGGGCTACGCATTACGAGCACCACAATTGGAGAGTACATGGGTTTGGACACATCCTCACATTTTTGCCATGACAAAGCCATTTTTATGGCCTGTGAATTCATATGAGCACTCCCCAGCATCTACACACCACGTGTGGGTGTCCTGAGCCTGGGCTGAGCACCATGCGTACCATGACCAAACGGTGGGTGGTTTTAGGTGCATCATCATATTTATACCATGCTAGTGCCATTTTTATGGCTTGTAAATTCATACAACACTTCCCTATGCCTTCACGTGAAGTTTCATGGCAAGACAACTCGTTTTCTATTTTTCATGATTTTTGAAATTTTTTATGGTTTGAGATTTTTTAAAACTTTTTTAGGAGTTTCTGCCCCAATTTTGGTAGACCTGATCCTTGTATTTTTGTTGGATGCACAAAAAAATTAAGCTAAAAAATCAAAGTGTGGAGGATTTTGTGGCCATTTGAAAAAAGTGTCCCCATTTCAGACACTTGAATGGCTATGGGCAGTAAACCTATAAAAGCTCAAATTCTCTTTAAGGGCGTGTGAGTTCTTAAGGTTGCATACGGGATAGGCAGCCAATATGAGGACCAAGTATCAGCACCCATCACACATCATGTGCGCACTCTCTTTTGGCCCCTAACCCCTATCATCAAAACCCCTATGCCGTCGGTCAGGTTTTCTGGTGATGAACTGGTGATGCTCTGGCATTGGTTCCCTGGGCAAAAAAAGGTGACACCAACACATGCTGGAGCCTAGCATGTGTACCATGGCCCAAAATCAAACTTTAGCCAAGGTCTCGACCATCAATAGGACATGCTTGTGTATGGTATAAGCACATGCATCGACCATCATCTGCACAAGTTGGCTTTTGGTACGGGCAATTACCTTGACCACCATCGGTACAAGCTAGCCCTTGGTATGGGCACTTGTCTTGACCACCATCGGTACATGGATGCGTTGATCTCCATCGACATAATCTGGAACCAGTACAGGCACATGCCTCAACCATCATCGACACAAGCTGGCCTTTGGTACGGGCACTTACCTCGACCACCATCAACATATGCCATGCCTTGATTAGCATTGACAAAAGATGGCCCTTGGTGCCTTCTGTGCCTAATCATACTCATAACTGCATCAGGTCTCTAAAGTGAACAGCCTCTGGTTGATGGAACAATGTAGTTATGGGAAGTCAACAAAATGGATTCATAACCTCGGGAAAAAGATTGGCTCTGAGGGCTGGACATGGGGTCCTAGTCTTGAACCTGATCATCAATGCCTACACTTGGGTCTAACTGTGTGCCCTACACCTAGGCTTGGCTCAATTTTGCTAAACCTAAAACCATGCCTAAGCTTTCGGAGTTCTGATCACTGCTCGCACCACTATCCTAGTCTAGTTCTCTTGACTTGCACCTTGAGTAGGCATCAACGCCTAGTCCTCTAGGCTATTGAACAATGCCTCGTAAGAACCTCAGGACTAGTCCCAGCTTGTTTGTTGACCGTGACACATGCCCTTGCCTTAACCACAATCGAGACATGTTGGCCCTTGGTCTAGGCACATGCCTTGACCACTATCGACACATGCTGGCTCTTTATGTAAGCAGTTCCCTTGAGCACTATCAGCAAATGCTGGGTCACACACCAAGTGCCCATACATGGGCCTGGGTGTTTGGCATTAGCCATAAACTCCATTGCCACATGTTGGCCCATGGTACGGGTTATTGCCTCGAATGTCGTTGACAGCATCTACCCTTTATCTAGTGTAGCCAATAATGTCTAAAACCAACGGTGATAGATGTTAGCCCATTGTTGCCTTGGGATGTTGCCTTGGACACCACCCTAGTGAGTGTTGGCCCCTCGTGCCTGATGTTGCCTCGTGCTTCTCCTTGGTGGGTGCCTAGCGTTTGATCCCCAGAACACCTCGTTGGTCCTTGGCTGGTACTGCCAATCACATCCATCACCATTGGTGGTAGATGCTAGCTCGTTGTTGCCCCAGATGTTACCTCAGACACCATCGGGATGCTAAACCATTAGCAACATCTAGCCCTTAGCTGGTGCTGCCAATCATGTCCAACACCATTGGTGATAGATGCTGCCCTGTTGTTGCCTTAAGATGTTACCTCGGACACCTCCTTGGTAGGTGCTGGCCCTTCGGTGCCTAATGTTGCTTGAGCTCCTTTTTGGCGGGCCTGACGATTGATCCCCTAAACACTTCTTTGGCATTTGGCTGGTGCAGCCAATCACGTCCACCATCATCGATGGTAGATATTGGCCCATTGTTACCCTGGCATGATTCCTTAGACACCATCGAGATACTAACTCATCGATAGCAGCTTACTTTTGGCCGGTTTAGCTAATCACATCCAACACCATCGAGGGTAAATGCTGGCCTGTTGTTGCCCCAGATGTTGCCTTGAACACCTCTCTTGCAAGTGCTAGCCCTATAGTGCATGATGTTGCCCCAAGCTCCTTCTTAGTGGGTGCTTGGTGCTTGATCCCCGAACACCTCTTTGGTCTTTGGCTAGTGCAGCCAATCGTGTCCACCACCATTGATGGTAGATGTTGGCCTATTGTTGCCTTGAGATGTTACCTTGGACGCCATCAGGATGCTGGCCAATCGATGACATTTGGCCCTTGGTTGGTGCAGCCAATCACATCCAACACCATCGACGGCAGATACTGGCATGTTGTTGGCTCGTAATGTTGCCTTGGACACCTTCCTGGTGGGTGCTGGCCCTTTGATGCCTAATTTTTCCTTGAGCTCCTCCTTGGTAAGTGCCTGGCACTTGATCCCTCAAACACCTCTTTGGCACTTGATCGATACAGCCAATCACGTCCACCACCATTGGCAACAGATACTGGCCTATTATTGCCTTAGGATGTTCCCTATGACATCATCAGGATGTTGGCCCATAGACAGCATCTAGCCCTTGGCTGGTGTGACCAAATGTGTCTAACACCATCATCGATATGTTGCCTTGGACACTTTTTAAGTGAGTGCTAGCCTTTCAGTGCCTGATGTTGCCTCGAGCTCCTCATTGGTGGGTGCTTAGCGCTTGATCCCCTGAACACCTCATTGGTCCTTGGCTGGTGTGGCCAATCATGTCCACAACCATTAGCGGTAGATACAGGCCCGTTATTGCCTCAGGATGTTACTTTAGACACCTTCAAGATGCTGGCCCATTGATAGCATCTGGCCCTTGGCTTGTGTGGCCAATCACGTTCGACACCATTGATGTAGATACTGGCCTATTGTTACCTCAAGATGTTGCCTCAGGCACCTCTCTGACGAGTGTTAGCCTCTCGATGCCTGATGTTGCCTCGAGCTCCTCCTTGGTGGGTTTTTTTGGTCCTTGGCCGGTGAGATGAATCGTGTCCACCACCACTATTGGCAGATGCTGGCCCATTCTTACCTTAGGATGTTGCTTCAACTACCATCGAGATGTCGACCTACCGACAGTGTTTGGCCCTTAATTGGTGCTGCCAATTGCATCCAACACTGTTAGTGGTAGAAGCTGGCCTATTATTGCATTGAGATGTTGCCTTAGACACCTCATTGGCGATGCTAGCCAGTTGGTCCCTGATGTTGCCTTGAGTTCCTACTTGGTGGGTGGCTTAGTGCTTGATCCCTCGAACACCTCTTTGGTCTTTGACTGATACGGCCAATCGCATCCACCACCATCGACAACAGATGCTCACCTATTGTTGCCCTGGTATGTTGCCTTAGAACCATCGAGATACTATCTATCAACAGTGTTTGGCCCTTAGCTAGTGAGGCCAATCGTATCCAACACCATCGATAGTAGATGTTGGCTGATTGTTGCCTTAGGATGTTGCCTCAGACACCTCTCTAATGGGTGCTAGCCCCTTGGTACTTGATGTTGCCTCAAGCTCCTTTTTGGCGAGTGCTTGGTGCTTGTTTACACAAACATTTTTTTGGTCCTTAGCTGGTGTCACCAATCGCATCCACCACCATCGATGGCAGATGCTAGCCCATTGTTGCCTCAGGATGCTAGCCTATCGAAAGCATCTAGCCCTTGGTTGGTGCAGCCAATCACGTCTAACACCATCGATGGTAGATGCTAGCTTGCTATTGCTCTAGGATGTTGCCTTGGATACCTCTCTGGCAGGTGCTAGCCCTTTGGCACCTGATGTCACCTCGAGCTCTTTCTTGGTAGGTGCTAGTGTTTGATCCCCCGAACACCTCTTTGGTCCTCGACTGGTGTGACTAATCGTATCCATCACCATTAATGGTAGATGCTAGCCATTGTTGCCCTGGGATGTTGCCTCATACACCATCAAGATGCTAACCTATCGATAGCATTTGGCCCTTGGCTGGTGTAACCTATTGCATCCAACACCATTGGTGGCAGATGCTGGCCCATTGTTGCCTCAGGATGTTGCCTTGGACACCTCATTTTTAAGTGCTAGCCTTTTAGTGACTGATGTTGCCTCGAACTCCTTCTTGACGGGTGCCTGGCACTTGATCCCCCAAACACCTCTTTAGTCCTTGGCTAATGCAGCCAATCATGTCCACCACCATCGACGGTAATTACTGGCTTGTTGTTGCCTTGGGATGTTGCCACAGACAACATCAGGATGTTAGCCCATCTACAACATCTGGCCCTTAGCTAGTGTAGCCAATCGAGTCCAACACCATAGACGGCACCATGCGCACCATGATAAGATGGTGGGTGGGTTTAGGCACATCTTCATATTTCTATCATGCCAATGCCATTTTTATGGCTTGCAAATTCATATAATGGTTCTCTAAGCCTTCATGTGAAGTTTTGGGGCAAGATGACTCATTTTCTATTTTTCATGATTTTAAAAAAAAATTTTGGTTTGGGATTTTTTTAAAACTTTTTTACGAGGATTTTTGGCCCTAAATTTGGTAGACCTAATCATTGTATTTTCATTGGTTTGCACAAAAAATTCAGCTAAAAACTCAAAGTGCAAAAGATTTTGTGGCCATTTGAAAAAAATATCTCCATTTTAGACACTTGAACAGCTACTGGCAGCAAATGTGTAAAAGCTCAAATGCTCTTTAAGCTTGCATGTGGGATAGGAGACCAATATAAGGGCCAAGTACCAGCACCCATCGCACATAATGTGTGCACACCCCCTGGCCCTCTACCACCAATCACCATAACCCTCATGTCGTCAATCAAGTTCTCCGACGATGATCCAGTGATGCTTCAACAATGGTGCCCAGGGCAAAAAATATGACACCAGTACATGCTTGAGCCTAGCATGTGCACCATGGCCCAAAATCAAACTTTGACTAAGGTCTTTACCATCAACGGCACATGCCAACGTATGGTGCAGGCACATCGACCATCATCGGCACAAGCTAGCCTTTGGGTACAGGTAATTTCCTTGACCACCATTAGCACAAGCTGGCTCTTGGTATAGGCGCTTGCTTCAACTACCATAACGCATGCATTCCTCAATCTGCATAGGATTAATTCAGAACTAGTGCAAGCACATGCCTCGACCACCATTGACACAAGCCAGCCCTTTGTATGAACACTTGCTTTCACCACCATTAGCACGTGCCATGCCTTGATCAGCATCGACAAAAGATAGCTTTTGGTGCCATTCACACTTGGTCATACTCATAATCACATTAGGTCTCCAAGGCGAATAGCCTCTGGTTGATGGAACAATGTTGGCAAGGGAAGTCAACAAAATGTATTCGTAACCTCGGGAAAATGATTGGCTCTTAGAGCTGCGCACTAGGGTCCTAGTCCCAAACCTAATCATCAATCCCTACACCTAGGTCTGATTGTGTGCCCAACACCCAGGCCTGGCTCAATTCTATCGAACCTAAACATCATGCCTGAGCCTCTAGAGTCCTGATCACTGCCTGCACCACTATCCCGATCTAGTTCCCTCGACTTGCACCTCGAGTAGCCTCAAGGCTTCACTACAATGGTTTTGGTTTTTAGTGACATTTCTTTTATTGTTTAGTAGCATTTATTAACACCACTATAAAGTTTGAGGCATTTGCGAAAAATGCCAAGCAGAATGCCACCTATTTATGCGTCGTGAAAAATAGTAGCATTTTTTTTAAAAATGCTGCTAACTTAGTGGCGTTTTTAAGCACAAACGTCACTAAATTTAGCGACATTTTTTTATACAAATGCCACTAAATTTAGTGGCATTTGTATTTAAAAACGCCGCTAAATTATGAATTTAATGGCATTTGCATAAAAAAAAGCCGTTAAATTTAGCAATGTTTGTGTTTAAAAATGCCACTAAATTTAACATCATTTTCTGATACAAACATCACTAAATTCATGATTTAATGGCATTTTTAAATACAAATGCCGCTAAATAAAAATTTTTATTTTTTTTTAATATTTATTATTATAATTAAATAAAAATTGTTAAAAGAAATAAAAATGAATTTAAATTCATAAACGGAATATTATAAATATTTAAATATCTAAATACATAATTTGTTCCAATATGCATGTAACACAAAGTTTAATATATGTAATAACATTCCACTTTGCATTTGTTTTCCTTTTGCCCATCAATGAACTCCATAGAAAAAGTCGCACTTGCTTTGAGTGAAGCCTACAATGCCTATTCCTCCTCTTGGCTTCCATTGCTAAAGAGAACATTTCTCCACGAACCTCAAAATGTGTTGTTAGAATTGCATCATAGTACATTTTATTTATCTTCTCCACAACTTCATGTTCCATCCTGATTGAGAAATGTCATTGGGTAAGCTATAAAAAGTAGCATAAAATTTGTAATGCAAGATAAAATCAAGGAAGATATACAAGATCTCATTGATCTACACCTAATTGATGCTAAAACAAGTGATCATAAATTGTAATTGAAAAGATCAATTAAGGAACCAAAAGGAAAATTGATTTGAAGAACAAAAAGTGCAAGAAAATACAAGAATTAACTAGAAAACAACTAAAATATAAAGTGAAATTCAACCGAAACTCACTGAGTTGATGAAAGAAAAAATTAGGTCTAGAAGCTTATAATGAAAATGAACATGAAATGAGCTAAGAAAAAATTTATCAATCAAGTTTGCTACAAAATTCAACAAGAAAATGGCAGCAAAATAGAGGAAAACCAGCTTAATGAACTAGCAACTCAAGTGATACTAAAACCAGAGAAAAACATGGCATTAACAATTAAATCTATCCAAACACCAAATGAATTCATGAAAATAAATGCAATATATTAAAAAATAACAAGTAAACATGTAAAAATAAGGATGTAAAATATGAGAGAATCAAATCGAACACCTAGAAGGAGAGAGGATCATCATTCATCAAGTTCTCATGCATGGATTGTTTCTGCCTTATGGATTCACCCTTAATTTTGAAGAATTAACTGTATTTGAACAAACAGAATTTGAGAATGAATTTTTAATGGATTATAGCTTTATGAACTACAAATCTAGGAAAAAAAATTTGAAGTAAATCAAGCTAGAATTCACTAAGTTTTGATCAAAAGACTGAAGATAGGTCAGGTGCACAGTTTTGAAACCAGATTTGAGTTCAACGTGAATTTTACAGAATTTGAAAAGGAAATCATGAGAATTTATAAATGTCATTATGAAAACCTTAAAGAACATTCAAAAATAGTGTAGGAAACCTAAAATTGTAACAATATTCAATTAAGAAAACTGAAAATGATACCAGAATAGGTTCTGACAAGAAAAATGAAAGGTAAAATATCAATGTTGTGCTCTATGTTGCACCAGCAAAGATACATGGAAAGCATAAACTTCTTATAAGACAGCTGATTAGTCATAAAATATGGCTTAAACAAGGTTCAGAAAAGTATAAACAAGCATCAACAAATATCATATAGACATTCATGTGAAACCATGGCCTCCTACCTCAAAACCCCTAAGCTTTTGACAAATTATTAAAAGAAGTTCTTTTTGTAATAGAATACAAGATTCAAGTACATTATCATGAAAATATACTTTTATAAAGTTCTCTTGATTTGAAAGATCTTCTTTCAAAACAATTACGTTTCTTGTTTCCTCTCACACTCACCCCAAGCACATTTAAGACATTAAATCAAATAGCAAGCAAAGATTTCTGTATTAAACCAACAGAGATAAAAGCAAGAATAAAGGCAAAGCATTCACATATAGATATGAGATAAGTGAGAGCAACCTTGTGCTGAGTACTCAAAAAACTTTCTTATGGTTCAAAAGATTAGAAGAGCTATCTCAACATCGCAAAGAGTGAAAAGCTCATGAGCTTTCTTGAAAAGTCCTTATCTCCTTTCAGAGAAAGTCACTTGCCTTGTTGCTACGTTGTCAATCTTCTTGATTTGAATTTTCTTTCTCACCATTCTCTTCCAAGAAAAAAGTTAGGGAAAGAAAGGAAATTATAAAGGAGAAAGAGGGGGTTTCAATTTTGAAAAAAAAATTTAGCCACACTATTTCGTCACGATAGCGGCATTTACTTAAAAAAATGTCACTATTTGCAAAGAGGATTATTGAAGTCTTTTTTTGAAAAAAAAATGCCTTCAATAATCACCCCCAATTTTTTTGAGGGGACTATTAAAGGCGTTTTTTGACAAAAAAACCTTCAATAATCCCTTATAAAAAATTGAAAGGGATTATTAAAGATATTTTTTGCAAAAAAATGCTTTCAATAATCCCCTTCATTTTATATGAGAAGATTATTGAAGGCATTTTTTGGTCAAAAATGCTTTCAAATCCCCTGTAATTTTTTTGGAAGGGATTACTGAAGGCATTTTTTCTAAAAAAATGCCTTTAATAATCCCTTCCAATTTTTTATAAGGGATTATTGAAGGTGTTTCAGGCAAAACATACCTTGAATAATCTGTTGATAAAAAATAAAAACGATTATTGAAGGCATTTTTTGACAGAAATACCTTTAATAATTTCGTTAAAAAATTGTAAAGGATTATTAAAGGTATTTTTAGTCAAAAACGCCTTCAATAAATTTTCTTATCAATAAATTTATCAAAAATAGAGTAGCATTGTCGGTTAAAGCGTACGATTGTTAATCATAAGGTTGTATGTTTGATCCCTCCTTTCAGCATCTTTTAGGTTTTTAGAGGGATTATTGAAGGCATTTCTAGCCAGATTCAAAAAATGCTAAAGAAAAAGATCGAACTTATAACCTTATGATTAGCAACCGTATACTCTAACCGTCAATGCTACTCCATTTTTCATAGATTTATTGACAAGGATATTTATTGAAGGCATTTTTGATAAAAAACGCCTTCAATAATCCCACAATTTTTTAAAAGCGATTATTGATGGCATTTTTTAGCCAAAAACACCTTCAATAATCCCCTTAATTTTTTTAGAAGGGATTATTGAAGGCATTTTCTATAAAAAATGCCTTCAATAATCCCTTTCAATTTTTTGTAAGGGATTACTGAAGGTGTTTTAGGCAAAAAAACACCTTGAATAATCTGCTCATAAAAAATAGAGGTGATTATTGAAGGCATTTTCTACTAGAAATGTCTTCAATAATTTCGCTAAAAAATTACAGAGGATTATTAAAGGTATTTTTGGTCAAAAATGCCTTCAATAAATTTTCTTGTCAATAAATTTATCAAAAATAGAGTAGTGCTGTTGGTTAGAGCATATGATTGTTAATCACAAGGTTGTAGGTATGATCTGTTGTTTCAGCATTTTTTAGGTTTTTCGAGGGATTGTTGAAGGCGTTTATGGCCAGAAACACCTTTAATAATCCCTTGAAAAATTCAAAAAATGCTGAAGGAAAGGATCAAACCTATGACCTTATAATTAACGACCGCATACTCTAACCATCAATGTTACTCCATTTTTCACAAATTTATTGACAATGAGATTTATTGAAGGCGGTTTTGACAAAAAGTGCCTTTAATAATCCTCTACAATTTTTTAAGAGAATTATTGAAGGCATTAAAAATGCCTTCAATAATCACTTTTAATTTTTATGAGCAGATTATTCAGGATGTTTTTTGCCTTAAATACCTATAATAATCACTTCATTTTTAGCAGATAGAATTATTCAAGCTGTTTTAGTTGATAAACGTCGTTAATTTTTGTCTTTAAAGGCATTTATATGTATACACGCCATTATTTGAATATTTAGTGGTGTTTGGATAATAAACGCTTGAAGTTTTATAAAAATACAAAAGCTAGCAGCATTTATAGGTGAAAGGCCGCTACAAAACTACCCTTAATACACCATTTTACTATAGTGCTTGGTACTATAAGCTATCAGACCTTATCCTGTTAGAACACTAGGGCCAGTCCTAACTTCCTTACTGACCATGACACATGCCCTTGCCTCAACCACCATTGGCACATGCTGGCCCTTGGTCTCAGCACATGCCTCGACCACTTTCGGCACATGCTGGCCTTTTATGCGAGAAGTTCCCTCAAACACCATTAGCACAAGCAGGGTCGTGCACCAAGTGCCCACACTTGGGCCCTGGTGTTCGGTACTTACCTCGAACTCCATTGCCACATGCCAACCCCTGATGCAAGTTGTTACCTCAAAAGCCATTGACAGTGTCTGGCCCTTGACTAGTGAGGCCAATCACATCTAACACCATCGACAGTAGATGTTGCCCCGTTGTTGCCATGGGATGTTGCTTAGAACACCACCTTGGTGGGTGCTAGCCCCTCACTGCTCGATGTTGGCCTAAGCTCCTCATTGGATGATGCCTGGCGCTTGATCCTTTGAACACCTCTTTGGTCTTTAACTGGTGTAACCAATCGCGTCCACCACCATTAGTGGCAGATGTTAGCCCGTTGTTGCCTCGAGATGTTACCTCGAACACCATTAGGATACCAGCTTATTAACAATGCTTGGCCCTTGGCTGATGTGGCCAATCACATCTAACACCATCGATGGCATATGCGGGCCCATTGTTGCCCTAGGATGTTATCTTAGACACCTTTTTGGTCGACACTGGCCCTTTGATGCCTAATGTTGCCTTGAGCTCCTCTTTGGTGGGTGCTAGGCACTTGATCCCCTGAACACCTTTTTGGTCTTTGGCTGGGGTGACCAATCATGTCCAACACCATTGGTGGCAGATGTGGGCCCATTGTTACACTAGGATATTACCTCAGACACCATCAAGATGCTGGCCTGATGATAGCATCTGGCTTTTGGCTGGTGTGGCCAATTATGTCCAAGACCATTGATAACAGATATTGGCCCATTGCTACCCTGAGATGTTACCTTGGACACCTCTCTGATAGGTGCTGGCCTCTTGATGCTTGATGTTGCCTTAAGGTCCTCCTTGGTGGGTGCTTGGCACTTAATCCCCTAAACAACTCTTTGGTCCTTAATTGGTGCAACCAATCACGTCCACTACCATTGGTGGCAGATGCTGGCCCATTGTTATCCTAGGATGTTATCTTGGACACCGTTGAGGTGCTGGCCTGTTGATAGCGTCTGGCCTTTGGTGAGTGCACCCAATTGCTCCAACACCATCAGCGGTAGATGCTGACCCATTGTTGTCTTGGGATGTTGCCCTGAACACCTCTGTGGTAGGTGTTGGCCCTTCGGTGCTCGATGTTGCCTCAAACTCCTCCATGGAGGGTGCCTAGCACTTGATCCCCTGAAGACCTCTTTGGTCCTTAGCTGGTGCAACCAATCGTGTCCACCACCATTGATGACAGGTGTTGGCCCGTTGTTACCTTAAGATGTTACCTAGGACACCATCGAGATGTTGGCCTATCGATAATGTTTGGCCCTTGGCTGGTGTCTCCAATCACGTCTAACACCATCGATGGCAAATGTTGGCTTGTTGTTACCCTAAGATGTTAACTCAGACACCTTTCTTTCAGGTGCTGACCCCTCCGTGCTCGATGTTTCCAAGAGCTCTTCCTTGGTGAGTGCCTGGCACTTAATCCCCCAAATACCTCTTTGGTCCTTAGTTTGTGCAACCAATCGCATCCACCACCATTAGGGATAGATGCTGGCCTATTATTAACTTGAGATGTTACCTCAGACACCATCAGGATGCTGGCCAGTCGATAGCATCTAGCTTTTGGCTGGTGTGGCCAATCGTATCCAACACCATCAGTGGTAGATGCTAGCTGATTGTTGCCTCGAGATATTGCCTCAAACACCTACTATGTGGGGGTTGACCCTTCGATGCTTGATGTTACCTCGAGCTCCTCCTTGACAGATGCCTGTATTTTTTCCCCAGAACACCTTTTTGGTCTTTAGCTGGTATGACCAATCGCATCCACCACCATTAGTGACAAATGCTGGATCATTATTGTCCTGAGATGTTACCTCAAACACCATCAGAATTCTAGCCTGTTGACAGCATTTAGCCCTTGATTGGTGCAGCCAATTACGTCTAACACCTTCGAATATTGCCTTAGGCACTTCTCTGATGGGTGTTGGCCTCCTGATGCCTCGAACACCTATTTGGTAGATGCTGGTGTCACAGGCTCTACTCTCAAACCAAACATCGTGTGGCTTTAGACTAGGAATGAACTCCATATGCCTAAGTCAGCCATGAAACAAACGTGTGGGCACTAAACCAACCAGAGAGGCAGAATGTGCAAGCTAAGAATTGACTAGGCCTATTTTGTGTGCTGTAGATCCTAGAGGCTTTCTACATGATTCTGGTTTGGCCCTAATCCTTATGAGTGCCTAGGTGCAATGTGAGCATATTATGGGCTTGGCCTCAGTGCTATAGACAAGCTTGACTTAGGGGTAGCAGTCTACATGCTTCTACCATGATTATTGCTGGAACCCTCACCTCTATGTCTCGTGTTTGAGCCTTAGCCGCTAGTGCGTGGGCCTCAGCTCCTAGTGCGCTCGCCTAGAGCGTGACACTAGCACTTGGTATAGGTTGTTGCCTCGGACACCCCTGGTCAAACCTATGCTAGCACCTCGATCATCAATGCCCGCACTTGGGTTTGACTGTGTGCTCGTGCACCGTTCACCAGCACTTGCACTTGGGCCTAGCTCAACTCTGACAGACCTGAACATCGTGCCTGAGCCTTTAGAATCTTGATCAATGCTCGCACCACTGTCTCGGTCTAGTTCCCTCAACCTACACCTTGAGTAGGCCTCAAGGCCTGGTCCCCTAGGTTGTCAGACATTGTCACGTTGGAACCCCAGTGCCAGTCTTAACTTGCTTGTTGACCATGACAAATGCCTTTGCCTTGACCACCATAAAGACATGTTGGCCCTTGGTCTCAGCACATGCCTCGATCACTATCGACACAAGCTAGCCATTTGTGTGGGTAGTACCTTCGAACACCATCGGCATATGCTAGTTGGCGTACCAAGTGCTCGCAGCTGGGCTAGGGCCCAAGCCATGCACCATTCAGACCACGACTAGGTAGTAGGTGGGTTCATACACATCCTCATATTTTTGTCGTGCCAAAGCCACTTTTATTGCCTGTGAATTCATATGTGTGCTCCCCAGTGCCCGTACACCACGTGTTGGTGTCCTGAGCTCGGACTGAGCACCAAGCTTGCCATGATTGGATGGTGGGTGGTTTTAGGTGGATCTTTATATTTTTACCATGCCAATGCCATTTTTATGGCTTATAAATTCATACAATGGTCCCCCAAGCCTTCATGTGAAGTTTCATGGCAAGATCACTCATTTTTTGTTTTTCATGATTTTTCAAATTTTTTACAGTTTGGGATTTTTTAAAATTTTTTTAGAAGGAGTTTTGGCCCCAAATTTTATAGACCTAATCCTTGTATTTTGTTGGCATGCACATAAATTTTCAACTAAAAAATCAAAGTGTAGAAGATTTTGTGGCCATTTAAAAAAAATTTTTCCATTTTAGACACTTGAATGGCTACTGACAACAAACCTGTAAAAGCTCAAATGCTCTTTAAGGGGGTGTGAGTTCTTGAGGTTGCATGTGGGTTAAGGGCCAATATAAGGGCTAAGTACAAGCACCCATCAGACATCATGTTCGTACACCCCTCAGCCCCTACCCCTAATCATTGAAACCCCTATGCCACTAGTCAAGTTCTCCAATGATGCTACGATGATGCTCTAGCAATGGTGCCCTAGGCAAAAAATGCAACACTGACACATGCTCGAGCCCAGCATGTGCACCATGGCCCAAAATTGAACTTCAGCCAAGGTCTCAACCATCAATGGTATATGCTGGCATATGGTGCAGGCCCATGCATCGACCATCATCGGCACAAGCTAGCTTTTGATATAGGCAATTACCTTAACCACCATCGGCACAAGCTGGCCCTTGGTATGAGCACTTGCCTCAACCACCATTGGCACAATCTGGAACCAGGTGGGTAGAAGCCTTGACCACTATTGGCATAGGCTGGCTATTGCTATGGGTATTTACCTCGACCACCATAGGTACGTGCCATGCCTTGATCAGCATCAATAGAAGATGGCCCTTGGTACTGTCTGTGCTCAGTCATGCTCATAATCGCATCAAGTTTCCAAGGTGAATAACCTCTAGTCGATGGAATAATATAAGTAGGGGAAGTTGGTAAAATGGATCTATAACCTCGAGAAAAAGATTGGCTCTAAAGGTTAGGCACGGGGGTCCTAGTCCCAAACCTGATCATCAGTGCCCACACCTGGGTCTAACTATGTGCCCTACACCTGGGCCTAGCTTAATTTCATCGAACTTGAACACCATGCCTGAGCCTTTGGAGTCTTGATCACCCGCACCACTGTTCTGATCTAGTTCTCTTGACCAGTGCCTTGATTAGGCCTCAAGGCCTAGTCCCTTAGGCTATCAGACACAATCCTGTTAGAACCCCAGGGCTAGTCCTAGCTTGCTTGCTAATTGTGACACATGCCTTTGCCTCGACCACCATTAGGACATGTTGCCCTTTGGTCTCAGTACATGCTTCGACCACTATTGGCACATGCTGGCCCTTTATACAGGTAATTCCCTCAAACACCATCGGCATAAGCTAGGTCATTCACGAAGTGCCTATGTCACGGACCTAAGGAAGAGTCCTGAATCCCACATCGAACATAACAGGAGGGTCCTGGGGTATAAAAGGGTTCACACCACCTCCGCCTTGTGAGGCACCTTTTGTAGGACAAAACCGTGAGGTCAGGGGGGCCAGAGCGGACAATACTTCACAAGGGTGTGAACTGTGGCAGGAAGGTTGATCTGGGACGCTGGAAGGGTGAATGCTCGAGTCTCAGAGCCACGTGGGTTCGGAGCTTAAGTCTCGACCCGTGACAAGTGGTATCAGAGCCAGCCCTATATCGTTCGATCCACGCCAAGCACCTCGAGGGAGGTAGGCAGGGTGGCCAGCCTCTGTGACGAGGGCGTCATGAGGTTGGGTGTGAGAGAATGTCATGGACCTAAGGAAGAGTCCTGAATCCCACATCGAACATAATAAGAGGGTCCCTGGGGTATAAAAGGGTTCACACCACCTACGCCTTGTGAGGTGCCTTTTGTAGGACAAAATCGTGAGGTTAGGGGGGCCAGAGCGGACAATACCTCACAAGGATGTGAACCGTGGCAAGAAGGCTGATCTGGGATGCCAAAAGGGTGAATGCCTGGGTCTCAGAGCCACGTGGGTTTGAAGCTTAAGTCTCGACCCATGACACCTGCACTTGGGTCTAAGCCGTTGGCACTTGCTTCAAACTCCATCGCCACATGTTGGCCCCCGGTGTAGGTTGTTGCCTCGAATGCCATCAATAGTGTTTGGCCCAAAGCTGGTGTAGCCAATCATGTCCAACACCATCGACCGTAAATGTTAGCCCATTGTTGCCTCAAATGTTGCCTCGGATATAGCCTTGGTGGGTATTGGCCCTTAGATGCTCGATGTTGCCTCGAGCTCCTCCTTAGCGAGTGCCTGGCACTATATCCCTTGAACGCCTCTTTGGTCATTCGCTAGTGTGACCAATCACATCCACTACCATTAGTGGTAGATGCTGGCCCATTGTTACCTTGGGATGTTTCCTCGAACACCATCAGAATGTTGCCCATCGACAGCATCTGGCCCTTGGCTAGTGTGACCAATCACGTCCAGCACCACCGATGGTAGATACAGGCTTGTTGTTGCCTCGAGATGTTACCTCAGACACCTCCCTAGTGGGTGCTAGCCCTTTAGTGCCCAATGTTGCCTCGAGTTCCTCCTTGGCGGGTGCCTGGTCCCTTAAACACCTCTTTGGTCCTTAGCTGGTGTGACCAATCGTATCCACCATATCGACTATAGATGTTGGCCCGTTATTGCACCTAGATGTTGCCTCGGGCACCTTTTTGGTAGGTACTGGCCCTTCGATGCCCGATCATACCATAAGCTCCTCTTTGGTGGGTGCCTAGTACTTATTCCCTTGAACATCTCTTTAGTCCTTGGCTGGTGTGGCAAATCGCATCCACCACTATCGACAGCAAATGCTGGCCCATTGTTTCCCTAGGATGTCACTTTGGACACCATCATGATGCTAGCCCATCAATAGTGTTTGGCCCTTGGTTGGTGCATCCAATCGTGTCCAACACCATTAGTGGTAGATGCTGGCCCGTTGTTGCCCTGGGATGTCATCGCAAACACTTGTCTGGTGGGTGCTAGCCCCTTTGGTGCCCAATGTTGCCTCGAACTCCTCTTTGGTCGGTGCTTGGCGCTTAATCCGCCAAACATGTCTTTGGTCCTCGGCTAGTGTTGGAAACCCTGTCTTTGTGTCTAGTGCTCAAGCCTTGGCCGTTGGTGCACGGGCCTCAACTCTTGGTGCTCACACCCAGGGTGTAACACTGGCACCCTTGGGTCTGACCTGTGCTCATACCTTGATCATCAGTGCCCACATGTGGGTCTAACTGTGTGCTCACTAGCTACTCACTAGTACTTGCGCCTAGGCCTGGCTCAATTTTACCTAACTTGAACATCATGCTTGATCCTCTAAAGTCTTGATCATTGCCTGCACCACTATATCGGCCTAGTTCCCTCAACCTACACCTTGAGTCGTCCTCAAGGCTTGGTCCTTTAGGCTATCGAACCTTATCCCACTAGAACCCATGGGCCAGTCCCAGCTTGCTTGCTGATTGTGACACATGCTAGCCTTTTGTGTGGGCAGTTCCCTTGAACATCATTGGCACAAGAAGGGTCGTGCACCAAGAGCCTACACCTAGGCCCAAGCCATGCACCATGCATAATATCCTACGGTAACAATGGGCCAGAATCTACCGCAGATGGTCGTGGACATGATTGGATGTACCATCCAAGGACCAAAGAGGTGTTCAGGGGATCAAGCACCAAGCCACCCACCAAGGAGGAGCTCAAAGCAACATCGGGCATCGAGGGGCCAACACATACCAAAGAGGTGTCCGAGGCAACAACGACCAACATCTACCATTAATGGTGTTGATCGTGATTGGCTGTGCTAGCCAAGGGCCAGATGTTGTCGAGGGGCCAACATCCCAATGGTGTCCGAGACAACATCCTAGCACAATAATGAGCCAGTATCTATCGCCAATGGTGGTGGATGTGATTGGTCGCTCCAACCAAGGACCAAAGAGCTATTTGTGGAATCATGAGCCAAGCAGCCACCAAGGAGGAGCTCGAGGAAACATTGGGCACTGAGGGGCTAGCACTCCCTAAAAAGGTGTTGGAGGCAACATCCCAGGCCAATAATGGGCTAGCATCTGCAGTCGATGCTATTGGATATGATTGGTCACACCAGCCAAGGAGCAAAAAGGTGTTGGGGCGATCAAGCACCAAGCCCCCACCAAGGAGGAGTTCAAGGCAACATCGGGTATTGAGGGCCAAACACCTACTAGAGAGGCTTCCGAGGTAATATCCTAGAGCCATAACATGCCAACATCTCTCATTGATAGTGGTGGACACTATTGATCATACCAACTAAGAACCAAAGAGATGTTCAAGGGATTAAGTGCCAAGCACCCACCAAGAAGGAGCATCAGGCAACATCGGGCATCGAGGGTCTAGGCACTCAACAGAGAGGTGTTTGACACAACTTCCTAGTGTAACAATGGACCCACATTTGCTGCCAATGGTGTTGGTCACGATTGGTAGCACTAACCAAGGGCCAGACGTTGTTGATGGGCCAGCATCTCGATGGTGTCCCAGGTAACATCTTAGGTTAACAATGGCCTAGCATCTATAGCCGATGGTGGTGGATGCGTGTGGCTGCACTAGCCAAGGACCAAAGAGTTATTCTGGGGATCAAGCTCCAGGCACCCACCAAAGAGGAGCTCAAGGCAACATCAGGCATTGAAGGGCTAGCATCCACCAAGAAGGTGTCCAAGGCAATATCCTGGGGAAATAATGGGCTAACATCTACCGCCAATGGTGTTGGACATGATTGGCTGCACAAGCCAAGGGCCAGAAGATGTCAATGGCCTAGCATCTCGATTGTGCCTGAGGCAACATCCCAGGGCAACAATAGGCCAACATCTGCCATTAATGGTGGTGGACGTGATTGGCCACACTAACAAAAGACCAAAGAGGTGTTTGGGGGATCAAACACTAGGCTACCCACCAAGGAGGAGCTCAAGGCAACATCAGGCAATAAGGGGCTAGCATGTTGGGGCAATAATGGGCCAACATCTACCATCGATGTTGTTAGATGCGATTGGCCCCACCAGTTAAGGGCTAGATGCTATTGATGAGCTAGCATCCCGATGGTGTCTGAGGCAACATTCTAGGGCAACAACGGTCCAACATCTGCCACCGATGGTTATGGATGCAATTGATTGCATCGGCCAATGACCAAAGAGGTGTTCGGGGGATCAAGCACTAGGGATCCACCAAGGAGGAGCTTGAGGTAACATCGAGCATTGAGGGGCCACACTCGTTAGAGAGGTGTCTGAGGTAACATCCTGGGTAACAATGGGCCAGCATCTGCCATCGATGGTGGTGGACATGATTGCCTGCTGTAGGCAAAGATAAAAGAGGTGTTCAAGGGATCAAGCGCCAGGCACCCACCAAAGAGGAGCTTGAAGCACCATTAGGCACCAAAGGGCTAGCACCCACAAAGGAGGTGTTCGAGGCAACATCTCGAGGAAACAACAGGCCAGCATCTACCATCGATGGTGTTGGATACGATTGGTCCCACCAACCTAAGGCCAAATGTTATCGATGGGCCAGCATCTCGATGGTGTCCGAGGCAACATCCTAGGGTAACAATGGGCCAACACTGTAGTTGATGGTGGTAGACATGATTGGCCTCACCAGGAAAGGATGAAAGAGCTATTTATGGGATCAAACACCAAGTACCTACTAAAGAGAAGCTAAAGACAACATTGGGCATCGATTACCTACTAAGAAGGTGTTTGAGGCAACATCATAAGGTAACAACAGGCCAGCATCCACGATCGATGGTGTTGGACGTGATTAGCCACACCAGACAAAGGCAAAACACTATCGATAAGCTAGTATCCTGATGGTGTTTGAGGCAACATCTCATGGCAACAACGGGCTAGCATCTGCCTCTGATAATGGTGGATAGGATTTGTGACACCAACCAAAGACCAAAGAGGTGTTCGAGGGATCAAGGGCCAGGCACTCGTCAAGGAGGAGCTTAAGGCAATATTGGGCTTCGATAGGTAAGCACCCACCAAAGAGGTGACCAAGGCAACATATCAGGGTAATAATGGGCCATCATCTCCTATCGATGGCATTGGACACGATTGGTGCCACCATTCAAGGGCCAAATTCTATCGATGACGTTCGATGTAATAACCCGTCTCGGGAGCCAGCATGTGGTGATGGAGTTCAAGGTGAGTGTCAAACACCTAGGCCTAGGTGCGGGCACTTGGTGTGTAACTCAATATGTGTCGATGGTGTTTGAGGGAACTGCCTGTATAAAGGGCTAGCATGTGCTGATGGTGGTCAAGGCATATGCCGAGACCAAGGGCCAACATTTCTCATTGGTGTTGGACATGATTAGTCACACTAGCTAAGGGCCAGATGATGTCAATAGGTCACCATCCCAATGGTGTCTGAGGCAACATCTCGGGGTAACAATGGGCTAGCATCTTCCACTGATGGTGGTGGATGTAATGGGTTGCACCAGGCAAGGACCAAATAGGTGTTCAAGGGATCATACGTCAGGCACCCACTAAGGAGGAGCTCAAGGCAACATCACGCTTCAAAGCGCTAGCACCCACCGGAGAGGTGTTCGAGGCAATTATGGGCCAACATTTACCACCAGTGGTATTGGATGTGATACCAGCCAAGGGCCAAATGCTGTCAATGGGTTAACATCCCGATGGGGTCTGAGGTAACATTCTGGAGCAACAACAGGCCAGCATCTACCGCCAATGGGGATGGACGCGATTGGTCGTACCAACCAAAGACCAAAGAGGTGTTCGGGGGATTAAGTGCCAAGCACCCACCAAGGAGGAGCTCGTGGTAACATTGGGCACCGAGGGGCTAACACTAACTAGAGAGGTGTCCGAGGCAACGTCCTAGGGCAACAATGGGCTAGCATCTACATTGATGGGGATGGACATGATTGGCCACACCAAGCAGGGACCAAAGAGGTGTTCGGGGAATTATGTGCCAAGCAGTTGCCAAATAGGAGCTCGAGGCAACATCTGGCACTGAGGGGTCAGCACCCACCAGGGAGGTGTCTGAAGCAACATCCTAGGGTAACAATGGGCTAGATGCTATCGACAGGCCAGCATCTCGATGGTGTTTGAGGCAACATCCAAGGGCATAATAGTCCAACATCTACCGTCGATGGCGGTGGATGTGATTGGCCGCATCAGCCACGGACCAAAGAGCTATTCGAGGGATCAAGCATTAAGCACCTACCAAGGAGGAGCTTGAGGCAACATCAAGTTTTAAAAGGCCCACATTCATCAAGAAGGTGTTTGAAACACCATCTTGAGGTAATAACGAGCCAGCATATGCTGTCAATGGTGTTGGATGCGATTGGCCACACCAGCCAAGGGCCGAACACTATCGATGACATTTGAGGCAATAGCTCGCACTAGGGTCTAGCATGTGGTGATGGAGTTTGAGGCAAGTGTCAAGCACCTAAGCCTAGGAGATGGCACATAGTGCATGACCTAGCAAGTGTCGATGGTGTTTGAGGGAATTGCCCACATAAAGGGCCAGCATGTACCGATGGTGGTCAAGGCATATGCCGAGATTGATAGCCAACATGTCTCGATGGTAGTTGAGGCAAGGGCATGTGTCTCGATTAGTAAGCAATCTAGGACTACGCTTGGGGGTCTAGCAGGACACAGTCTGACAGCCTATGAGACTAGGCCTGGAGGCCTACTCGAGGCGTAGGTTAAGAGAACTAGATCGAGATAGAGCTATGGGCAGTGATTAGGACTCCAGAGGCTCAAGCACGGTGTTTAGGTTTGGAAAAATTAAGCTTGGCATAGATGCAGGGCACACAGTCAAACCCAGGTATAGGCACTGATGATCAAGTTTGAGACTGGGACCCATGTACGTAACCCTCAGAGCCTATCCTTTTCCTAAGGTTATGAATCCATTTTATCGACTTCCTTTACCTACATTGTTCCATCAACCAAAGGTTGTTCACCTTGGAGGCCTGATGTGGTTATGAGTACAACCAGGCATGAACGACACCAATCGCCTTCTTTAATTGATGCTAATCAAGGTATAGCCCATATCAATGGTGGTCGAGGAAAGAGCCTGTACTAAGGGCCAGCTTGTATCGATAGTGGTCAAGACATGTGTCCTCACTAGTTCTAGATTATGCCGATACAGATCAAGGCATGCATGTGTCGATGGTGGTCAAGGCAAGTGCTTGTACCAAGGGCCAGCTTGTGCTGATGGTGGTCAAGGCAATTGCCTATACCAAAGGTCAGCTTGTGCTAATGATAGTCATCGCAAGTGCCCGCACCATATGCTAGCATGTGCCGTTGATGGTCGAAACCTTGGTTGAAGTTTGATTTTGGGCCATGGTGCACATGCTAGGCTTGAGCATGTGTTGGTGCTGTAATTTTTTGGTCGAGGCATCATTACCGGAGCATCGCCAGAGAACTTGACTGACAGCATAGGGGTTCCGACAATTGGGGGTAGGGGTGGGGGGTGTGCACACGTGATGTATGATGGGTGCTGATTCTTGGCCCTTATATTGGCTCCCTATCCCACATGCAACCTTGAGAACTCACACCTCCTTAAAGAGCATTTGAACTTTTATAGGTTTGTTGCCAGTAGCGGTTCAAGTGTTAGAAATGGGGACACTTTTTTCGAATGACCACAAAATCTTCTTCACTTTGATTTTTTAGCTGAATTTTTTTGTGCGTGCCAACAAAAATACAAGGATTTGGACCACCAAAGAGGGGCCAAAAATCCTTCTAAGAAAGCTTTTAAAAAATCTCAAACCGTAAAAACTTTTGAAAATCATGAAAAGTAAAAAATGGGTCATCTTGCCATGAAACTTCACATGAAGTCTTAGGGGACCATTGTATGAATTTACAAGCCAAAAAAATTGCATTGGCATGGTAGAAATATAAAGATACGCTTAAACCCACCCACTGTCCAATTGTGGTAGGCATGGTGCTTGGCTTGAGCTCATGACACCCGCATGTGTTGCGTGGGCATTGGGGACCACTCATATGAATTCACAGGCAATAAAAATGGCTTTGGAATGGCAAAAATATGAGGATGTGTCTGAACCCACCTACTGCCCAATCGTGGTGCGTATGGTACGTAGCCCAGGCCTAGGTAAGGGCACTTGGTGTGTGACCTAGCATGTGCCAATGGTGTTTGAGGGAACTGTCCACACAAAAGGCCAACATGTGCGGATGGTGATCGAGGCATGTGCTGAGACTAAGGGCCATGATGTCTCGATGGTGGTCGAGGTAAGGGCATATGTCATAATTAGTAAGCAAGTTGGGACTGGCCCTGGGGTTCTAGTGTGACAAGGTCTGACAGCCCAAAAAACTAGGCCTTGAGGCCTACTCAAGGAACAAGTCGAGGGAACTAGACTAAGATAGTGGTGCATACAGTGATCAAGACTCTAGAGGCTCAGGCATAGTGTTCAAGTTTGACAAAATTAAGCCAGGCCCAGGTTCAAATGCTAGTGAGTGGTGCATGAACACATAGTCAGACCCAAGTGCAGGAATTGATGATTGAGGTACAGGTGCAAGTTAGACCTAAGGTTGTCCAAGGTAACAATTCACACCAGCCAAGGGCAACAACGGGACAGTATCTATCGTCAATGGTGGTGGACATGATTGGCCACACAAGCCAAGGACCAAAGAGGTGTTCGAGGGATCAAACGCCAGGCACTTACAAAGGAGGAGCTCGAGGCAACATCAGACATTTAAGGGCTAGCAGCCATAAGAGAGATGTCTGAGGCAACATCCTAGCGCAATAATGTGCTAGCATTTACCGTCTATGGTGTTGGACACGATTGGTTGCACCAGCCAAAGGCTAGATGCTGCGATAGGCTAGCATCCCGATGGTGTCCGGGGCAGCATCTTGGGGCAATAATAGGCCAGCATTTGCTACCAATCGTAGTGGACATGATTGGCCAAACCAGCCAAAGACTAAATAGGTGTTCAAGGGATCAAGCACTAGGTCACCCATCAAGAAAGAGCTCGAGGCAACATCGGGCACTACAAGGCCAACACCTGCTAGAGAGTTGTCCAAGGCAACAGTCTAGGGCAACAATAGGCCAGCATATGCCACATATGGTGTTAGACAAGATTGGCGGCAACAGCCAAGGGCCAAATACTGTCGATTGGCTAGCATCTCAATGGTGTCCAAGTCAATATCTTGGGGCAACAATGGGTCAGCATCTACCATTGATGGTGGTGGATGCAATTGGCCGCACTAGCCAAGGATAAAAGAGGTGTTCAGGGGATCAAGCACCAAGCACCCATCAAGGCAAAGGTCAAGGCAACATCGGGCACCGAGCGGCTAGCACCCATCAAGGAGGTGTCTGAGGTAACATCTCGGGGTAACAACGGGTCAGCATCTATTATAGATGGTATTGGACATGATAAGCCTCACCAGCTAAGGGCCTAACGTTGTCGACAGGCTAGCATCTTGATGGTGTTCGAGGTAACATCCCGTGGCAATAATGGGCTAGCATTTACCATTGATAGTGGTGGATGAGATTGGTTGCCCCACCTAAGGACCAAAGAGGAGTTCAGGGGATCAAGCTCTAGGCACCCACCAAGGTGGAACTTGAGACACAATCAGGCATCGAGAGGCTAGCACCAACCAGAGAAGTGCCTGAGGTAACATCCTAAGGCAATAATAGGCCAACCTTTGTAGTCAATGGTGTTGGCCATACCAGCCAAGGGCCAGACATTGTTGATGGGCTAGCATATCAATGGTGTTCGAGGTAACATCCTGAGGCAACAATGACCCAACATCTACCATCAATGGTGCCAGACTCGATTGGGTGCACCAGTCAAGGGCCAAAGATGTGTTCGAGGGATTAAGCACCAAGCTACCTATCAAGGAAGAACTCAAGGCAACATCAGACACTGACAGACAAGCACTCACCAGGGAAATGTACGAGGTAACATCCTAGGGCCATAACGGGCAAGCATCTACTACTGATGGTGTTAAAGGTAATTGGCTACACTAGCCAAGGGCCAGACACTTTCGATGGGCTAGCATCTCGATGTTGCCTGAGGTAAACATCTCAGGGAACAATGGGCCAGCATCTACCACCGATGTGGTGGACATGATTGGTTGCACCACATAGGGACCAAAGAGGTGTTTAGTAGATCAAGTGCACGCACCTGCGAAGGATGAGCTCGAGGCAACATCGGCACCAAGGGGCCAACACTCGCCAGAGAGGTGTCCAAGAAAACATCCTGGGGCAATAATGAGCCATCATTTATCATTGATGGTGTTGGACGTGATTGGCCTCACCAGCCAAAGGCCAAATACTGTCAATAGGCTAGCATCTCGATGGTGTCCGAGGTAACATCCGGAGGCAACAATGGGTTAGCATCTGCTACCGATGGTGGTGGACATGATTGGTTGCACCAGCCAAGGACCAAAGTGGTGTTTAGGGGATCAAGTGCTAGGCCACCCACCAAAGAGGGGTTTAAGGCAATATTAGGCATCGATGGGCAAACACTCACCATGAAGGTGTCTGAGGCAACATCTCGAGGTAACAATAGGCCAACATCTACCGTTGATGGTGTTGGATGCAATTGCTTGCACCAGCCAAGGGCCAAACATTGTCGATGGGCCAGTATCCCGATGGTGATCGAGGTAACATCCCGAGGCAACAACGAGCTAGCATCTACCGCTGATGGTGGTGCATGTGATTGGCCATACCAACCAAGGACGAAAGAGGTTTTTAAGGGATCAAACGTGAGGCACCTGCCAAAGGAGAGCTCGAGGCAACATTAGGCACTGTGGGGCCATCACTTTTGAGAGAGGTGTTCGAGGCAACATCTCAGGGTAACAATGGCCCAACATCTACCATCGATGGTGTTGGATGCGATTGGCCGTAGCAACCAAAGGTCAAACACTATCAATGGGCCAGTATTCCGATGGTGTCAGAGGTAACATCCTTAGACAACAATGGGCCAACAATAGCCGCTGATGGTGTTGGACGTGATTGGTCATACCTACTAAGGCCCAATAAGGTTTTAAGGGGATCAAGCACCAAGCACTCGCCAAGGAGGAGCTCAAAGCAACATCGAGCACCGTAGGGCTAGCACCTAGCAAGAAAGTGTCTGAGGTAACATCCTGAGGAAACAATGGGCCAGCATCTACCATCAATGGTGTTAGACATGATTGGTTGCACTAACCATGGGCCAGACACTATCGACAAGCCAGCATCCCGATGGTGTTTGAGGCAACATCTAGGGGAACAACTGGCTAGCATCTACCGTCGATGGTGGTGGATGCGATTGGCCACACCTGCCAAGGACCAAAGAGGTGTTTGGGGGATAAAGCACCAGGCCATCTGCCAAGAGGGAGCGCAAGGCAACATCAGGTGTCAAAGGGCTAGCACCCACCCGAAAAGTGTCCGAGGGAACATCTCGGGGCAGCAATGGGCTAGCATCTACCATTAATGGTATTGGACATGATTGGCTACACTAGTCAAGGGCCAGATGCTATCCACTATCCAACATCCCAATTGTATCTGAGGCAACATCTTGAGGCAACCACGGGCTAGCATTTACTATTGATGGTGGTGGACATGATTGGCCACCCCAAGCAAGGACCAAACAGGTTTTCATGGGATCAAGCACCAAGCACCCCCCAAGGAGGAGCTTCAGGTAACATCGAGCATCAAGAAGCCAGCACCCACCAGGTAAGTGCTCGAGGTAACATATTGGGGCAACAACGGGCTAGCATCTACAATCGTTGGGGTTGGATGCGATGGGTTGCACCAACCAAGGGACAGACACTATTGATCGGCCAACATCTCGACGGTGTCTGAGGTAACATCCTAGGGTAAAAATGGGCCAATGTCTACCACGGATGGTGGTGGACATGATTGGCTGTACCAACTAAAGACCAAAGAGGTGTTCGAGGGATCAAGTGCCAAGCATCCGATAAAAAGGAGCTCGAGGTAACATTTGCCACCAAAGAGCCAGTACCCTTCAGGGAGGTGTCTGAGGCAACATCTTGGGGCAACAATAGGCTAGCATCTTCTATTGATAGTGTTGGATGCGATTGGCAGCACCAACCAAGGGCCAGACACTATCGATGGGCTAGCATCTACCATCGATGGTGGTGGACATGATTGGCTGCACTAGTTGAGGATAAAAAAGGTGTTTGGGGGATCAAGCGTCAGGTATCCGCCAAGGAGGAGCTTAAGGCAACATCGGGCACTGAAAGGCCAAATTGGCTTGAGAGGTGTCTGAGGTAACATCCCAAGGCAACAATGGGCTAGTATCTATCATCGGTGGTGTTAGATGTGATTGGCCACACCAGTCGAGGGCTAGATGCTATTGATGGCTTTCGAGGCAACAACCTGCACCGGGGGGCAGCTTGTGGCAATGGAGTTTGAGGTAAGTGTTGAACACCCAAGCCTAGGTGCTGACACTTGGTGCATGACCTAGCATTTGTCGATGGTGTTTAAGGGAACTACCTTTATAAATGGCCAGCATGTGCCGATGGCGGTCGAGGCAATGGCATGTGTCACAATCAGCAAGCAAGCTGGTACTAGCCCTAGGGTTCTAGCAAGACAGGGTTTAACAGCCTAGGGGACCCAGCCTTGAGGCCTACTTGAGGCATAGGTCAAGGGAACTAGATCAAGATAGTGGTGCAAGCAGTGATCAAGACTCTAGAGGCTCAAGCACAGTGTTCAAGTTTGGTATAATTGAGCTAGGCCTAAGTGCAAGGCACACAGTCAAACCCAAGTGATGATTAGGTTTAGGACTAAGACCTCTGTGCCCAACCCTTAGAGCCAAAACTTTTCCCGAGGTTACGGATCCATTTTGCTAACTTCCCTTACCTATATTGTTCCATCAACCTAAGGCTATTCACTTTGGAAACCTGATGTGATTATGAGTTCGACCGAGCATGGAGGACACCAAGGGCCATCTTCTATCGATGCTGATCGAGGCATGGCATGTGCCAATGGTGGTTGATGTAAGTGCCCATACCAAGGGCTGGCTTATGCCAATAGTGGTTGAGGCATGTGCCCGTACCAAAGGCCAGCTTGTGCCGATGATGGTCGATGCATGTTCCTGCACCATACACCAGCATATGCCATTGATGGTCAAGACCTTGGCCGAGGTTCAATTTTGGGCCACGGTGCACATGTTGGGATTGAGAATGTGCTGGTGTCATATTTTTTTACCTAAGGGGCCAAAGGGATGTGTGCACATGATGTGTGATAGGTGTTGGTACTTGACCCTTATATTAACCCCCTATCCCTCATGCAATCTCAAGAACTCATAGTCCCTTACAGAGCATTTGAGCTTTTACAAGTTTGCTGCTAGTAACCATTCAAGTGTTAGAAATGGGGACACTTTTTTCAAATGGCCATAAAATCTTCTACACTTTGATTTTTTGGCTAAAGTTTTTGTGCATACCAACAAAAATACAAGGATTAGGTCTACCAAATTTGGGGCCAAAGCTCCTTCTAAAACAATTTTAAAAAATCCCAAACCACAAAAAATTTCAAAAATCACAAAAAATAGAAAATGAGTCATTTTGCCATGAAACTTCACATGAAGGCTTAGGGACCATTGTATGAATTTACAAGCCTGAAAAATTGCATTATCATGGTAAAAATATGAGGATGCGCCTAAACTCACCTATTATTTGGTTATGGTGTGCATGGTGCTTGGCTCAGGCTCAGAACACTTGTGCATGGAGCACGAGCATTGTGGAGCGCTCATATGAATTCACAGTCCATAAAAAAGGCTTTGGCATGGTAGAAATATGAGGATGTGTTTGAACCCACCTACTACCCTATCGTGGTACATATGGTGAGCAACCTAGGCCTAGGTGCAGGTGCTTGGTGCATGACCTAACATGTGCCGATGGTGTTCAAGGGAACTGCCTACACAAAGGGCCAGCATGTGCCAATAGAGATTGAGGGATGTGTCGAGACCAAGGGCTAACATATCCTAATGGTGGTTGAGGCAAAGGCATGTGTCACAGTTAGCAAGCAAGTTGGGTCTGGCCCTAGGGTTCTAGTGGGATAGGGTTCAACAACCTAAGGGTCTAGGCTTTGAGGCCTACTCGAGGTGCAAATCGAGGGAACTAGTTTGGCATAGTGGTATAGGCAGTGATCGGGACTTCAAAGGCTCAAGCACTATGTTCAAGTTTGGTAGAATTGAGCCAGGTGCAGGTGCTGGTGAGTAGTGCACGAGCACACAGTCAGACCCAGGTATGGGCAAAGATGATCGAGGTGTGAGCATAGGTCAAACCCATGGGTTTTTGAGGTAACAACCCACACCAAGTGCTAGTGTCACACCCTGGGCATGCGCACCAGGAGCTGAGGCCTGTGTACCAGCTGCCAAGGCTCGATCTTTAGACATGGAGGTGGGGGTTCTAGCAATAGTCATGGTCGAAGCATCCAGACTGCCCACCCCCAAGTCAAGCCTGTCCATAACATTAGGACCAGGCCCACAACATGCTTGTACCACACTCAAGCATTCCCAGGGAGTGGGGCCAAACTAGAACCATATAAAAAGCCTTCACAATCTACAGCACACAAAGAGGGGCCTCGTCAATCCTTAGCCTACACATTTTGTCTTTCTTGTTCATTTAGTGCTGACACGCATGTTTCATAGGCTGACTTAGGCATGGAGTTCATTCCCAGTCTAAGGCCGCATGCTGTTTGGTTTAAGAGTGGAGCCTATGACATCAGCATATACCAAATAGGTGTCTGGGGCATTGAGGGGCCAGCACCCACGAGTGCGGAGTCTGTGTCAACATCATGGGGTAACAATGAGCCAACATCTACCATTGATGGTGTTAAACATGATTGGCCACACTAGGTGAGGGATAGACACCATCGACGAGCCAGCACACAATGGTGTCCGAGGTAACATCACAAGGTGACAATGGGCCAGCATCTGTCGTCAATGATGGTGGACATGATTGGCCGCACTAGCCAAGGACCAAAGAGGTGTTTGAGGGATCATCTCCAAGCACCTACCAAAGGGGAGCATAAGGCAACATCAGCCACCGAGGGGCCAACACCCACCAGAGAGGTGTCTAAGGCAATATCTTAGGGTAATAACAAGTCAGCATCTGCCGCCATTGGTGTTGGATAAGATTGGCTACACCAGCCAAGGGCTAGATGCAATCAACAGACTTGGATCTTGATGGTGTTCAAGGCAACACCCCTAGGCAACAATGGGCCAACATCTGCCGTTGATGGTGGTGGATGCGATTGGCCACACCAGCTAATGACCAAAGAGGTGTTTGGGGGATCAAGTGCCAGGCACCCACCAAAGAGGAGCTTAAGGCAACATCAAGCATCGTAGGGCTAGTACCTACCAGTAAAGTGTCCAAAGCAATATCGCAAGGCAACAATAGGCTAGTATCTACCATCAATGGTGTTAAATGCGATTGGCTGCACTAGCCAAGGGCTAAAGGCTATCGATCGACCAACATCCTAATGGTGTCTAAGGCAACATCCTGGGGCAACAACTAGCCAACATCTGCCTCCGATGGTGGTTGATGTGACTGGTTGCACTAGCTAAGGATCGAAGAAGTGTTCAGGGGATCAAACGCTAGGCACCCTCCAAAAAAGAGCTCGAGGCATCATCAAGCACTGAGAGGCTAGCACCCACTGTGGAGGTGCCCGAGGTAACATCCCAGGCGAATAACGAGCCAGTATCTTGCTATAAATGATGTTGGATATGATAGGTCACACAAACCAAAGGCTAGATGCTATCAACGGGCCAACATCCTGATGGTGTCCAAGGTAACAACTTGAGGCAACAAAGAGCTAGCGTCTACCACCGATGGTAGTGAACACGATTGGCCACACCAACCAAAGACCAAAAAGGTGTTTAGGGGATAAGCACCAGATACCCATCAACGAAGAGCTCGAGGCAACACCAGGCACCAAAAGGCTTGCACCCGCCAAAAAGGTGTCTAAGGTGACATCTCGAGGCAATAAAGGGCCAGCATCTATCATCGATGGTGTTGGACATGATTGTCTACACTAGTGAAGGGGTAGACACTATCGACGGGTTAGCATACCGATGGTGTACAAGGCAACATCATGAGGCAACAACAGGCTAGCATCAACCTCTGATGGTGGTGGACACAATTGGCTGCACTAGCCAAAGACCAAAGAGGTGTTCAGGGGATCATACACCAGGAACCAGCCAAAGAGGAGCTCAAGGCAATATTGGGCATCATGAGGCTAGCACCCACTTAAGAGGTGTCTGAGGCAAAATCCCAAGGTAACAATAGGCTAGCATCAGCTACCGATGGTGTTGGACATGTTTGGCCACACCAGCCAAGGGCTAGACATTATCGACGGGCCAGCATCCCCATGGTGTCTAAGCTAACATCTCATGGCAACAATGAGCCAGCATCTTCCACCGATGGTGGTGGATGCGATTGGCTGCACCAACCACGGACTAAAGAGGTGTTCGGTGGATCAAGCACCAGGCACTCACCAAGGAAGAGTTTGAGGCAACATCAAGCATCGAGGGGCCAGCACTCACTAGGAAAGAGTCTGAGGCAACATCTCAAGGTAACAATAGGTCGTCATCTACCACCGATGGTGTTGGACACAATTGGCCACACCATCCAAGGGCCAGGGGCCATCGATGGCATTCGAGGTAGCAACATGCACCAGGGGCCAACATTTAGCGATGGCGTTTGAGGCAAGTGCCAAACACCCAATCCCAGGTGCGGTTGCTTAGTGCGTCACCCAGCTGTGCCACTGGTGTTCGAGGGAACTACTCGTATAAAGGGCCCACGTGTGCTGATGATAGTTTAGGCATGTGTTGAGACCAAAGGCCAACATGTCCTGATAGTGTTCGAGGTAAAGGCATATGTCATGATCAGCAAGCAAGCTGGGACTAGCCCTAGGGTTTTAGCGGGATAGGGTCCGACGGCATAGAGGACTAGGCCTTGAGGCCTACTCAAGGCACAGGTCGAGGCAATTAAGCTAGGACTGTGATGTGGGTAGTGATTCAAACTTTAGAGGCTTAGGCATAATGTTCAAGTTTGGCAGAATTACACCAGGCCCAAGTGCAGGTCACACAATCAAACTCAAGTGTAGGCACTAATGATCAAGTTTGGGACTTGGACCCTCATGCCTAACGTTAAGATCCAATCTTTTTCCCAAAGTTATGGATCCATTTTGTTGACTTCCCTTGCCTGCATTATTCCATCCACTAGAGGTTGTTCATTTTGGAGACTTGATGTAGTTATGAGTACAACCGGGCACAGACGGCATGAAAGGCCATATTCTATTAGCTGATCGAGGCACGACATGTGCCAAATGTTTGGTTAAGGCATATGGTGTCGACTCAGTTCTGATTATGTTGATGCAAATTCAATGGCTTACATGTGCTAATAGTGGTCGAGGCAAGTGCTCGGTTCACGGGCTCTACTTCAGACTCAGAATTCGTATAGCCTTAGGCTTTCGAATTCACCTCTTTATAGCCTAAGTCAGCCTAAAAAGCAGCGTCGCGGCTACTAGACAATGGAAGGGTTGAAATGTGCAAGTTTAAGAGAAAACAGGAATAACAAGATAGCTTGCTGGATATGCTTTGTATTCAGCTGAAATAAAGTGATTAGGTGTACCAAATAGGGTGGAGCAACCCTCTATTTAAAAGTTAAGGCTCTCAGCTACACTTTATGGCTAAATCCCTAGAATCATGGCTAAATCAAGAATTACAAAAGATTACAATCAATCAGGATTCTTATCTCCTGATTCTTAAGGGTCAACCAGATTTGCCAAAAGGCTTCTTGCTGATTCCTGTTGATCTTCTAGAAGATCCCCTTACGTATCCCCATCTTGGGCCCTACTGGATGTGGTGCAGGCATCATGTAAGCCAGACCTTGGCCTTGTGGGCCAACCTACAGGCTATACGGGCATTCTGGCCTTGCCTTCAAGGCCTTGTGTGCTAACTCTTGCCAATGTGCCTGGTGCACGGGCTTCAACCTCAGATGCACATGCTGGTGCCCCTGATGTGCCTGGTGCACCCGCTCAAGGCGTAACATTCTCCCTGCCTGATTACGCAATGTCCTTATTGTGTCCTCTGTATGGTATTACCTGATCTGGTCCCAAAATTGCCATAAGTCCTCTGCTAGTTCCCAGCTCACCTCACTGTCTGGAAGTCCCTTCCAAAGCACCAAGTACTCTTGTCTTGGTTGGTAACTTTTTCATCTCACCTCTCAGTCAGCTATGATGCTGTGGACTTTCTCCTCATATAAGGCCTTTACTCCCAATGGTGCACACTTTGACTCTACCCATCTTGATCTCCCTCAACCTCAATGAACGGCTTGAACATGCTTACATAGAACACTGGGTGTACCCCCAACTTGGGTGGCATATCAAGCTTGTAAGCAACCTTGCCTACCCTCTTGACTACTCAGAAAGGTCCTTTATACCTCTGGACTAGGCCTTTGTACAGCCCTCTATGGTGCATAATGGGATGCAACTTCACCAACACCAAGTCTCTAACCTGGAATTGCACGTCCCACCTATTCTGGTCTGCCCCACTTCTTCGACCTCTTTGTCACCTTGTGTAGACAGACTTTTGGCCAAGTTAGTTTGCTCCTGCCAAGCCTTGACAAACTTGTATGCTGTTGGATTTGGCCTTCTATAACCTGCAAGCAATCGAACTAGGTGTTAGTGGTTGTTGACCTATCACAACCTCAAATGGGCTCTGGTTCATTGCCTCACTCCTTTGCAAGTTGTAAGAAAATTGCCTAACATCTAGCAGCTTTGGCCAGTCCCTTTGTGTGGCACTCACACAGTGCCTGAGGTAGACCTCCAATAGTCCATTCACATGCTCAACCTGCCCATCGATCTACGGACGCATGCTGGTGGAAAAGTTCAAGTCTAACCCAATAGCTTGAACAACTCAGTCCAGAACCTGCCCGTGAAACACTCGTCCTGATCACTAACAATGGTCCTTGACACTCCTAATACTTAACCATGTTCTTCAGCAACAATTGAGCTGCCTCTTCGACTGGGCACTCCTTGGTTGCTGGAATGAAGATTCCATATTTGGAAAACCTGTCCACCACTACCATGATACTTCTAAACCCCTCTGCCTTGGGTAGATCAATATAAAGTCCAGAGAAACACTCTTCCATGGTCGCTCTGGCACTGGCAATGGCTCCAAAAGACCGCTTGGTTTCTTAAGCTCCACCTTGTCTTATTGGCACACAAGACAAGTCTTCACATAAGCTCCACATCATCCCTCATGTGGCAGCCAAGTAATACCAATCCCCAGCAATGCTAAGGTGTCGGCTCACTCCTGGGTGTCCAGCCCACCTTGAATCATGGCCCTCTTACAAAACTTCCTTACGGAGCTTCCCATGCTGTGGCACAAATAGTCTACTACCTTTGGTGTACACAAACCCATCCTACACCAAAAACTGCCTAGTCTTACCTTGCTGGGCATACTCCATAAGAGCCTTAGCTATAGGATCATGCACCAAGTCCCTCATTGATGCATGGCACCAATGACCCCTCTGGTTCGTTAATGGTAGCAAGGTTATCCTTCTTGCTTAGGGCATCTCCACCAGGTTCAGTCGCCCTAGCTTGTACTCCATCTGGAAATCAAATTTCGTAAGAAAATCTTACCATCTAGCCTACATGTGGGACAACTTCTTCTGGGTCTAGAAGTAGCTGGTCACCATATTGTCAGTCTTAACCATGAACCTCGACCCCAACAGGTAATGGTGCCAAGTGTGAAAGCAGTGCACCACTACAGTCATCTCCTTCTTTTGGACCATGTACTTGCACTCAGTCTCGTTTAGCTTTCTACTCTCAAACATAACTAGATGTCCCCCATGCATCAACATGCCTCCTATGTCAAAGTTTGATGCATCTGTATGCACCTCATACGACTTGGCATAGTCTAGCAAGGCCAAGACTGGCTCTTCGGTCAAAGCCAGTTTCAACTTGTCAAAGGCTTCCTAGCACCCTGTGCTCTACTCCCATGCTCTCCCTATCTTGAGCAAGTTAGTCAATGGTGTGGCTATTGCTGAGTGACCTTTGATGAAGTGCCTATATTAATTGACTAGCCTAAGGAATGACCTCAACTCAGTGACCTTGGTTGGTGGTTCCCACTCCAAGATGGCGTGCACCTTGCCTTCATCCATGGGTATCCTGCCACCTCCCACTATATGGCCTAGGAATGGGATCTCCTATTGAGCAAAGGAGCACTTCTCCCTCTTGAAAAATAGCTTGTGCACCCACAACACCTCGAATACCTGTCTCAAGTGGTCAACATGCTCTCCCAAAGTCTGGCTATAGATCATAATGTCATCCAAATAGACCATAACAAATCGATCAAGGAACGAC